>OY856388.1:16146662-16541662 GCA_963693495.1 Malacosoma neustria
TTGTGGAATTCCACAAATAAAGACGTCTCAAGAATAGCGACAGCTTCGACAAAAAATACAAGTTTAGTTGCAAAGATCAAGACGGAAAATACAAGTTTAGTTACAAAGATCAAGTTATTTAGACTTCAACGCATTAAAACTTGACGGGTGTTATCTATTTTTCTTTTGGTGTTGTTTTTTTTAACACTCCTCATACTATGACCTATATTTTTGATGTAACGGAATTTTAGAAGATGATTTTCACACACTTCATTTTGAAATTGTGCATAGTTATCTAAAAGCGGCTCCAAAATAATAATTAAATTTCAATCTCAAGTATTTTCTACATGTTTTTACAACCAGGAGTTGCTCTTAAATTTGTATTAAGTATATGTTTTCTATTAAATCGTGTTTTTATTCAAATACAAACATTTGTAGATTATAAATTTAAGACATCCAACAATATTTTATATTGCATTGACATGCATACCTGATTATCATATCTCCAGTAACACATCCAAATGATATCATCTTATTCAGCCTTTTTTTCATTATTTTTATCATTATGCTAGCTTGCCCTTATCCCTATCATTTAGCGTCGTCACAGAGACTAGAGAGATAGACTCTTTTTATTCCGCTTTATTCTACATCTATTACTTCATAAACCTTTACAGATTCATCACACATTCTTTCAAGACTTTTTAGGTGTTGCCTTTTACCTATCTACTTTCATATAAATCCAAATGATCCAAACTATACGCTCACAATTTATGCAGTTAGGTTCAGAAGGTCATGGTCTACCTTGCAACTTTTATATATGAGTATATTTACATGTATGGCTAACTGTGCGACTGAGCATCACTGAGTGTACAGCACGAGATAAAAAACTATTCTAAATAACAAATAACACACAGTATTTATAACGAATTAAAACACGCTGAATATAAGAGCAACGTCTTTTGTACAAATGGTATTATCTTTAAATCCCGTGGGAAGAATGTAACGTGTTGTTGCAAAACTTCTTTGAACAAAATAAGTAGAAAAAGAAAACAGACCCAGTAATATCATCTTATTAACGTCTGGCATACTTCAAAGGACCTAGATTTTCTTTGAAATTATAATCAAGTATTAAATATTATATTAAAAATGTTATAACCTAAATAAAAGCCGCCATAATATTAGTTTTTTAACATATTATAATTCTTAATGATATACATACTTATATAATAATTTATGTCATATATATAACAGATTGATTCAATAACGAAATAAAATAATACGAACGCAATCAGCTAATAGCAGATAGCTATTAGAAAGAGATAAATATAGTTTATAAGCTCCCGCTTAATTTTCATAGTTGCTGTTGTAAATTTCAGTTTATTTCTTTTTTAACTAAGTATTTTTGAAAATATTTGTTTCTTGTGGGTAAATATCCTACAAAAAATAAGAGATTGCAATAGGTGATAACTATTGCAATCTCTTATTAAACGGTTTTATTTTATACAATCATCTTATAGTATTATATCTGTGTATTTTTAAGATACACTTAAGCTTCTGTATATAGTAAAGTATTCTTTATCCATAAATGCTCATTGATTTTTGATATTTATAATTGCAAAACGACCCTCTTTAAAAACAAAACTGAACGATGTCTATATAAGATAACAGGCACACACAAACATATTAATCGCTACCGCTCGTGATTTGTGACTGCCTTTTGTCTCTGCCATGTTCATCTCGCAGCCGTCACGCTAGCAAAACGCGCGATGGCAACACAGCTAGTGTTGGGCGCCTTTTCAACGATATTATTTTCTAAAAAAATATTATGTAGTTACAAAGGCTTTCACCACGACTTATCACACATTGACAGATAGAGTGGGAAAAAGATCTTAACAATGATACTTAAACTAGCCAAGTTTGACTATGATGGAGAGCAGTAATCCATATCCAGTCACCGGAAAACCAGGCCGAGAGGGCGTTGACCTGGTTTGAAGCGCAGCGTCAAACTATCTCTTTCCGCATTAGAGAGAGCCGGAGTAGACAGAACAACAGTTCATCAAATTATTGTTCAGTCATACAAATTATTGTAATAAGAAGTTATTAAACTATCTAAATTATTAAACTTCTATCCCTGCAGTTGCGGAGAATGAATACTAACCTCTGCGGCCGGCCTGTCGTAAAAGGCGATAAAACAACCCATCCTAGCTACGTGGTAGGGCCTGAAGCCCGTTTGGATGGCGACCACCTTTGGTTTTAAGTATGCCGCTATAATAACCTTGCGTGGTGTACTCTTATGAAACAGCAGCGTGTTCGCGATGCCACGGGCATTGCAAACACCCATAGGCGACGGTAACTACTAAATTCTAAGCGGGCCGTCAGCCTGTCAGCTGTTCTACAGCCATAAAAAACAGCTCATAGCTTCAACTGCTGTGCTCGAGCCAGAATGGGCAGTATAACCGCCATGCTTGTCCAAAGTAGATTGGTAGGTTACACTAACCGATGCTCTCGATAATCAGGTTTTTTACGATGTTTATCTTCACTGTTGATACATGGCAATTATGCTATAACATGCACACTCGGCGAGAAAAGTCTAAGTGGTGTATACCACCGTGGGATTCGAAGTGATTCTAAAGGAGTCTGCCCACTAGATCGTTCCATACCATGACCGTGCTAGGAACGTGCCTGGCAAAAAAATATTCTTTGTATTAAAAAGCATATGACTATGCCCACTAGACCGTTCCGTAACCGACCAGCGTTTGCTTTTGTGTCTTGATACGGTCCTAGCACGGTCATGGTATGGAACGGTGTAGTGGGCAGACTCCTTAAGTGTAATAACACCTAACCAAAACTGTATCTCTCTTTCTTTCTCTCAGTTTTCTTCCTGATGAAAATATTCAAAATTTTACCTTGGCAAAAAATGTATATGTAAACCTTCGATAATTCCCCGCGCTTTCCCATTACAACACAGTGGCTTTTATTTCGTTACTCTTGCGCTAGTTTCGGGTGACTCATTAAAGTATCGGGGTTAACATAAACTTTAAATAATATTTCACATTAGTTCTTTAGATATACTACTACGTGCTAGGGCTCCAAGCCCATCTGGATGGCGATCACCTTTGGTTAAGGAGGATAATGGAGGGATAAAGTGGATTGTGTGTATCCAAAAGAACCTTTTTAAGGGAAAAGGTACCTTAAGCTAGATTAAAGTGTTTCAGGTTTCAAAACGCGATTCGATCAAAGGCCTAACCACTATTTGAACACAATCGTATTATCTTGTAAGTTCGTGTTTAGATTAGGCTTTGATAGATAAGTTACTTATAGTGGTTGAAGTTAAATTATCTTTCTTTGCATTAAAAAATGAGGTTTGAGTAAATTCAATTTTAATCATTCGTAGTTAAAGTTGGTGACAATTATTAATTTACTTTCTTATATGAATTTTGAAATGGATGTTTGGAGTGACGAAAATGGATAAACGAGTAATTAGAATTAAATTGGAAAGTTATCAGAGGAAGTTTGGAAGTAGCACCATTGATAGACAACCTAAAAAGTAACAGATTAAAAAAAATAACATAAGAAAAAGATAGGTAGAAATTACAGCGGATGGTTAGAAAACGAAGGGTAGACAAAAAAGATGGATAGATGGCATAAAATAATGTGGCAAATTAAGTGTGAAAGTTTATATGACTGCTAACAGAGAAGATTATAAGAAGAGAAGTTGTGCCAATCCTATGTAATGTGAGTTAAAGACAAGAACAAGAAGATCGTTAAGCCCGAAGTCAAGTCCAAAGTGTTTTTTTATTGCTGTAGGACAGCAGACAGGCTGACGGCCCGCTTAGAATTTTGCAGTTACCAACGCCTATGGGGATTTGCAACACCAGTGGCATCGCGAACACGCTGCTGTCGCCTGAGGGTACAGGAACTTGGGTCACTAATGCCGGTGCACAACACAAGGTTATTATGGCGGCATACATAAGACCAAAGGTGGTCGCCATCCAGACGGGCTTGAGGCCCTACTACGTAGCTGGGGTGGGTTGTTTTGTGTCGCCTTTTACGACAGGCCGACCCCGGCCGCAGAGTTTAGTATTCTTTCTCCGCCCCTGAACGGATAAAAAGTAGTAAAAGTATATTGTTGATTAGTATAAATAAGGTTTGTATCTAGATACACTTAATTTACACAGTTATATGTTATGTTTATTTGCGTCAATAACCATCCTTGGTACTTTTCTTAAACAAAGTGAGTTATAAAAAAGTAAAAGTGGTCATCATCCTACAGTTCTTTTTTTTCAGCTAGAGTTCATCAGACAGCCAAACAGCCCACCCTGGCAGGTGGTCACCGTCACCTATGGATGTTTGTAACACCAAAGTCATTACAAACGCGCTGCCGGCGTCGACGAAATTTTATAACACCTTCTTTGAAAAACCCCATATCGCACCGCACTGAGAAAACCTCAGCCGGAAGTTCATTCATAATCCTGAGAGTACGCAATATGAACGTTCAATCATGGTTTAAAATAATAACAGCTCATAAAGTGTGGGCTCGAGACTCCTTCTATAAGGAACTGATAGTGTATCCTCACGCTTGTCCAAGTTAGATTGAGGATATACATATACCAATGAACTCAGTATATAGGTTGATACGTAGTAATAATATTATAAACACATGTGACAGGAAAAGCTGCCTAAATGAGAGTCAGTCCGAACGTAATATCGTTTAGATACCACTTTTACCAGCCTTGGTTTCGTAGAGGTATATCATTGATCCTGAAGTCCAGCTTTGTAGAAAAGAGTGGAAGAAATACTTCGGCTAAAGTGTACCAAGAGCACCTTTATGGATCGAAACCTTAAAAATGTACTACACAAATTCAAACTATACGGCACCTGTTCGCAAAGCACGAACTAAGCTTGGCTGAAATCCAATGTTCGGAATTTCTAAGAAATATAGATTTACCCTTCTGTAACTCAGACTTCTTTTGCCATGATTTCAATAAATCTAATAGTTTCAATGTAACTTTATACATATACATTTGTAACGTATGATTGTACAAAATTTCATTGTGATACAATTGATTTCATGTTGATAAAATACTACTAAATTATATATAATAATATTTTAATTAAATAATATTACACATCAACATGATATAGATATACTACACAATATACTTTTGTGTAATAAATACATTTTGTACATAATCAACCAGATTCTGAAATAAGACCCGTGCCCTCGCAGGTGTTCCGATATGCGAAAGCCGTTGTGGTACGTAGGTCTTCAAAGTAAGGCGTATATGATGAGAAGGTTTGGTTAATATAGACTAGGAATTAAACTAGATCGTATCATGTCTATCAGGTGGATTCTCTTAATTTACCGGTATCCTGAAATTGTAGGAGTAAATAGTAATTATTTCGGTAGTTATTGCAAATTTTATGTCCACTGACTAGCTTATAATACCTTCCTGTCACTTCGCTTTGAGTTATAAAAGGCAATAAAAGCATTTACCGTCACCTATGGATGTGTGCGATACAAAACATCGTGGACACGTTGCTGTCCGTATGGGGTTACTGGAATCTGGGGCAACTGGTCAACCCATACACATTGAAGGTAGTTTAATTTATTCATTAGTAATTGACCTAAAGCATTTTTGTTGCAGGTAAGAAAATTCGGCGTTTAAATTCTAGTGACACGATCGTCTATTGGTATGTTTGCAAGCAGGGGTGAAGAAAAAATACTGACCTCTGTGGCCAGGATCAGCTTGTCGTAAAAGAGACCAAACAACCCAAGCTATGTGGTAGAGCCCGAAGGCCACCTGGATAGCAACCATCCCTGGACTCTAAATACGCAAAACCTCATGCGTGTACCAGCATCAGTGGCTCAGGTTCCAGTACTCCTACACGGGTGGCAATGTATTGGCTATACCCTTGGCGTAGCAATACTTTTATAGGCGTCGGCAACATACTATGAAGCGAGCCGTCATACTGTCTCCTGTCCCACGGCAATATAGAAAACAAAACAAATTACATATGTAGTATATCAGTTGTTTGATACCCATAATACAAGTGCTTTGGGGCTACATAGCGTAATGTGAATTGTATATACGAGTACTTATTTCCATAATTTTGGCTATACTATAATCTAAAGTATTAAAAATTAAGCAAAAAGTCGAGCACTATCAAAATAAACTAAATAAAAATTCAGTTCTCTTTTTTACTATACAAAATAAAAGTAGAAAAAGTTTACATCACACTACTCTCAAAAGAAAATCTCGCAGTAAATGTTATTTTCCACCTTTGTATTGGAGAAAAGATCTCTACAGTACATTAAGTATACAATAGGACCCCAATAACAAAAGCGATCAAAAAAACCTCGTATGTGTGAAAAAATGTTACATTAATAGCAATTCACCGATAACTAAGGTTTCTTACACAGCCAATATAGACTACGTACGGTTAGAAAAAACATGCCTGATTTTTCGATTGAAATTCTAACATTATAGGCGTGCTTCAAAACATATGCCTTACTCAGAATAATGGTGAAAGAACACTTAAATATTTTATTGAATCTTCTTCCTTATTACAAATTATGTGAAGTTGACAGAACATATTATCGCCTTTCACTCTCCTTTTTGAAGTG
The DNA here is from genome assembly GCA_963693495.1 of Malacosoma neustria. Lineage (NCBI taxonomy): Eukaryota > Metazoa > Arthropoda > Insecta > Lepidoptera > Lasiocampidae > Malacosoma > Malacosoma neustria. The sequence continues at coordinate 16,153,270 of OY856388.1, forward strand.
AAACTTCTTAGCGCACATGAGGGTAAAATTTTTACGGATGAAACGCAATGTTAGCGTCACGAATATGTGAAACGTTTTTTTTTTGCTCCAGTAATACTAACCTTATTAATAATGGTTTAAGGATTATTAAAGTGTTCTATAATATAATTTTAGAATGATTGCATTGCATTACTTATACATATCTATTCGAATTGCGATTTTATTGCAATAAAATACAGTTGAGTTTTGTTTAATAAGATATAAAATAATAATATTTCATAAATTCTCTTTTCTAAATTTATTAGAAGATTTAAAAATTAATTTGCCAAAGAAGTTTCACTTCTGACATTTGTACTTTGTACGTACGCACTTTTTAATAATAGTACGCACTTTTTTTTAATAGTACATACATACATATAATCACGCCTCTTTCCCGTAGGGGTAGGCAGAGACCACTTCTTTCCACTTGCTACGATCATTACATACTTATTTCGCTTCGTCCACTTTCATTATTCCCTTCATACATGCCCTTCGGTTTAGGGTACTCTTGACCTGGCCTTTTTTCAAGACGTCCCTGATCTGGTCTCGAAACGTCCGCCTACCCCTTCCAACACTTCCATTTTTTAATAGTCGTCTCAACATTAAAATTTTTATTAATCTTTTACCTAATAAAGCCACCTTTTTTTGGTCTATTCTTCTTCATGTATCAATCCACTCTCATTTCAGCTTCTCAATCATTGATGCTACTTTCATCAACTTCAACATCCGCAGCTTGAATTATCCTTTCATTCTTCCCCTTCTAGGGCCCAGCATTCCAATCCATATGTGTGTTATTGAATATGTCTACAAACCTCGACGCGTTACTAAGAGATAACAGAACCAATGCAATTAGAAGATGTGTGTTAAGTATTCAAATACAAGAGATAGAAATTTACTATTAAAATTAGATGTAACTAATTACTAAATCGGGAACAAATGTCTAGCATCCCCTCCGCCGGTCCCCGGTAGGAGGGATAGACCCTGTGCTGACTTGACGTTGTAAAAGGTGATATGCCTGTCAACAGACTCACTACCAGGGCTGCCGAAGACGGTGCGGCGTGGAGAAGAAGAAATTGGAAAGGGGATCCGGGCACCAAAGCAGATAACTAATTACTATATTTTTATAATATTCACATATTTAGTCTTTTGGTCTTAAGTATGCCGCCATAATAATTTTGTGTTGTGTTCCGGCATTAGTGGCCTAAGTTCCTGTTCCCTTATGGGACAGCAGCGTGTTCGCGATGCCACTGGAGTTGCAAACACCCATAGGCGACGATAACTGCTAAATTCTAAGCGGGCGACGGCCGCTGACGGCTGACGAGCCTGTCTGCTGTCCTACAGCAATAAAAAAATATTAACATAGTCTTCGTTTGACTATAAAAGTTGATTTTACATTCAGTAGTAATCATATAAGTGATTTAAGTAAAAGATATCGGGGTTAACATAAACTTTAAATAATATTTCACATTAGTTCTTTAGATATACTACTACGTGCTAGGGCTCCAAGCCCATCTGGATGGCGATCACCTTTGGTTAAGTATTCCGCCATAATAACTTTGTGTTATGTTCCGGCATTAGTAACGCAAGTTCCTATACCCTTATGGGACAGCAGCGTGTTCACGATATCACTAGCGTTGTAAACACATATAGGCGAGAATTCGCGGTTACCAACTACTAAATTCTAAGCGGGCAGTCAGCCTGTCTGCTGTCCTACAACAATAAAAAAGATAATGAAACTGCACAGTGACTTTTCGATGCGAACGGTACCTGTCATTTGCAAGCTGTCGAGTGGGCGCTGAGGTTATTCGGCCTTTATTTATTGTATTGATGAATAAACAGAGTGAATAAAATATTATATCAATAAATGTACATAAATTTATTGAATATATGTATTATTAATATTTGTATATCAATATTTATTTATTAATTATTAAAGTATTCACTAATGTATATTACAAATTTAAATATATTATTATAAAATTAACCAATGGCCTCTACCAGGCCATAAACTCTTATAAAAAAAGCGTATGTAAGGTATGTATGTGTGTGTATGTTGTGTGTCACTCGAGCAGTAGTGTGTGTAAAGTTTATTTTGATTAATCTATTGTATTTCTAATGAATTTTAGGTAAGAAAATAGCTTTCTGCGCTTTTCCTCCATATAAACTTTAACTGTGTCATATATATATATATATATATATATATATATATATATATATATATATATATATATATATATATATATATATATATATATATATATATATATATATATAATACAAAATATCTACTTGTATGTATTTGTAAAGAAAGGGTACTCGTATCGTGGTTGCTCTTGACTGTTGGGTCGTGAAAATTATTCAAATCAATATCATTTATTTTAATATAAAACCTCGTAGACTACTTATTTGATGTCAAAAAGCTAGCTAAATGATTTAATTTAACAGTTAAAATTGCAACACTTGTAAGCTATAGACAACGCTTAAAACTTCACAGACATTACCTATAATAATAAAATATAAAAGTTAAAACCATGTCATCTTAATTGCAAATCGTTTGTTTAAGACGTGAAGTAGAGCAAGTTAAACTAACTCTGAACACTGAAGAGGATTTTATTGCTGAGGTTTCATTCAAATTCATGAATCACAAAATGAATTATTAATTTTTTTATTTACTTAATAAAAATAATTATATTTACTTTTGAAAAATAATACTATTTTTCTATTAGTCATCTACTAACATATTCTCATAAATGTTTGCGGTACCGCCTGGATCTAAATTAAAGATTAAATCACTAAAATACTTATTTAAATTTTAAAGCAATTTAATTAAAGGTCTATGACACTCACTACATGGGGATCATTTCCGAAATTGCGCCCCATATTGCGTCCCTTTGCGGTTATGTGTATGCCCGGCACAAACACTATAAAGTTTAGAGAATAATGAGTTATCTTAATATGTATTCATTACTTATAATTATTATTGAAACAATATCTCTTTTACAGCTATTTTTATCCGTACAGGGGCGGAGATAGAATACTGACCTCTGCGGCCGGAGTCGGCCTGTCGTAAAAGGCGACAAAACAACCCTAGCTACGTGGTAGGGCCCCAAGCCCGTCTCGATGGCGACCATCTTTGGTCTTAAGTATGTCGCCATAATAACCTTGTGCTGTGTTCCGGCATTAGTGATCCGAGTTCCTGTACCTTTATGGGACAACAGCGTGTTCGCCATGCCACTGGCGTTGCAAACACCCATAGGCGACGGTAACTACTAAATTCTAAGCGGGCCGTCAGCCTGCTGCTGGCCTACAGCAATAAAAAAAGCTATGAAAATTTTGAAATTACCCTGTATCACCTTTTTAAACTTAATATATAATATCTTGTTCAATACAAGGTTATTGCACTAGCTACTTAAAAATCAGTGATAAGACAAAACTACATCTTGTTTTAGATAATTCGTAAAAATGATAATAAAATTTCTTCTTTCACTATCTTACTGACGGAAAAAGTTTACAATTTTGTTTTTTTTTTTCGCCAGATTTGACCTTGTATAAAACAGTCACATCGTTTCCAATTAAATGGATTAAGGTACCAATACAAAAAAGGAAAAGTATAAAAGTAGTATACCAGTTGTCTAGTACCCACAACACAAGCGCTCTGTTGTTGACTTTGAGATAAGATAGCGCTGTATAAATTTTCCCAGTATTTTTATTTATAATATAACACCCATAAACCAATATAAAGAAGTAATTTCTTAACAGAAATAATTCATCCCCCTTGTAAACTTGTTTCGAAACCAATTTTCTGCCATATCTCAAAGATTTTTCCGAACAAACCGTATCAAAACGAACCAAACAAATTATTGCATAAAATTGAACGCTAGACAAAGTTTCATAGTCGGTTTGCTCTCTTTGAAGCGCGCCGATCGGATGCCGATTCCAGTTTGAAAGACGGGGAACAAAGTGAAATATTATTTCAAGTATTTTATACAATCGGCAGCCGGTATGGGAGGGTCAATTGTTGCTCTTTTTATTGCGGGTATACCGTAGCAGAAGGCGTGAAGTACACCCAGACTTAGAAAGGGAATTGAAGTCGCGACTCCCTGAGTACGCTGACTTGTGATTTTTTTTGCAACATGAAGGATAACGATCACCTCTTTTTTATGAACAACTCAATTTTCGAGTTTTTTGACTAGAGACTTTTCGCACATAAAGCCTAGGCTGACGAACAGACTTAAAGAAGTTTAGTCAATATGCCATTGCAAACTAACATATCTCGGTGAGGCTGACTTAACCACGTCAGCTTTTAGTCTGGCAAGGTACTGATCATTCGATTTCTCTGTGATATTATTATATTCGTACAGGGGCAGAGAAAAAATACTGAACTCGGGAGCTAGGGTCAGCTTGTCGTAAAAGGCGACTGAACACCTCACTCTAGCTACGTAGTAGGGCCCCAAGTCCGTCTGGATGGCGACCACTTTTGGTCTTAAGTATGCCGCCAAAATAACTTTGTGTTGTGTTCCGGCATTACTGACCCAAGCTCCTGTACCTTTATGGGGTATCATAGGCGACGATAACTGCTAAATTCTAAGTATCTTCTATTTTTATCCGTGCAAGGGCGGAGAAAGAATACTAACATCTGCGGCCGGGGTCGGCCTGTCGTAAAAGGTGACAAAATAACCCACCAGCTACGTGGTAGGGCCTCAAGCCCGTCTGGATGGCGACCACCTTTGGTCTTAAGTATACCGCCATAATAACCTTGTGTTGTGTTCCGGCATTAGTGACACAAGTTCCTGTACTCTTATGGGACAGCAGCGTGTTCGTGATGCCACTGGTGTTGCAAATCCCCATAGGCGTTGGTAACTGCTAAATTCTAAGCGGGCCGTCTGCCTGTCTGCTGTCCTACATCAATAAAAAAATATATAAAAATTTCTGTAAGCTACCAAAAAACTTATTTTTATCACATTTTCCGACAAGATGTAAATTAAATATTGTTTGTTATCTGTACTATGATCATTCATTAAGATGCCGGAAGAATTATAGGACGAAGTAAGAGCGAGCACTTAGTTCACTTGAATAATAAATAAATTATCCCTTAATTCACGATTCAACCCCCAACGGTACGATGTCCGGAACAATTAGAGACTTTATAGCTGAGCCAACGTAATCTTTGACATAATAACACTTTACCAGACAGCAACTTTACTAATTATTTAAAAGATCTCGATTCTATTCGTAAGAGGTGACTTCTCCTCAAACCTACTCAGATGGCGAAGGAAGAGTAACTATCAGTTCACTTTAGAGGTTTTTATTTATTTCTGAGGAACAGCACCGTTATCAAACTGCCGTCTGTGAAGGGGAACTGGAACATGGATCACTTACGCTAGAACACAACAGAGGGTTCTCATGGTTTAAAGCACTACCATCTAGGTAGGTTGTTTTGTTTCCTTTTACGACAGGTTGACTTCGGCGCAGAGGTCAGTATTCTTAATCCGCCAGCTGCTCGTAATTTGGCCAACCCCATTTACTTCAACATCAGTCAAAATAATAGAGACTATCTCAACCCCGTACTCCGGATTTGTCCAAACCAAATGAACCATACATGACACCACAAAGCTCACAAAAAATACCATAAACGTATGTACTTTAAGAGAGAAGACTCTTCGTCTCTCTTAAAGTTAGAGGCTAATGATCAAAGCGATGTCTGCGGCTATCTTTTTAAAAAAGTCAGCGACTAACCGGTGTTTGCAGTAACTTAGACAGTTTTTCTCTCTTAAAGTAAAAACATCTATATCTATACTACTATTATAAAGAGGAAAGATTTGATTGTTTGTTTGTTTGTTTGTTTGTTTGTTTGCTTTGAATAGGCTCCGAAATTACTGACCCGATTTAAAAAATTCTTTCATTGTTGGGAAGCTACACTATCCCCGGGTGACATAGGCTATATTATATTTTCAAAAAAATTAGGGATCCTTACTAAAACTCCAATAATGTAACCCAAAGTGTAAAAAAATTACCTAAAATATTATTTAAATCGCGTGCGTTGCGAAAACTATTGATGATAGAATAAAATAATGTACTACAACTTTGCAGAACACATTATTATTTACAAAAAGTGTCGCGACAGCATATGTCTAACTATTATAGTTATGCCACAATAAGTGTTCTTTTATTTTAAAAATGTAATTGAAATGCCGCCGCTAGAAAAGGCTCTTTATTTGGATCTTGGTATTAATCCTTATCAAAATAAATTACTTCATATTCAAAACTGTTTCAATACCTTAATATAACTTTTTGAATTATTCAATTCGGATATTCCATTCGAAAGATATCACGAGTTTAAAAATGTAAGTATTAGAAAAATGTTGCGTGGTAGCCGCTCACCCTGTTCGGCTAGCTAGGCAGCACCTTATGCAATGTAGGCGTGCGTCACTGGGATTTTTACAAAAATTTGACTACTTATTAAAAAATAACGAAAAATAAATAAAAAGTAATAACAAAAAAATCATTAAAATAGAAATAATAAAAAATCATTAAAATAGAAATAATAATATTCAAACTTTCTTTATAATTTTATTTTTTTAGTAACCTGACGCAAATAGAAGGGTTTGCCCTCAGGGGCGCTCCTCTGTCCGAGGAGTGCACGGGTGTGCGTACCCGAGGTGCCCGAGCATCCGTCGCTTCACTCCCCTCTCCGTACGAGGCGACAGAGTCCTACCTTTCTTTCCGTCTACCTCTTACATCCTTTCCAACTTAGCTCTCTGTTCGTGGCGTGGTCCCCGGTGGGATGGTTGCGAATACTGATTGGGGTCCCGGGTTCTACCCTGGGACCTGATTTGGTAGTCGAAACCATGCCTATTTCGACTGCGCCTGCACAGAGAGTGTTCCCGGGGCGGGAATTGCATCCTCGCTGTCGGTTGGTCTTGCTGGGCAGGCTACGACGTCAGGCGGCTCTGCTTTTTCTGGAGTGTCGTCTGGTAGTCGTACCCACGCCTGACTAGCACGCGACGGGGATGGTAGTCCCGTCCGGAATTGGCCGCGGACCTGTCGCTCCCGGCCCTGGTTCTGTCCATGGTCGGGGGCGATCCTGGATGGACGGCCGTCGCCTCCTTTTGCGAGGCAGTAGTGTCTGCAAGGGAGGCGGCGGAACGGGAGCGGGAGTCCGCCACCGCACTCCCCTCCCGCCAACGTAGGCCACGTCGTCGGCGCCGGAGGGCGGGCAATGATCTCCGGCCGCCGTAGAAAGCGGGGGAGGATCCGCCGCCCGCACTATTGCCGCGAAGGAGAAGGCCGCGTGCTGTTCCGCAGCCCCCCTCAACTCCTAGAGTTGTTACAAGAGAGCGCCGGGGGGACGAAACCCTGACCCCCTGGCGCCAGCGCTTTAGAAGGGGCCCGCTTTAAGACAAAGCGTGGGCCGGCGCCGGCCCGGGCCACGAGATCGGCAGGCCATATATCCGTGGGCCCGGGCGTAGGCGATAGGAGAACAGCGGGGTTTTTTAGTGGGTAGTCGGATGGTCGAACATCTTTTCCGGAGTACCTTATATCCCTCGGTCCCTCCGGACCGGGGGAACCCGTCAAGAGAGGTTTTTCCCCGAGACCGAAAAAAAATAGAAGGGTTTAATTTTAAATTTTTTGTTAAATACCCGTGCGAAGCTGGGACGGGCTGCTAGTCGTAAAATATAGGTAATCACCGACATGTGTAACCATCCCAAAATGTCTTGGATACGTGTGTCAATTATACAGTCACTTCCCTCCAAAGGGAAAGGCCCTCCTCCTCGTGGGTTGAACCTAGTAACGTAATGTAGTACCTAGGGTATCAGACCCGCCACTTCATCCGCGTTGCTTTCGTCATGAGGCAGAGGTAGAAGATACTTCTCATCTACGCATGCGCGCTACACCGCTTGCCCCACTTCTCTGCGACAAGGAAACACATCACTGAACAGTGAACACGTAGTGCTTATAAAAATCGTTGTTTCTTAAAACTTTAATAACTTTATATTTAATGAAGATATCGCAATATTTTGATAAGGTATTTTAGATAAAGGTCAAGTGTCTAAGAAATAAAATTTAGAAAATTTCATTGAAATTTGTCCAGTAGTTTTGCCATGATGCGCGCACAACTGCAGATCGCTATTATTTTATTTATATAGAAAATATAACTCCAAGCACTATGCTTGAATATTTGTACACAATTTTTTATAACTGTAATTTGTAAGATAAGTCAATCTTTTAAATTACAAATCCAAAGTTCTCTCAAGTGTATTGCGCCTAAGCAATTAAGGCAGCGTTCTTTTTTAAATAAAAAGTGTAAGTTGAGGAATTTATGAAGCTCCCAAATTGTATTCTGTATTTTTCTATCACATTTATAATATTAGTTAGGACTACTTGACCCGGCAAACGTTGTTCTGCCATATGAATTTTAAAAAACCTTATATTTACCCTAATATTCCTGATACTCTATATTCATCTCATTCTCTCGTAGGTTATTTTTAGGGGTTTTACTTCTGCTGTATGTGAATTTAAACACTTTTTTTTCTTAAATTATGATTTGAGTACGTGAAGTTCGCATTAAAGTCAGGGTCTCAATAATCTGTTATCAGAATATTATTGGGTACTTTAGTCGCATTGTCCGATGAAAGTCGGATAACTTAGATAAACTGATCGTGACAGGCAAGGTGGAAGGAAAGCGACCCCGAGGCCGATTACCTAGCCGCTGGTGTGACCAAATAACCGCCCTCACTGGACTTCCAATAGCAACCGCTATTCGAGAAGCTGAGGACTGGACGAAGTGGAAATAGCTTACGAGACAGGCCACGGATATTTTCAAGGACACGACCTTCAGCAATGAAGAATTCGACCAAGAAGAGAAGATGTGAAGTTCGCCGCCTTACTCTCCTATTTTTTTATTGCTGTAGGACAGCAGACAAGCTGCCGGCCTGCTAAGAATTTAGCAGTTACCGTCACCTATGGACGTTTGCAATGCCAATGACGTCGCGAACACGCTGCTGTCCCAAAAGAGTACAGGAATTTGGGTCACTAATGCCGGAACATAACACAAGGTTATTATTGCGGCTTATTTAAGACCAAAGGTGGTCGCCATCCAGACGGGCTTGGGGCCCTACCACGTAGATAGAGTGGGTTGTTTTGTCGGCTTTCACGACAGGCCGACCCCGGCTGCAGAGGTTAGTATTCTTTGTCCGCCCCTGCACGGATAAAAGAATTGGGAGTTGGCCAACAAATGGCAGCTGGTGGTTATCACAGCATGTCCTCTAAAAACTGTGGTCATTATCCACACCTTGGTCATTACGACAAAGATGTTACAAGGCTGCTAAAACTATTTATACATTTCCTTATACATAAGACATGAACCTCCAAAATAAAAGAGATAAGGTCAAATAAAGAACTGTGTTTTATTGTAAAACGTAGAGGACATAAAGCTACTTTAATAAATAAACACACCACATGTGACCCCTCTGTCTGTGTCTCACTAAATGACTAAATGTTTTATCCATGGATCAGTGTTGCCAATTCTTTGTTAAATATATGTTTCAACTTTTTATTGATAACTTTTTTTTAAATGCTTCTTTTTCTTACAAGTTTTATTGGTATCCAAAATTTACAGTTCGGAACATGAACTCCGTGTAGGGGCGGAGTAAGCACATTTACGCCTTCGGTTTGGGGGTGGCCTGATAAAACCACCCTAGCTAGGTCGGGCTCCAAGGCCATGTGGGTAGCAACCATTTCTGGTCTCTCAATATGCTGCCATAATAACCTTGTGTTATGTTCCAGCAAAAGTGACGCAGGTTCCAGTTCTTCCACACAGACGGCACCGCCCCTGGCGTCGCAAATTTCCATAGACTACGGTAACTGTAATAACAAAGCACATATACAAACTACATTGCTATGATTACGTCTTTCGTTGTTGGTAATTTTTTATTAACCTAGGCTTACAGGTAAAAAGTTAGATTATAGTGTTTATAGAAACTTTTTTTGTACAACCCAAGAAATTTCTTTTCTATCCCTATTTGTAAACTGCAAATGAGATCCATTTATCGCTGTTTACGACTCACTTGAAATATGATGGGCGTTGCCACATTTTTAATCGTGGCCGGGTCGACATAACTTCATCATCATTTCAGCCAGAAGACGCCCACTACTGGACAAAGGCGTCCCCCAAAGATCTCCACGACCATCGGTCCTGCGCTGCCTTCATCCAATCTATTCCGGCGATTTTGACCATATCATAGGTCCATCTTGTGGGGAGTCTACCACCATTGCGTCTTCCAGTACGCGGTCGCCATTCGAGGAATTTACTGCCCCAACGGCCATCTGTCCTTCAAACTATGTGCCCAGCCCACTGCCCCTTACATAACTTATATCCTAACTAATATTATAAATGAGAAAGTGAGTTTGTTTGTTAGTTTGTTACGCTTTAACGCCTAAACCACTGAAGTAATTTTGATGAATTTCGGTATAGTCATAGATTAGACCTCGGAGAAGAACATAGGCTACTTTTTTTATATTCATATGGCAGAACAACGTTTGCCGCGTCAACTAGTATTAAAATAATTCTCACTAATCAAACCTTCAAAATTATATCTAATAATAGTTTTTATTGATATTAAAATCATGGCAACACTTTGAAATTAGGGCCTAGCCGTAGACAAATAAAAGTTTGAGTGCAATTAGTAAGGGTCTGTACTCTTTGGTATATGTATACATGAACTCTTTGGTTGCTTTCCGTGTGTAAATATACTAAAATTTTGTTATTTGAAATGCAAACAATTTTAAAATTACTATAAACAATATAGTTCGAGGTTACTGGTTTTTGTTTAAAAACAAGACACCACTAATTTCACTAGATGTTTATGTTTGCAAAATATATGTACATATTAAGTACTCAGTATAAGTTACTTTATGTAAATTATTATGTAGAGTAACTAGTAATACTATAATAATACTAGTAAATATTATATTGTATGTACGTAATACACTAATAATTTATATTAAGTTTACTAACTTAATATAAATTATTAGTGTATTATGTACATATTATTATAATATTTACTAATAAAACTCAAAATTGTTAGTACAATCGCGATGAGTGGTATTTCACTCAAAATATACAAGCGAAATACCACTCATCCCTATATCTCTAAAACTAAACAATTGAATTGAAATTTATCCATGCAGGGGCGGAGAAAGAATACAACTGCGTCCGGGGTCGGCCTGTCGTAAAAGCTGACAAAATAACCCACCAGATACGTGGTACGGCCTTAAGCCCGTCTAGATGGCAACTACCTTTGGTCTTAAGTATGCCGCCATAATAACCTTGTGTTGTGTTCCGGTATTAGTGACCCAAGTTTCTGTACCCTTATGCGAGAGCAGCGTGTTCGCGATGCCACTGGCGTTGCAAACACCTATAGGTGGCGGTAACTGCTAAATTCTAAGCGGGCCGTCAGCCTGTCTGCTGTCCTACAGCGATAAAAAAAATAAAAAATAACATAGTTACTCATTCTGCCATCTGCATGGCGTCTTCACGCTCACTAAGAACTGATTTTACGCAAAGTCTATCCAAAATGTATGGTAATTAAATATGTAAGGTATGGGGTGGTGTTTATACGTATATAGGTTTTAAAAATAAAACAATAGTGTACAATTTAAATAACTGACGATCGCGTTATGCACGTGGTGACGTGGCGATGTTCGCACACCCGCTCGGGGCGACTTATTACGCAATACTCTGGGATTCGCGGGTGCTGGGACGCGGCGTACGCAGGGACCGTCTGATCAAAGGATAAGGAGCGCGGGAAGTGTTTGAATTAGTGCGCTATAAAGGCAAAAATATAAAAGTGAAATAGCACTCATCGGGAGATCTCTATAATTATACACCCGATTGAATTGAAATTTAGCATAGTTCCTTATTTCGCAAAGTAGACGCTAACTGATACCTTCGTCCTTTCTATCATCAAATCACCATCGCCATCGGCTGGAAATTCATCCTCACTATCTGAAACCTCCACTGCACGCAAAGGTTCTCCAGAACGTTTATTTTACGTACAGTGAGGATGTGGAATGAGCTTCCGGCTGAAGTTTTTCCACCGCACTACATACTTTACCCATAGGTGACGGTAAGTGCTTGTTATGGAGTAGGCTGTCAGCCAATCTGCTGCTCCACAGCAATAAAAAAACTAAAAATTGATTCTACGGAAATTCTATCCAAAATATAATTAAATTTATGGGGCAAAACACTATTTGCTGGGTCAGATAGTATTTACCCATTACATCTAAATGATGGTAAACTTAATATTTTTTATAGCTAAAGTTCAATAGACAGGCAGACGGCCCACCCTGGCAGGTGGTCACCGTCGCCTATGGAAGTTTGCAGCACCAGAGGCATTGCCAACGCGCTGCCGGCCTCGAAAAAATTTTGTAACGTTTTTTTTAAGAACCCCATATCGTACTGCGCTGAGAAACCCCAGCCGGAAGTTCATTCCAGATCCTGAGAGTACGCAACATGAACGTTCTTGAGAACCATTTCGTAATAGAAAGAAGAGGATCCAAGAAATGGGGATGAACATCTAGCCGATGGGATCTAGCCGATGGCGGGCAGTGCGGTGGTAGAATGACGACATATTCCAACTAATGATTAGCTAAGTTGGCGAAGAAATCTGCCGAGAAGTAACGTCAAAAATATACAAATCTAACAAGAGTTTAGAACGACACGGGTTCGATTTCCATACCGAGTCTAGATGTTTATAAATAATATGTATTTATTATTTACAAAATAAATTACATAGTATATCAGTTTTCAAGTATCCGTAACACAAGCGTTTTGCTGCTCACTTTTGGACTAGATGCGCTATTTGAATTTTCACAGAAAAGTGGTTTTCTTACCTGAAAAAGTATTTTTAGTAATAAATAAAATTACTTTTTTCTATCATAATATAACGCTATAATAATTATTTAATTGTATAAAATAATAAAGGGATAATAATTGCCTTTATGTGGGTTCCCTTGCATAAAGGTATTTTCTTTGCAATGAAATAGCAGATAAAACTGCATATAAAGGGGTCAATGCTCTTGACGTCAGACATAGGGTGCATGTTCCTATGACCGATTATTATTATAATGTAAATATCTCCTTAAATAAATTGTGGCTAAACTTTTGGATAGATTAGATTTCTACAAATAAAGTATTTCTTTCTTTCTTTCTTTCTAGGATCGAAAATGTCAAGGAAAATGGTATGAAAGTATCCAAAAAAATTTACCAAAAAGACCCTGGTATGATAAGCTGGATATAGCTAGTCGTAAATTCATTACCATAATCAACAAATTGCGATTTGGCCACAACATTAGCCGACACAAACTATATTTTCTTAAAGTGGCCAAACCAAACGTTAATTTTTCGTAGACTAATATTGGCAAGTGAAATAATAGAAGTTAGTGATACCTCCACCCCCCCACCCCCCCTTGTGTAATTTTCTCAACAACAAAAGTGTTATATATAGTGCTTTATATAAATATTTATCATATTTAAAGCACTATAACACAAATACCGTGGGGACGATTTAAATGCTAAAATAAATAAAAAATCAGTGAACAAGTCGAAATACACATGATGAAAGGAAAAAAAAGTGAAAATTAGTGTCCGAAAATAAGACTTGGCTTAAAGGTCTCTTTACTAAGCCATAAAATCTTATTAAAAAAAATTTGGAAAATCAAAGTGCACCTACGTATAGCATAGTTCAATAATCCTTATTAAAAAATTATTTCCATACTATTTATTATATGACGACATTTCATCTGTCAAGGCACAAACACACGTCACGTATTCTTCCTATCGTAACAAACAGTAATAATCCATCTCTGAAATGTACTATCTACATTCCACGCATTGTTTTCGAAATCTAAAATTTAAAATTGTAAATATTTGGTTATACCTTTTTCCATCACAATAACACAATATAGGACGTGAAATGATTTCTAAGAATCTTATTACCATGCTACACAAATTCTCACGAAAAATATCTGCTTTTCATGAAATCAACCCAAAATTCTATATATATATATATATATATATATATATATATATATATATATATATATATATATATATATATATATATATATATATATATATATATATATATATATATATATATATATATATACCTATATATACCTATATAATAGGGATTTGTTACGGAATTACATAATTATTTTGTATTTCTCTGTAAGAGCAGACAGGCTGAGCGCCTACTTGACAGCGAGGTAAGCAGTTACCGGCAATGGATATTTGCGACGCCAGGGGCACCACTACCATGTAGTTATCATCTAGTCGGATTTCAAGCCCTACCACGTGGCTAGGATTATTTTATCGCCTTTTACAACAGGCCTTCCCGGCCGCAGAGGTTAGTTCTTACTCCGTCTTTGCACGCATACCATCTCTTGTCGGGGCGGGGTAAGAATACTGCCCTCTGCGGCCGGGATCGGCCTGTCTTCAAAGGAAACAAAACAATCCTAGCTACGAGGTAGGGCCCAAGCCTGTGTTATATTTTGGTATTAGTGATCCAGGTTCTTTAACTTCGCTAACATTCATAGGTGACGGTACCTGCTTACCTGCTTTCAGCCATAAAAAACCATTGGCTTAAAATTAATTCATGGGGTCGATCGCCATCCTGAGTGATTTTTATGTGCAATATGTATTTATTTACAAAAAAAAGTATTTATGTATCTCATATCTTGTAAAATATGAATTTTCTAGTACCCAGAAGTATTTCGCTGATTTTTTTGGGATTATAAGGCGTTGTATAAAATGTCACTATATTTACTTAATTTAACAAACCTGAGGGAAATATACGTTTTAAAGAAACTTAAAGCCGCCATTTTAAATAATTTATTAGATATACGTTATTATCTTAATGTTTAATGCAAAAAAGAGTTTGTTTGTTACGCTTTCACGCCTAAACCGCTGAACTAATTTTGATGAATTTCGGTATAGTCATAGATTGGACCTTGGAGAAGGGCATAGGCTACTTTTTTAATTTCATATAGTAGTACAACGTTTGCCGGGTCAAATAGTTTGATAATATTTATTCATTATTTATATGTGGCTAATATGCTTCGGAAATATATTTCGAAATAACTATGATCGATACTGAAAATAATTTGCATGTGATTTTTTTAGCGGAGAAGAATACTGACCTCCGCGGCTGGGGTTGGCCTTTCGTAAAAAAACGACAAAACAACCCACCCTAACTAGTTGGTACCACCACTACCACCGTGGTCTTTGTCCGTAGACTTTGGTCTTAAGTATGCCGCCATAATAACCTTGTGTTGTGTTCCGCCATTAGTGACCCAAGTTCCTGTACCCTTATGGGACAGCAGCGTGTTTGCAATACCACTTGCGTTGCAAACACCCATAGGCGACGGTAACTGCTAAATTCTAAGTGGGCCGTCAGCCTGTCTGCTGTCCTACAGCAAAAAAAAGAAACAAGTAAATAAATACACTGGCACAATTTTCACAGCGTCATCAAGTTCCAAAGTAAGTAGCATAGCTCTTGTGTTATGGGTACTAGACAACTGATATACAACATTATACTTTTTTTGCAAATAACTACATATTATACATAAACACCCAGATGCGAGACGGGAATCGAACCCGTTGGATAGACTACAAAGTAGCCTTGCCAAATGTGGGACTGTATAATATAATAATTGTAAATAATACTGGAGTCATTATACTCCAGTTAATTAATACTTCATTTAACGTTATATTATCAATGTAAATACAGCCTAATTGCTAAACAATTATTTGTAGTAGAATGTAGATATATTTTCCCCACCATTATACGTACACTAATTCTCATTATTTGTTTAGGTCAATTACATGGTAACGGAATATTTTTTGGGATAGTGAATTTAATACCGGCATTAATTAATGTGTAAAAGCAGTGACCTTATTATGTCAATAATGAGAATATAATATTTTGTTATTTAATTGGTACATATTGTGTCGATCTACGTGAAGGCTCTCCGTTTCATTTCTAGGATAGGAGAAAGTTACAGGATAGGTAACTTAGTTACCCCTTCAGGTAACTTATAGTGGTAGAAGATACTTTTGGGTTTTAACTTTTAAACTATATATGCCAAGTCAATATATTTTAATTTAAAACATAAAACATTTTTCAATATTGATATGGTCACTATAATATGTTGTTAGGTTAGCTAATTACGTAATAACTTAAGATAGAAGTTCCCTTAAGTAGAGACTTATAAAGTAACCGACTTGGTATTATATGGACTTTTTCTTTCTTTCTTTCTTTCTAAATATATAGGTACACTGAAACTGCAAATGAAACTTTGTAAGCCTATAGATTTATATAGGATTACAAAGTTATTAATGCAGTTGATGTATCTGGAAAACTAGACCGAAATTATAAAATATTTTAGTTTTTCCTTGATTTATTTGTACACTAAACACTAATTGTATTCTAAATTTGAAGCTTCTATGTCTGCCAGAAGTGCCTTAGAGTGAGTGACAAAATTAAGAAATTTTGACTAGTTATAATTCTTAAACTACTGATTCAAATTGAATGAAATTTGAAATATACCGTGTTTACACAATGCCTGCTTAGTTACTGAATTCAGGCTTCTAGTTTTATCCACAACGATCTTATAGGGGGTCGAAAATGGCCTGAACTGTTTCAAGAAAAGGATAGTACGGCCGTGCCGCTTTTTTGTTAGAGTCAGAAAAAATATTAAATAGTATTGTATATGTCGCATGTTTAAAGTAAAAAATCTTAATAAGACTTAATTTAAACATTTTATACTTAAAATTACTTTACTAAAAAAACATTTTATTTTTAAAATGATATATCATTGTACCTAATAGTTATACTTTTATATAGAATGTACTTTTATGTATGAGTATTCTGATTGAGATTAACACAGAAATGAATTACCAAAATGTTTTTCAAAGAAGCCACTGTGACTTATACCTAATAAATGCCTGTCATATAATTAATAATCGAAGAAGTAACCATTATTACCATCGAAGAGTAAATCCTAACACATTGACGACGTCTTGGAATCTGGGGTCCAATGTAGGATAGTATCGCTAAAAATAGTGCTCTTTGTTTGCATGATACTCATCTGATAATATTTTGTGATGCCAAGAAAGAAAAGAGAAAAAAACATTATTTAATACCTAAGCCCTGAAAGATGTCTACCAAAATTTAACTCCATAAATGTAAAACCGAAAGATCACATAATATTATGTGAAGACACGCACGTACTTTAAAACCCTTTGATCTCACTGAAGGACAGCTGACAGATTTTGTACATAAACACCCGTAGTGAGCGATAGACTTGAGTACATTTAAACTCTAAGATAATATTATATACTATATAAGATAACATTTCAAAACATTTTTCAGTTCTAGATGAATCTATAAATAATTTGTAAGTCGTAAAATTGATTTACAACCATACTTAGACCAGAACATGATTCAATATCCTTTAAATGTCTCTTTTATACTACGTCTGATATGAAAAAATATGTTTCATTTCTGATGAACACAAAAAAGTAATTATATTTTTAGATACCTTGATCTATTCAAAAATCAACAGAAATAAGGTTCAATTTAAATATTGGTTAGAGTAACGTCTAAGACGCTCGATACTAGGGAAGACGATTTTAATTTATAATCATAGTAAAATAAATGAACACATTATTTTATTAAACATAATAAGAGTCAAAATATCGTTTACATTAAAATCTTTGAATATAAAAGCTTTTCATCTATATGATGTTAATTTTGTATTATACTTGGTAGCAATATTCAAGATAAACCGAGTTCAAAGGTAACCAAATAGTACTAGCATTTAATGCATTGTGATTAAAATGTACAAAAAATAATTAATAAAAAAATATTTGGCATTTTTATAATTATATTATTGAAGCGGATACACAATAATTCCGATTCTTTGTGAGAATTTTTTAACAAAAATGCCACTTAAAACTAATTGTGAAAAGTCAGTGTTAACGTACACTTATTCATATATAAATAAGATATGTACGGTGTTTTAGACGATGTACAGTTTATGTAAATACTGATATTATATTTTTAACAATATTTTAACAGAAGTGGTTTTAATAATTTCTCAATTTTTTAACACAATTCTCGAAATAAGAGACAGACAACTGTGAAAGTGCGAAAATGTTTAAACATCGTACTAATTTTCAGTTCCTGTCTTAAACAATTTTACCCATGTTTAGAACCAGTTTTTATCACAGTATAACGTAGATTTGATAATAGATACATCAAACTTTTAAAAATCTGTACCTAACATTTATCTAAAAAACAGAACAGCCTTCAAAAAGTAGTTTGAATATACAAGAGAAAATCAGAACAAGGAAACAGCATTTACCCTATTTCAGTATATATAAAAAATATATAATGCTATTTACCTCCTAAGGCGATCCTTTTACAAACACTGTACACACACAAACACTATAGACGTATATATAATTTTAAATTTAATTATACATCACACACATATACTAGTATACACTATAATCGTACAAAACACTGTTAGCAATTATGATTTTTGAATTATAAAGACGCGTCGACGGCGTAGCGTGTGCTACAGAGTACGCGCGAGCTACGACTGGCGTAGTCCCTACCCCCCGCGCAACTCGCGTAGGCTTAGCAATAGTCTGGGAGTATTTTTTATTTTTATTATTTTAATAACTATTTTGATGTATCAAGACTAAGATTAACAATTTTTTTTTTTGTATTTCTAGAATAACGATAATTTTTATATTAGTGCCGTAAAGCCGTAAAGTTTTATCCGTACAGGAGCAGGGAAAGAATACTAAACTCTGCGGCCGGGGTCGGCCTGTCGTAAAAGGCGACAAAACAACCCAGCTCCGTGATAGGGCCTCAAGCCTGTCTGGATGGCGACCACTTTTGGTCTTAAGTATGCCGCCATAAGAACCTTGTGTTGTGTTCCGCCATTAGTGACCTAAGTTCCTGTACCCTTATGGGACAGTAGCGTATTCGCGATGCCACTAGCGTTGCAAACACCCATAGGCGATGGTAACTGCTAAATTCTAAGCGGGCCATCATCCTGTCTGCTGTCCTTCAGGAATAAAAGAAAGTAGACTGGTATACGGTTCATTTAGTACGTAGGCTTCGAAATTATTATACATGCCATATATGATAGATGTCTTTTTTTACCACCCAACATTTTTGTCTTTGTTACTTCCTTAAAATCCTTTGTCTTCAGGCATAGACACATTAGTCGGGTCTGAGAATAGATGTACATCTTGAAAAGCCTATGGTGTTGGATATGATCTTTATCTTTCTCCTGCATCAATTCTTCAAAGATGAGAGTAATGATGCTTAGCCTCTACTGGATCTATATTACACAGATGCTCACATGGAGTCTCCGTGGAGACAAAGAGGTGGTGATCTTCGATGGAGTTACCGTCATCATGCAAAATATGTTCTCCTTTTCGGTTCTGCAGCCACCAACCAACGTCAAAGACAATTTGCTAAAACTACCCACACCTCTCAATTGTGTTTCGGTGCTTAAACTTTTACTTGACTTATGTCTAACCTTTTTACATTTCCAGGAAAGCCAATTGGAAAGCAACGCTCATTTATCAGGGTACATTGACTGACCGATTGGTCCAAACCCCAAATATTTTATTGAGATCCCTTACACATCATACATTTATTTATGAAGATATTTTTATTCGCCTTTCAAATTTTTATGAAATACCTAACCGACTGGCAATTTTGCTCTTATCGCTTCCTGTTTTTTGATAATATATACTATTAATATTAACATGAAATCTCGACTTTGATATTAAAATTAGAGTATTAAAAATTAAATAATAAAGCTTTATGAAAGGAAAGATACAAATATTTTATTCTCGGGCAATATTAAAATATTTAAAACACTTAGAAATAATTTAAATTATAGTCTTCAGCGTAATTAAAAAAAAGTTGATATTTAAATATAAAATTTTATTAAAAGAGGTTTCAGTTTTCCTACATGGACAGCAGCGTGGTAACAGTGCCCCTAGCGTCGCAAACATCCATAGATAACGAACAAAAAAAGAACAGAAAAAGCTTAGTATTAAATAAGCCATCAGCCTGTCTGCTGACATAAACTTAATCCTACCTACAAACTAAAAATATTCTTCATTCAATAAAAATGCTACCTACATTACACTTACTACGTTTCTGTTCTAGTAAGCTATTCTTAAATTACTAGAAATATTTTGATGATGTTCTAAGAGGAAATTACTAATCACGTCAAATTTTTATAGGTCTTACGTGGTTTTATTCCCATACGATATCATTTATCTTAAAAACGACATCGATTTTCGCAGGGAATGCCTGTGGGAGTTACAGATTTGATTCCCAATCATAGTAATATATCAGTTGTCTAGACATACTAGTATCATACACATCAAATAGCTCATAATCGTCATCGTAATTAAATCAGCTCACAAGCTATAAGCGTCTCCATGAATATCATTGTTGAGGGAAATATGGAAGGTGGAAAGGTAATACATGTATTTTTTTACCACCCAACATTTTTGTCTTTGTTACTTCCTTAAAACCCTGTGTGAGTTTACCTTGACGCCTAGTAAAATCTCAACATCTCACAACTTAGGCCATCTCGCCTAAACGCACGCGCAATATCGCTTTCTGAGCAAAAAATCGCTTCGTGTACATTAATTATTTTTTTCCAACACCTAATTACCGCTTGCCCAAAGTTAGAGCAACTTTCCAATAATAACAAATGTTTTTTACTCGAGTTTGTTTCCGTGTTATGAATAAAAATGATCCTTATAAAACATTGCATAGGATTACATTATTTTCTCCGTGTAGGGTCGAAGTAAGAATACTAACCCCTGCGGCCAGAGTAGGCCTGTCGTAAAACGCAACAAAAAACCTACAGCTACTAGCTACATGGTAGGGCTCCAAGCCCGTCTGGATGGCAATCACCCTTGGTCAATAAGTTAGCCACTATTATAGCTTTATTTTGTGTTTCGGTATAAGGGATCCAGGTTCCTGTACGTTATGGGACAGAGGGTGTATGCGATGCCCCTATCATCGCAAACATACATAGGCGGCGGTAACTGCTGACTATTGAGTGAACCGCCAGTTTGTCTGGTTTTTCTCAGTAATAAATAAAAGTAGAGAGATATATATTTCTTTAATTGCAGCAATAATGTATTATTTGATAAACATTTTATGCAATCATTTGAAACTAGCACTTACAAGCTTGAACGCGTTCTACATAATGCGTTTTTTCTTTGGATTCATTTTTTTTTTTGAGCAAAAAGGGGAAAGGAAATTACTTGCTTTTTTATTTTTTTCCCCTTTAATCCAACACATAAAATACTAAGACATTATTTTTAAATCTTGATCTACTACGTCGACATTGACAACTTACTCATAGGTTACCCTGTATGACATTCACACATTCCTTTCATTCCCTTCTATGCCTTGCCTGTCTGGTAAATGTGCTTACTTCTCACGATTTAATCTTGTTCTTCCATATTCTAAACTATCTGCCATGACTGCTTTTGACTCTTGCCTTCAGTTTACCTTGCTCAGATAGGTGGTATAAATGTATTTAAATCTATCAGCTCCTACTTACCCGTTCACTTGGACAGGAAAACGTAATAGCTCTGTAGCTAGTCAAAAAATTTAGTAGTATTTAATATGTGTTAAATAAAAATAAATTTATCTCCACACAGAGGTAGAGTAGTATATGGACCTATGCCGCCAGATGACTTGTCATAAATGGCAACAAAACAACCCTACCTAGGTATCATAGTAGGGCATCAAACTTATCTAAAAAGCAACCATTCTTGATCTCCAAATATACTGCCATAATGATCTTGTTTTGTATTCGTGACTCAACCCATATTCGATAGTAGCTGTTTAATAAGTGGGCATCACCTGTCTGCTGTCCCACAATAATAAAAAAGTTAGCTTAGTTTTAAAATAATTAGTCGTTAATTTCGTTTCAAGCGAGTCCAAGATCAGAGTATTTTTAAAGCGTAGTCTATACACTTTAGGAAAATTAAAAACAAATATATGAATAGTCCGACCACCTAAACTATATGTTCCATTATTGGAAACAATATCACTTTAAAATTCGTTTGAACACACTCAACAGTCAAAGCTTCGCAATTATTTCAATTTTAAAGTTTGGAAAGCGATCGATCTCCTGCCAGCATTAGTTCTGAACAATACAAACGGCCATGTAAATCCTTTCTATTTATTTTGTTAACTTTATTCAAATAATGGTTTATTTATGTAATATATATTTAAAATCTGCTTTATATATTAAATTATCTTTTTAAATTTAACTAGAACGTTAGCAGTATATTTCATATAATATAATTATATATATATTATTCATATTTACTGTATTGTGATTCCAACTAGGTATTACAATTTTTATGAATAGTTTCTTCTACGAATAATCCAATTTCAAATTCTATTTACTCTCTAAGAATATTCTCAAATAAAATAAGATTATAATTTCTAGAAACCTTACTATTATAGAAACGATTAATTAAAGTTACGTAGAGAATTTAGATTAAGAATAAACTATACTACCTAAAATCAGCTAAATCTATACAAATAAATAAAATTGGAGGGTCTGTTTGTAATATTAAAATAACCGCTTTTTACTAAGTGCATTCGGACGTATACACGGTACATATACCAAAACAACATTTTTTACAATTTTTGTCTGTCTGTCTGTCTGTTTGTTCCGACTAATCTCTGAAATGACTGCACCGATTTTGACGGGACTTTCACTGGCAAATAGCTGATATATCAAGGAGTAACTTAGGCTATTTTTATTTTAGAAAAAAAAGTTTTTGTTAAAACTGATAAGTTTCGGAAATTTTATATTCCAATTTAAGTTAACCTCAGATTTATGTCATCAATCATATGAAATAGGGTTTAGCTTAGGCTGGACTTTCTAGGTTCGAACGTTCGTATTCCAGAAGCGCATGGCGTAACAGTTGCATTCGATAATACTGAATGTTTGCATATTTCATTTATATTTTAGGGTTTATAGGGTTTGTAATCCAAAATAAACCATAAGATATATCCAAAAAATTCGGCCTAAAGTCACTATTCCACTCGGACGGAGTCGCGGACACAGCTAGTTGTAAATAAAACATCGATTCCAGAACGCATTATTTTATTATTTTTAATACAGTTTTCTGCACTAGCTACTTGCGTAGCCACTAAAGTATGTTGAAATGTGTGTTCTAAATATTCAAAAAAATCTCATCTTGAATATTTTGACATATCTAATAAGTAACGTTCAATAGAAAAATACAATGAAAAAAAATGCCAACAGGCGCATTAATGACATTTGGGCAATGGAGCAATTTATCAAATTAAACTTTCGCCAAGTTGTCCGTGACGACACAAAGGACTAAATAAAGAAACAAACTTTACGTTTATGTCAATAGATTCTACGTATATTTATTTTCAGTCTTTCTTATTAATTATAGTTTACCTATGTTTCTTGAAAATAGTTATGGCAAAATGGTGAATTGATTTTTGAAAAAAAGATGACAAAAATCTTAAACAATTTTCTGATTCATTATTAAGTGCATGATTATTGTTAATATTGCAGAGATTCCTTAGATCGCAAAACACGTTTTTTAATTTACTCTTTTATTTATATTTGATTAAAATATTTTATTTATTAAATAGTTTTTAAAATAAATTATTTTTACTCTGTCTACTCTACATGACCGACGAGTATGAAATATTACGAGTATTATTTAATATTCGAAAAATAAAATAAAAACAAAAAATGGAGCTATTTTCTCTTCTAGATGAAGGCTCCGTGTCATAAATATCTCCCAGTAATTTTCTATGTTTCAACGTGTCCATGTCATTTAAACTTTAAAATTAAATATTTTAGTATTTAAAATATTAAAGTTCAATAATAATATACAAGTGAACCACGTCGTAAAAATTTTCAAGCAGATATTACCGCTTGAACTTCAATTTTATCCATTTTTAAGAACACGTTCCAACACGACGCAAACAAATGACTTCTACTAAAAAAAAAGAGAATTGATTGCTTTTTTTTATTATTATTACATCTAATGTCTTGACTATATCTGTTAGTATTTTTTTTTGTTTCCAAGGAAAATGTATCGGACCATCTATTTATCGAATACCCCTCGTACTTATAGTAAATGCAATTTGCCATCATACGTCATATATTCATAAATTAAGTAAACTATTTATTTAATGCCATCTGCTTGACCCTCCAAACTTAAAAGAAAAATTACTAGAACCTAGTTCATAAATAAGAGTGCTTTATTTTAATGAATCTAGCCAAAAGTAGTCTTAAAAATAAACTACTAAAGAACACACCGGATACATGTTTGTTACTATATGATAGAAAAATGTAGTGAAAAAACTTGGTTTTCTTCACTACTAAGCAAACGTACAGAGAATGTCATTCGCTTGCATTTTTTACGAAGAGCTCCTAGGCAAATTGAATGTGGAACAACTTTCGCAAATTGAGTTGAGATTTGGACATTACTTTATATGACATTTTCTCCCTTAGCATTGTAATAATACGAAGAGTTCAATTTAACATTATATTTAGTTTTATATTTGACTTCATCGTCATCAATATTATCTAAACGCTAAATATCCGTACAGGGGCAGATAAAGAATACTGACCTCTGCGGCCGAGGTCGATCTGTCGTAAAAGGCGACAAAACCACCCACCCTAACTTCGTGGTAGAGCCCAAGCCCATCTGGATGACAACCACCTTTGGTATTGAGTATGCCGCCATAATAACTTTGTGTTGTGTTCCGGCATTAGTGACCCTGTCTGCTGACCTACAGCAATAAAAAAATACTGGTCGCAAATTAAACTTTTACTTCAGCGCACGTTATTCGTTTTCTGAACCTTTTATTCTCTGCTTAATACGATCTTCTGTATTCCTCGTGAGTCTTAATACCGTATTAGTACGCATGTAACATTTAACTATGTCAAGCTAGCACTTTTTGGATCTACTCCATCCGGCAGAGTATGCCCGAGGCGGCATGGCTAGACAATTGTTCTCCACGTAAGTAGCCGGTTGCCGTGAAATGTCATATCATTGAAGGTGATATTCCAAGAATTTATCCGTAATGTCACGGATGTGAAGGCTTTCATAAATGCGGGAGTTCCCAACGCGGTCCATCCATATCACTCCTCGCGTTCCAGCATGTTCATCTCCGTGACACGTAGTGCCTGCTTGTTTCGTTCGAACTCCGGTCACGCTTCACACCCATATAAGAAAACTGACCTAATGTTTGTCTAGACTTGTTCCTTTAACTTAACCGGCATTTTGGGATCAAAATATTTGACTTATTAATCAAACGTTAATACCGATTGCAAATAATTTTGGGGCACAGGTTTTCCTGTGGAGGACTCTCAATAGAGGGTACAATAAGAATATTGACTGCGGCCGGGGGTTGTCTGCTATAAAAAGTGACAAAACAGCCCTAGCTAGGAAATAATGTCCCAAGTCCGTCTGGATGACCCCTGGTTCCTAAATATCTCGCCATTATAACCTTGTGTTGTTTTCTGATATAAGTGATTCAGGTTTTAGGTGTGCCTGGCGTTGCAAATATCCATAGGCGACGGTAATTGCTTATTATTACGTAGGCCGTCAGCCTATCTACTGTTCCACAGCAATAAAAAAAACTCCAAACGGCTACTCTACGCTATTTAAGTTCGTAGCCTGCAGTATTATTTTCTTATGCTGAGTCAGCGTACCAAATTCAGTTTTCATAGGGCTCGTTTTGCCGCGACCCTTAAATAAGAATACTGTGCCAAAACTTTTTGAACTGTTCGGCAAAATGTAATTATACATAATTAATTATAACACTGTTTTTAAAAAGCTCAATATCTAAGAACATTCTATTTGGAAATACTAGTTAAAACTAAATATAGCATCTAAATGCTTTAAATATGTGGTAATTTTTCAAAAGGATCAACATGTATCGTCTCATGATTTAGTTGGTCATAAAATATAGTACTAAGCACATGTCTTCATTCACTGCAAAACTAAAAAGATGTCCATTAGTGAATTGAACCCTATTTCATCCGACACCTGGAATTGTATCGCTTAATACTTTTACTAAAAACTATTAAGCGCTAGTTAAAAATCAACAATGTACCGATGTTACAGGTCAACTAAGAAATACAGTTTGTTGTGCCGGCGTAGCTTAGCGAAAGATAAAAATTAGATAATCCTATCTACTACTACTAGATAATTGTGCTCAGTAAATGGTGATAAATTATTTACTTTTTCATAGAAAAGAAGGAACATTTTAGAAGCATTTAAAACTAAAAATACATTTATTTTTCAACCAATTATTATAAAATAGGAATAAGCGAAAAACAACATGTAAACAATATTCACGGTCGTTATAAAAATGCTGGTAGAGCCCGTTTGGCCTCTATTAAAAATAAGTGCGTATCATTTGGCCAGAGCTAATCAAGGGGGTGCTGAGTTCGCTCTTTTGTCGACACGAGAGCCGAGTGGCTAGTTAGGATTAATTAATAAAAAATATGAAACACCCTTAATAAGCTCTGCACTGGTTCACCCCTTATTAACTTACTAGTTACATATATGAGTAGAGAAAAAGCAGTAAAAGCATCACGTTTGTTTACTTTCACGCCTAAACCGCTGAACCAATTTTGATGAATTTCGGTATAGTCATAGATTGGATTGGATTGGCTACTTTTTTTTAAATTCATATTTTTTTTATTGTTGTAGGCCAGCAGATAGGTTACAGGAACTTGGGTCACTAATGCCGGAACACAACACAAGGTTATTATGGCGACATACTTAAAACCAAAGATGGTCGTCATCCAGACGGGTTTGGGGCCCTACCACGTAGCTAGGGTGGGTGGTTTTGTCGCCTTTTACGACAGACCGACCCCGGCCGCAGATGTAAGTATTCTTTCTCAGCCCCTGCACGGATAGATGATATTTAACTTAGTGCTAATCATGTGTATAGTACTCGTATGTATCATTAATATTCGCTATATCATACAACTGCCACATATCTTTAATAAAAGCTCAATAAAAATATTTTTTATTAGAAACATGAAACAGTATTAGTCCATTCTAGGCATATAAATTCAGCGAAGTCCAAGAGAATAATTATTAAACTCTGGATAAATACTACAAATTATACGTCTAACCGCATTTATCTATCTCGAACACTCGGAGCTATATTGTTGCAAATGGGTAGCGTTCGGACTTAGGAGAACTTTTATTACATTTTTATTTGAATATATTTTTAATATGTTTCAATAACTAAGTAATTTGATTTAAATTTTAGTATATTACATTGCTTTTAAACTAGAAATTTACAAAATATTTATAAATATTTTTACGTATTTCTGAACTCTACATTATGAATGAGAGAAACTGTATTCTACTAAATGCCACCGATTATTTTACGGAAATTTTGATAACGGTTAATTTCCGGCCTACCTTATTTCCTTTATCAATAAATAACAAAAAATATCTGCACGAAAAAAAAACGAAGAAAAACTGCCTAATCGGCACATTCCATAACAGGATTTGAATCAGCAACCTCCAGCTTAGTCTCTGACTTATACCACTTGGCTATCATGTTCCTGCACAATTTTTTTCAAATACCTTTTCTGTCTCTCATTTTGTAAGTTTTTCATCACAATTTGTGAAAAAATCTAATTAAAAAAGATCACATAAACCACTCAGAAGTTCCTAAATGACTATCTCGCTTAGAACTTGAATTTATTTTGAATCTCGTTACATTTTGCCTAAGTCCCAACACTACGTAGAGCGATCGGCCGACCTCTGTTTTTCCATTACCCGGTCAGATCCAAGAGAAATGGTTCTTTTATTTGCTGAATAGCGAATGTCGAGCACTCCGCCGAGCCAGCTCACTTAAACACTAATGTGGACACTCTGCACTCTCTGTTTTTAAGCCAAAAAAGAGGACATGTTCATACCTAATCTATGAAGGTCTCTTAGAGAGTTTGAAGTAGCCTATTTATACTTTTTTGTTATATTTTGATATTAAAAATATAACCCCATTGGTGCTAAAACATATTAGGCTTTACGTACATTTTATATTTTACCGTGCTTTGTTTAGTTTTGCTTGTACACTGTATTTGGTATTTCGAAATTAAGTATTCAGCATCAGGTCAGCCAGCTAACAGAATGGTCTCCACCAAAGGTCCCCCGGCGACGGAATTTTTCATATTCCAAGGTAAGTCGTAACATATACCACCAATTATTTTTAGACATTTCTGTACAGCGTCATTTGGGTTGAAGATTGGTGGTGTCTCCTGTAGTTTCTTTGTATGTCCATTTTGTTAGAAAGCGCTCTCTGCCGTTCTTTCCTTCCAATAATCCTAACTATCAATAACTCGCCTGAGCGAGTTCTTAAAAAATTTGAGAACTCCATATCTGCAGATTTTTAAAAGCCTTCAGTATCTGAAGTAGAGATCGGTTGTTAGATGAGTATGAGCAGAAATGATAACCCAGTCCGTGTCTAATAATAAACAAGTAGCTTACACGAACTTCAAAGTAAGAAAATACTACTCTTAATTTTAATCTTTGCCAAGACTGACTTAAAATACAGCAAGACGTTGAAAGTTATTAATTAATTCGGTTGAAATGAGCGAGCTTCGTGCAGATGTCAGCTCATCCAGCCTTAAACCCACTAACTAACCCACTAAATAAGCATTTTGTGATACTTTATGCATCTGAATAATTAATCTTCTTGTTGATATTTTTTGGCAAATTGAGTTGTGGTTGTTTATGAGAATTATTTTAATGGCTATAGAAGGTTGAAATATAATTGGGAATAAACAGACAATAATTTTTATTCCTTATAATAATAAAATATGTATGGTGTAGTCAAATATTTTACAACCTACGATGTCTCACATGTGAATATAATATATGACGAAACTTCACACAAAAAGAAGAAGAAATTTGTACATTTAAATAACCGTCGTATTCAATCATGTCTACTATTTATAGACCATGTGGACCTTCCAAGTCCAGCAGTGACCCGTTTTTATATTAAAAGATAAAACCTTAAAGCTGGTGTGGCATCAATTAGAAGACAGCAAACTACATTTAAAAAAATCTAAATACTAAAATAAAAACTTGAAGCAAATATACTTTAAATTGCTTTAAAAACTTACTGTATCCGGCAATAGACTATGAATAGCATTTATTATTGCTGTTCTCCCTTATTTAGTTTTTTCTTGTTTTCTGACAATATTTTTCCTATTTCTTCTTAGTACGTTTACTGTTTTTGACTGTTAAAAATCTACTACCGATAGATTGCTTAGTGAACTGACTGCCTGTAACAAAAGAATATATTTAAATAATTATTCTATTTCTATATAAATAGAAAAATGCTATTCTATTGTTTTATAATCCATAATATAGCTTATTTTTGTGGTACTCTTCTAAGACCCTAAAAAATAGTATAAGAAAACTAATTTGATATTATAGAAACTATTATATATTTTGAATCGAACACCGAGAGGAGACTTTTGTCCGTTATTTAGCAGATACTACAAAGAATTTGGTGGGATCTGATAAACCCAAAATATATGCTCAGTCATTATAAGGATGAGTGTAGATTGATTAACACATTAAAAATTTATTATTATAATTTATTTGCCAATGTTGTTTTAGGCTTCCACAGGAATTTCAATTAATATTTTCATACTCTTAATATTTTAAGCAAAGTTTTTAATATAGAATTTCGGGAAAGGTACAATTAATTTTACAAGGAATTCGTTCGAGGCCCCCTTAATTTGAAATTGCGTTTGACGTCAGACGAAAAGAAGGGTTTTGACGTGAGCCATAAGCTCTGCTGAAGGCTTGATTAACTAATGTTTACTATCACTTGACTTTTAATTTATATTATTACCTTAAAAAATATTATTGTTATTACTTTTAAGCATCATCATCCCAGCGTTAAATCTCGATTGCAACCTAAACTTCCGCTTCGGTGCCCGGGGTCCGCTTTCCGACTTTTTATTTTACACTTCGCACGGTCTTCAGCATCTCTGGTAGTGATACCATTGTTATTTTTTTTAATAACATGGTGGATGGCTAAAATAGTGATATGCAGTTACCACTGACATCATAAATTTGCAACATCAGATACTTTGCTAATGTACCTAGTTAGTTTTCCCTGCCAGATTAAAAATAAAGGATAAGAAAAAATTATAAAAAGCATTTACATGAAAAACAAAGACGATAATCTAGTTATAGATTATCGATTCTATCAATAAATTAGATGTGTTAATACTACCAAAAATCTGTAGTACTAAAAATCTGTTAATACTACTACCAATAAATTAGGTTTGTTAATTATTTATAATATTACTTAATTCAGTGTACCAACTTAACAATCTAGTAATGAAAACAAATGAAAGATGAAGTAAATTTTAATTGTTACTTTACTAATTTTGCTATAAAACAGTGTTCAGGTGCTTTTTAATACCTCTAGTATTTTACCATATCTATTCGATTTTTTTTTATTGCTGTGGAACAGCAGACAGGCTAACAGCCCGCTTAGAATTTAGCAGTTACCATCGCCTATGGGTGTTTGCAAGTCAGTGGCATCGCGAACACGCTGTTGTCTCATAAGGGTACAGGAACTTGGGTCACTAATGCCGGAACACTATACAAGGTTATTAGGTGGGTTGTTTTGTCGCCTTTTACGACAGGCCGACCCCGGTCGCAGTGGTTAGTTTTTCTCCGCTCCTGCACGGATACAAGGAATATATAATAATGAAAAATCAAATTATAATTACAATATAAATATATAATGACAATAAATGATAAACAAATAAATTAATAGTATTGTGCAATGCCTACATATCCCATCTTTACAGTTCACTGCTAAGAAGGGGAAAAGTAACTAGATAAATAGATATATATGTTATTTATTAGTTTTTATCTTATATCTTTAAACGAGCAATTCTTGTATATATATATATATATATATATATATATATATATATATATATATATATATATATATATATATATATATATATATATATATATATATATATATATATAAATATAACTGGAATCTCGGAAACGGCTCCAACAATTTTCATGAAATATAATATACGGGGGATTTCGGGGGCGATAAATCGATCTAGCTAGGAATCATTTCTAGAAAATGTCAAAAGGTGGCGTTTGAGTAGTCCCAATTTAAACTGAAAAATTACTCTTCCTGACATCTATCGGCGAATAATAATACTATTTTTTTTAATTGCTTTAACGACACAACAACACTAAAGCATTTCCAGCAGATGGCGTTGTTAAGTAACACGAAGTCAATGAGTGTTTGCTTTGAGGTTAGACTAAGAAAATCAATTGTTAATTTCCAAAAAACACAATTTATAAAAACAAATACCGAGCAAAGCTCGGTCATCCAGATATTTATTACTAAAATGTAATCCCTCGTCTTCAAACTCTGAAGACGTAATTGACTCGTTGTTAACCCATTTTGACGCTAACAGAACACGATTATCGTGATTAGCTATCAGGTCTAATTGATCCAGCGATTGACGGTTCGCCCCGGGGACGGCTGACGACTGATCGTGTAACAGGGGACTACAAACTCACTGTTTAAGCACAATGATTATTGCTAACTCAATAGTTACACCAGCATTCGAGGGGATGTCCAACATCTTATCTTAGATAAATATATTAAAACACACAGCGCCATTTACTATCAAAGTAAGTAGCCAAGCTCTTCCGTTTTAGGTTATAGACAACTGATATACTATTTTGTAAATAAATACTTTGAATCGATATCTGTGGCCTTGCATAGTCCTGGTAGAACACAATTTATCTCTGTATTGCCATAGGGGAGCAGCTCATAGTAAATATATCCTCACCACCCACCAAACACACAGGAAACTTTCCTGGTTGTCAATCCTGGATCCGCTACGGTTTGAACCAATTCTTAGAGCTTTGACCATGATAGTTTTCACTTAACGTTATTGTAAGTGATCCATTTCTCGTCATCAGTCACCAACTGCGCCAGAAAGGGCTCGATTTTGTTGCGATTCAGTAGTGACTCAAGGATGTAAATTCGTTCCATGAGATTTTTTTCATATACTCGTGTGGCACCCATACTTTGAGCTTTTTTATGTATCTAGTTTTATTCAAATAGTTCCAAACGGTTTTTAGGCAATCTTTAGCTACTGGGTAATCAACACAGTGCTTACACTATTCGACAATTTCCATAATTTTATTTCAACAATTGGCCTTCCAGAACCTAACGCATCTTTGAATCGATGAAAGAAAAATTGTTCGTCGTTGGTGCAGTACTAAAACTATAAACTCTATTCACATTTTCAGCCGCCTAGCTTGATTAAAGAAAAAACTTTTTAACCAAAAAACAATACCACCAAAACAATTGAAAAGCAAAAAATAATAAATCTTCTTTTTAATAACCTTAATAACTAAGTACTTAAACTATTGTAAGTCATCATCATCTTTGCGTTATATCCCGGTTGCAGCCCAAACTCTCGCTTCGGCGCCCGGGGTCCGCTTTCCGACTTTTTCTTCTCCACTTCGCACGGTCTTCAGCATCCCTGGTAGTGAGCCCATAGGCACGCATATCACCCTTTACGACGTCAAACCAGCACTTTTTGGGTCTACCCCTCCTGCCGGGGCCCGGTGGAGGCGGCATGGCCAGACATTTGTTCCCGATTTAGTAATTAGTTACATCTAATTTTAATAGTAAATTTCTATCTCTTGTATTTGAATACTTAACACACATCTCCTAATTGCATTGGTTCTGTTATCTCTTAGTAACGCGTCGAGGTTTGTAGACATATTCAATAACACACATATGGATTGGAATGCTGGGCCCTAGAAGGGGAAGAATGAAAGGATAATTCAAGCTGCGGATGTTGAAGTTGATGAAAGTAGCATCAGTGATTGAGAAGCTGAAATGAGAGTGGATTGATACATGAAGAAGAATAGACCAAAAAAGGGTGGCTTTATTAGGTAAAAGATTAATAAAAATTTTAATGTTGAGACGACTATTAAAAAATGGAAGTGTTGGAAGGGGTAGGCGGACGTTTCGAGACCAGATCAGGGACGTCTTGAAAAAAGGCCAGGTCAAGAGTACCCTAAACCGAAGGGCATGTATGAAGGGAATAATAAAAGTGGACGAAGCGAAACAAGTATGTAAGGATCGTAGCAAGTGGAAAGAAGTGATCTCAGCCCACCCCTACGGGAAAGAGGCGTGATTATATGTATGTATGTATATTTATTTACGAAAAGAAATAATTACCTATATCAGTGGTTTAGTAACTATAACACAAGCGCTCTTTTTACTTTGAAACTATATGACTATATGAATTCTCCCGAGTAAGTTATTTATTATTTTATATTTATATCACACTAGCTGACCCGGCAAACGTTGTTCTGCCATATAAATAATAAAATGTCAAAAAATTAAAAAAAAATTTTTGGGGGTGGGTCACCCCTAACATTTAGGGGGATGAAAAATAGATGTTGGCCGATTCTCATAGTTACCGGATAAGCACAAAAAAATCACTAACTCAATTTAGTTATCTGCCTACTGCCTACCCCCTAAGAACGATGGCGTGATTATTTATAGCCTATGACCATTTCTAGGTTATCATCTATCACCATACCAAATTTCATCAAAATCCGTTCAGCCGTTTAGGCGTGAAAGAGGAACAGACAGACAGACAGAGTTACTTTCGCATTTAAAATTAAAAATTCGTTAATATCAATCTAAAAATTAGAAATATCAGAAGGACTCTCGAAAGTACCCCCAATTATTTACAAACTTAAGAGCATTAGACTAGCTTGCGATAGACATACAGTGCGTAAGAAAGCCATGTGACACGGAAACTGCTAGTGACGAGACTGTATAAATACAGACGGGTAGACAGAAGAAAATATGACTGTCATGAATATCGAGATGCCGGCTAACAGAGGAGAGTTGAAGGGACGAACACTTAGTGTCGACCCTACATAATGTTCTTATAAGCTTATGAAAAAAAACATGCGGGGCAATCTTTGGGGACAGCCGATGGAAGTGAAAATTAAGTAATTTGTGAATTGTATCGTCGAGCTATTAGATTATTATTTTCGGTTTATAAAGAAGTGTTTATGATCTAGGATTAAAGTTTAAATTGGTCAGTAACACTACTTTACAAACCAAAAATTGTTCACCCGAAAAGTGCTCAACGCGCCTAAAGAAGTTTCACTTCAAAAACTCAACTGTATTTAATTGTAATAAAGTCGCAATTTGAATAGATATCTATAAGTAATATATTATATAATGCAATGCAATCATTTAAAAGTTACATTATAAATCAAACCTTAAATCATTATTAATAAGGTTGGTATTATTGGAGAAAAACTCCATCTTACAAATCTTACGAATTTTCGATCAGGACTCGTGACCTGACGCGAATTTAACATTTTTTATCCATCACAAGTTCAAAACGCCATTAAAGAAGTTTTCAAAATCAATCAACGTCAATTTTAGAATTGTTAGCTGTCACTGCAGCTTAGATAGACGTATACTAGATGAGCTAAATCACCAATCCGTTACCAAAAGTATTACATCGTGATATCGGACAAAATCTAGTTGCACCGACGTGATCGATAGGTGCCACTCGCAGTGGACCGTATCGCACTGCATCGCTTCGCATCGGACGCGACAAGTTGGCCAATGGATTGAACAGTATTAAGTGCTTTAAAGTTAAATGTATACAATAGCTCAAGAGATATAATTACATATATTGATTTTTTTTAAATACGTATGTGTATAATTATACAGGCACGTAAGAAGTTATACTTCTTTGGCGTAAAAGAATGAAAATAGCTAAAGATTTTATTACGTATGCCACAACCTTTGTTTGTAAAAGGAATGGTAAATTAATAAAATAAAAATAATGCATACCTCTTAGAAAGATCACTTTATCACGAATTTTTACAATGCCCTATCATTCACCACATATACAATTTAAAATCACATACCATTTTTATCCGTGCAGGGGCGGAGAAAGAATACCTCTGCGGCCGGAGTCGACATGTCATAAAAGCCGACAAAACAACCCACCCTAACTACGTGGTAAGGCTTCAAGCCCGTCTGGATGGCGACCATCTTTGCTCTTAAGTATACCGCCATAATAACCTTGTGTTGTATTCCGGCATTAATGACCAAGTTCCTGTACCCTGCAGCGTGTTCGCGATGCCACTGGTGTTGCAAACACCCATAGGCAACGGTAACTGCTATATTCTAAGCGGACCGTCAGCCTGTCTGTTGTCCTACAGCAATAAAAAAACACACACACACATATATGTATATATTTTTTTTATTTATACTGATATAAAACACGTGTTATAGATTTATGAATATTTGAGAAACTACTGTGGCTGTGTATGTGTGTGAGTAAAGAGTTTTCAGGAAAATTTGAGAGACAGTTATCAACTAGGAGCGTGTGCGTGCATCGTTAAAAATTTACTCTCACATTTTTTTCTAAACGAGCCAAAAAATATCACTTAAAAAAATACTCATATAAGTAAAAGTTCTAAGTTTGTCATGTGCCAAGCGATTAATCCCAGTAGCATATATTATCAAAATCTCATTTCATAATACGTTTTGAATATCGTTAGAGAACACACAATAGTATTCTGTGGTCCCAAATATCGTTTCTCAAGTGAACAAACTAAATCGCAAGCACCTCCAATAATAAACATAGGACGCCTAGCGACGAGGTGGGGCGACGACTTGTGAAAATGACTAGCAAGAACTGGATGAAATTAGCTGAAGATAGAGGTCTTTGCAAGTTTTGGGAGAAACCTACGTCTAACGGTAAACTTCAATAGGTAATTGATAATAACCAAAACTATTAATTTTTGGTTCATGCTACTAACTTATCTTTTTCGTAAAGAAATTCTTTTACTTTGCTTTTTGCAGACTCATATTAATTTTTACTTTACTTTTAAATAACCCTAAATACTCAGTTTTTTAAGCAACAAAAATGAATTTAATTTCAGAGTTAGACACTCTGACACTACGGGCCAACCTGTATACGGATATTGGCCATGGATATATCAAATGCCATAGAAACAAGATGTAAAACATCTAAATGGGCCTCAATAAAACCCTTTCTGTAAGGAGTCTAATTTATTTGGAATTTTGTAGACGTATAAACTGTTTGGGCTATAACTATGAATTTGTTTCCTCGTGGCTCGTGAAAGATTATTGGCGGGGGGCGAATGGCGAATGGTTAGGGCGATAACCGTCGATGCTGATTGCCAAAGCAAACAGCGCGCACTCACGTCTCACCCACCGCGGCTCAAACCTTTGTTGTCGTACGCGTACACTGATTCTTATCGCATTTCAAATTATTACATAAATTTGTTTGCGTGTTAAATAGGAAAGAGTCCTTTAAACTCGATCATATCAGGTTTGCGTATCGTCGTTGTCAAACCAATATCTGCTTGTGCGCTTTTTTGAGATTTCAACATTTTAACATTTTTTTATTGCTGTAGGATAGCAGACAGGCTGACGGCCCACTTAGAATTTAGCAATTATCGTCACCTATGATTTTTCGTAACACGCATAGGCGACGCCAGTGGCACCGCGAACACACTGCTGTCCCATAAGGGTACAGGAACTTGCGTCACTAATGCCGGAATACAACACATACTTACTATGGCGGCATACTTAAAACCAAAGGTCGCCATCCAGACAGGCTTCGGGCCCTATCACGTAGGTAGGATGGGTTGTTTTGTCGCCTTTTACGACAGGCCGACCCCGGCCGCAGAGGTTAGTATTCTTTCTCCGCCCCTGCACGGATAAAAATGGAAATTGCTACATGATTTATGGCCATTTTAAAATTGAGGTATAGTTAGTAGATAGCGTGTATCAGAAACAACCATGTTAAGCGCTGACAAATCGAAGCGGCTTTCAATCAGCTACTGCTTGCGATAAAACGCAGTTATAATTTTGTTGTGAATTAAAAAGTGGCGCAGAAGAAAACGCAAAGTTCCACAAAAAGGTTTAGTGGTTCAACCCATTTTAAGTAGCAAAAGTAATGCAAGATGTCAAGTACATTTAATGTATATGCAATCTCGAGGAGATGATCAGTGCAAATTTATGCTTCTTTATCAATATCCTCTCACTAAATTTATGCAGTTCTGTCCGCTGAAGAGTAAAAGAGCCGAAGAGGTTCCATCTGTACTACTTGATATTTTCACAACATTTAGTATACTGGGCATTCTTCCAAGTGATAATGTTATAGAATCCACTAATAAAATTGATCAGGAAGTTTTCATGTGGTCTGAATTAAAAATTGTACCTGGAAAACTGAGGCACCCACAAAGTCAAAGGTCAGTAGAACAAGCAAACCAAAATATAGAAAGATACTTAGTTCGTGGTTGCAGTATAACAGCTCTAACAGTCAGAATTATTTACTACATTTACGTTTCGTTCAGTTAATGAAAAATAAAGATCATCACACTGATAAACTGTAGTCCATACGAAGCTATGTTCAGAACGAAGTTAAAAATAGGGCAAAAAAGTTGTTCCATACTTTAAGATACCATAATTGATATCTATGCAAAAAATAGAATATCGTGATCATTGACAATAAATACACAAATGCATATTTAGCCCGTCTTAAGCCACGTTTCATCCCGTACAGTTTTAGATGAAATTTAAAGAAAACGAAAATATACACTACAAAAAATTGGTTACAACTTCAGAAATAATATAGAAAACAAGAAAGAAAACGCAAAGCTAATAAGCTTTGCGGGCGGTTATTAGGCAAATGGCCTTAAGTAAAGCTTGATATGTCTAAAGTATACTGTAAAATGTATTTGCTATTGATATTAAAATAACTGGCGCAAACCTTTCTAGATTGGGAACAATACATGGTACTCTGAATCAATAGTGTTCAAAAAACTAATTTACAATATGCAAAGTCTATTTCTGTTGATGATGTTCTAGAGATTTCACTGAGAAATTGTGCTGAAATATGGTCTGAAAAATGAAATAAATCAAAAGGATTTAGTTAAGCACGTCTTTTTATTATCCTGCCCAATAAGTGAAATACATAACAATAACGCATAATATATAAGTAAAACATATAATAATACATTTATTATGAATTTGAATGAATTTCTGTGTATTTCTTTAAAAACATAATGCCCGGTCGATTTAGTTTTATCAGAATAAGTATTCTTATATTGCCCCCTCTTATTCGGCATTATTCAAACTGGCCGGGCATTATTAATACTACTCTATTAATTACTTGGTGTGGTGTGTGTGTGTGTGTGTGTGTGTGTGTGTGTGTGTGTGTGTGTGTGTGTATGTGTGTGTGTCTGTGTCTGTGTGTGTGTCTGTGTCTGTGTGTGTGTCTGTGTCTGTGTGTGTGTCTCTGTGTGTGTGTGTGTGTGTGTGTGTGTGTGTGTGTGTGTGTGTGTGTGTGTGTGTGTGTGTGTGTGTGTGTGTGTTTTTATACTAATAACTATTTGATTTAAACTTCAGATTCGGATTCATATCAAAAGATATGTGCTGAATTCATAACAACATGTATGAGTAAACAATTACTAACAATAAACAATTATGTATGAGTATGGGCACTAATTTCTGAAAAATAGATTTTATACCTTACTCAGAAGGGACTTCATCTTTTTTTTGTTGAAAAATATCTGTTTTTGTTCAATAAAATTAAATAATACTTTGCACTACCGACATAGTATATATACTGCCTGGAGTGCATTGAAGTCATTCACTGCTTAAACATAAAACAGTAATTAACGTCGATGACCATATGAATCAATGTACGCGTTCATTATTCGAAATAGCCTTCTCTAAGAGCGGCAAGAAGTGGCCGGGCGTGTAGCTTTCACTGTAATGCACAATTAATGACCGCCCGAGGCGCGCCCGCAAATTAGATTGGTTTCGCGGATTCATACTTACATGCTACACTTTTACGAGGATACTTGAAGGGGTTTGAGTGTTTTCAGCTTTTCAAGGAATCAACGATACATACATTATTTACTGGTCGTCGAAGGAACGAAAGATTTAATTTTTTATGAACTAAACCCAATTTAAAATAGAATCCATTGTGGATTCTATTTTAAATTGAGAACCAATAACAGAATCTAAATACGTGGTACGGGGTCGAATCTCACTATGGTATGCATCGCTTAGGCATTATTTCTCGCTGAATGTGAATATTATAAATATATATATGTATAATATAATTGTCATGTGTCGACGGTGAAGAAAAACATCGGGAGGAATGTACATATCGAACCACCGCTTTAAGTAAGCCGCCATTTTGTCTTGGATAAGAGTTGCGGATATACTGTCCGTTCTCTCTTGGAGAAGAATCTAGACCAACAGTCTGAATTTTTATAAATTTCGGTCTTCAAAACTGAATAAATTTACAAACTTGTTTAAAATATGACTAAAGCTAAAATAATATAATGATAAAATGTGATATTCTACAAGATGACGACAAAAGTTCGTTATGTAAGCTAGGAATACCTACATTAATTATAATTAGAAATAAATACTGAGACTATGGCACAAACATATCATAACAGTTAGAAAATTAAAAGAACGCTATTTGCTAACACATCTTAATTTATATTTCATAGTGAAGTAGAGTATAATATACGGAATAGACTGTTCTTATAATCAATTGTACAGATTTTCCTGTCTCGTGTCACATTTGAGATGTGAACAAAACAAAAAAATATACTATATTAAATGATTATAAATTTATTCATAAGAGTAGAAAGTAGTAAGAAAATTAAGTAAAATTAATAGAAGTAAAAAAAAGTAGTAAAAAAAAGAAAGGTTCGCTTAGGCTAGGCTCCGCTCTCAGAAGTCTGATTCACCACACTTCCCTCAGTCAATTTCCGCTAGGCAGAGTAGGCAGCGCTTAGTGCATGTGGGTAGTCCTCTCTTCAGATTCACTACCCTCTTGTTAAGCAGGTCTTAGTTCCCGAATCGGGAAAAACAAATCACTATAATTGTTAAATTTAATATTTACAGTGTACAAGCACTGTACACTATTGAATCTGTTGTAAAATAATAAACAATAACTCTTAGACTTTAACAAAATGAAAATACGGTTGCACCAAGGGTGACGCAGCCGACTTCGTTTATCGTAAGATGGCGGTCGATCGCTTATTCGATATCGGCGCGTAGGGTAGGAACAAATCAATCCGATAAATTCAACAACCACCTACAAAAACTGGAATATCCGAAACGTTCCGTTACACTCGCTATGAAAAAAATTGTCTGTGACGCTAAAATATGCAAATGTAACCTAAACCTTTCATCATGGAACATATTGAGATATAAAAGCCTCATAGCCCCCCCATTGCAGCGTGCTTGTGTAACATGATTCAGATAGGATACCCAAACGATTGAATAACGTAGTATATATATTCTTATTGTAAACAAAGTTTAATAAAGATTTATTATTATTATTATTATATAAACGGCATTTCGTGACTTGGTTCTTACCGCTAACTAGTATGGATCGTTCGCCTCGTCGATCAACCGCCTATGGATTGTTCTGTAAAGTTTTGGCCAGTCTAAAGCCAACTCACTTAGCCGCCTTCACTTTTTCTCATAATAATAGGGTGGTACAAACAATGTTTGGCATAAATCTTCACATATCGGTTAATTCCTCGACTGACACCTTCGGCTGGGGCCGGACTTCTTTAAATATATCTCTAAAATAATATTTTTTGATCCAGCATAAGTGACCAAGGTTCCAGCTCCCCTAAGACGGCAGCATCTTAGTGATGACCGTCGTAAACATCAATAGGCGATGGTAATTGCTTTCTATTAAATGGACCGTCAGCGTGCCTGCTGGTGTGAAGCAAAAAAAATCCAATAGTTGACTACATCTATGTATGCAAAAATATAATCGTATCCGCATAACTATCATCTCACAGACAAATACAATAAGAACAATAACTTGAAATACGGCATAACGATCTACTGTATGATGTCGACCAGTCAATCGCGATTTGACACACCTATAAAAATTCTTTTACGAGTCCCCACAATCCTTACATCGATTTTACAAGCGAAGATAAATTTTACGGTAGTCTATCAATCGTGAGAAGTGCTATTTATTTTGTAGAAGCGTTATGTTAAACCCGGCTTAGTATATTGTTCCGTTTTATTATTTATTACCTTAACATGTTTTTACTGATAATCATTTTTAAATTTCGTCATTCGAACCAAGAGTAAACTTATTGACGTAAACTTAGTAACGTTATTGACGTAGTTTAAAATTAAAATTGCAATGTGCAGGATACGTGGCAAGGCACAAAGACAAGTGATGGACCTTAGAAGCAACACGATGGACAGAACCGAGTGATAAAAGGCGAAAAGTCCGACCAATCAAACGATGGAACGACGACATTGTAGTTACAGCAGGAATCCAATGGATGAGTGAAGCTATAGGCCGAAAAAACTACTCGTAGATAAAACTGAAGGAGGCCTATACTCTAACTGGAATTCCAATCCAAGAACAATGCAAAACAAAGGATATTATATTTAATATGTAAATTAATTGATAGGAAATAAAAATAATAATATTTTTTTTTTTTTTAATTATTTTTTTATATTAATTTTATTGTAAGCATTTTTACGTAAGTATGTGCAATGTTTAGCAAATAGCCAGATGGGCCACCTGACTGGCTGTAGTCATCGTAGCTTTTGGACGTTTACAACACCAGGGTAATAAACAACGCACTACCTACCAGCTTTGAAAATGAAAATTACACCTGTTTTTGAAAACTGCCACATTTTACCTACATTTCGCGATGGAAAATCCTCAGCCGGAACTTTAATCCAAATCTGAAGAGAACGCAAAGTTTCCACAACGCAAACATTCTTGAGAACAGTTGCGTAAAGGAAAGAAGAGCCTCTAGGAATTGGACTTAAAAATTACTTTTACATTTCTATTTTTTTTAGTTCCACCTTTTTGAAAATGATGTGGAGTCCCTGTCAATGAACTTTACGTCAAATTAACCACAATAGACGAAAGTAATACAATTCAAATATATTTTACATAAAACAGTACTGTAAAGTAGAATAAATATACTTTTTAATATTTATCTGATTCTCTTCACCATCAAGTGTGCTGAGGCTGAAGGACCGTATAAAGAATGGTGTGGCTTTGGTCTCGAAAGATGGTAACGGTGGTGCGGGAAACAAAGATAGCGTGGGTTTAATAATTAACGTGGAAAGGAAACGGAATTACCGAACAAGTCAAAAAGAATGGCGACGGCCTGCAGAGGTCCAGAATTGTCTTCGCCGCATGAAGAATCGGAAAACTGTCGGATCCGATGGAGTCCCCATAGAAGCCTGGAAGACAATGGACTCTCGTGGTGTGGGTATCTTAACCGACCTTTTAAGCGGACACTCCTCATTGGTACGATCCCGAGCCAATGGACACTGAGTATTATTACTCCAGTCTTCAAAGGCAAGGGGTCGGTGCAGGAGTGCGGTAATTACCAAGGTATTAAGGT
This sequence comes from Malacosoma neustria, assembly GCA_963693495.1. Lineage (NCBI taxonomy): Eukaryota > Metazoa > Arthropoda > Insecta > Lepidoptera > Lasiocampidae > Malacosoma > Malacosoma neustria. The sequence goes on from OY856388.1 coordinate 16,195,994, forward strand.
CATGTCCCACACCATGAAGCTCTTCGAAAGGGTTATCGACTCTCGAATTCGATAGGAGTGCACTCTCTCGAAATGTCAATATGGGTTTCACCCTGGTCACAGGACAATGGACCCTGTTTTTGCCCTAATGACTGTCGTGGAGAAATACAGGTGAAGAATCATTCATCATCTGCATTGCCTGTTTCTCGACTTGCGGAAGGCCTTCGACTGTATTCTTCGCGTGATAATCTAGTGGACATTGCGATTCAAAAGGGTTCCAGAGGCCTATATTGACATTATCCAACACATGTACCGCGATTCCGATTCCGTGGTTCGGACCGCTGTTGATGACACAAAATCCTTCCCCATCACTGTCGGAGTACACCAGGGATCCGTCCTTAGTCCGTTTCTGTTCCACGTGGTATTACACGTAATGTCACACAGCATCAAAAACTCACATGAGCAGCCCCCATGGTTGCTCATGTATGCTGATGATATTGCGCTGGCAGATTCGGACAGGGATAGGTTGGTGGGACGTGTGAAGGCGTGGAAGGAATCGCTTGAGAACGGCGGTCTGAAACTCAACGTGGCGAAGACTGAGTACTTGGCCTGCAACTCCACAGATCCCACACCCGTGCGCATAGGCGGTCAGTCACAGTCAAGCGCACGGACCAGGTGAAATACCTGGGATCTGTATTTCGCGCGTCTGGTGACATTGATTACGACGTTAAGGCACGCATAGCTGCCGCGTAGGCCAAATGGTGTGAGATAACTGGTGTCATCTGTGGTTTTAAAATACCGGTTAAATTGAAGGGATAGGTCTATAAGACCATCATTAGGTCCTTTTATACGGATGTAAAGCGTGGCCGGTGCTGGAGCGATACAGCAGGCACTGCGAGTCACGGAGATGAATATTCTGCGGTGGATGTGTGCAGTAACGCGGAAAGACCGCGTTAGAAACTCTCACATTCGCGGCAGCCTTCAAGTTTGTGACATTGCGGATAAATTGCAGGAGTGTCGCCTTCGCTGGTATGGCCACGTTTTACGGCAACCGGCTACTTATGTAGGGAACAAATGTCTGGCCACGCCGCCACCACCAGGCCCCGGCAGGAGGGGTAGACCCAAAAAGTGCTAGCTTGACGTCATAAGGGTTGATATGCGTGCCAATGGACTGATCACCAGATATGCCGAAGATCGTGCGAAGTGGAGAAGAAAAAGTCGGAAAGACGACCCCGGGCGCCGAAGCAAGAGTTTAGGCTGCAACCGGGATTCAACACTAAGATGATGATAACGATGAACCTTAGTAATCTAGACTTTAAGCTGTTTAGCCTATAAATAGATACAGCTAAACAGAATTATTAGTCCAAATGCATTAAATCGGACGACGACGTCGACGACGATCGACGGACGACCTCGGTGGCGTAACGGATAACGCACTTCGGTACGCTTGCGGAGTTCACGGGTTCGATTCCCGTCTCGCGTCTGGGTGTTTATGTATAATATGTATTTATTTACAAAAAAAAAAGTATATAAGTAGTATATCAGTTGTCTAGTACCCATAACACAAGTGCTATGCTACTTAGTTTGGGACTAGATGGCGCTGTGTGAATTGTCACAAAAATATTTATTTATTATTTATTTATTAAATTAAGGTGATTCTACAACTCGTATCTGTACATTTTTAAATAAAAGCGCTAAAAGTTATTAGAGTGTTAAGGATAATTTTTAATTCAGTGTACTCGTACTTCAATTTGTCAACATTTATAGCATAAACTGTAGATGCACTAGTGCTGCCTTGTAGTGGGTTTTTGAAGTCTCATTTAGCGTAAAGTTGGAAACTTTTTTAACTTCTCCCCTTATAAGAGTAATCCATTATAGAGACCCTCCATTTTTGATATTTTAATAAATTTTTAACAATTTCCATCGACTTGTTCGGTTGCTTACTTTGTACATTTTTAATTTTATATTATAAAATAAGCTACTCATTTCAATCTACAATTCAGCTTAATTTTTAATTCTGATGAGAAAAATTTTTTTGCTAACGAGACTAGATGAAAGGCGAGATTAACCAGGTTGGATCTAATTAAAAATATTAAAAGATATTGAAGTTTGCGTGAAACTGAAGGTATAAAATTATTTTCATCCTTATATTAAAGATAACTTACAAAGTGGGTTGGCGAGTAATGAACGCGTGTTATGAAATCACCAAACCATGAGGTGAAGCAAAAAATCATCCGTAATAAGAAATCGTATAATACATTGGGATAATTTAAACAGAACGAACTACAGTAGAATCCCGATTATCCGAATCAATTAAAACCAGGGGTATTCCGTATAATCGAAAATCCGGATAAGCGATTTCAAAGCCAAATCAAACAATAATTAAATTTTAATAACTTTTTATTATAGAAAGGGTTTTATATACGTCATTTAGATTATATGATATAAAAGAAAATACTTACTTACTTAGTAATTTAAAATTTTGGTTGGAAATAATTTGTTATTAATGTGTGTCGTAATAAATCACATCTTTTCATTGCGGCCAAGTCCCTGATGCGCTTCAGTTGTAATAAAAAACTGTATGGGATTTCTATTCGTCCTGTCTTTCAAACCATTTTTTTTATTGTTGTAGGACAGCAGACAGGCTAACGGCCTGCTTAGAATTTAGCAGTTACCGTCGCCTATGGGTGCTTGCAACGCCAGTCGCATCGCGAACATGCTGCTGTCGCATAAGGGCACAGGAACTTGGGTCACTAATGCCAGAACACAACACAAGGTTATTATGGCGACATACTCAACTGACGTAGGTAGGGCTTTTGTAGTTCAAAAAAAGTGTCTGAGGGCTGTTTGCGGAGTGAGTCCTATGACTTCTTGTCGGTCCCTATTTGTTGACCAAAAAGTACTTACCTTAGCTGGTTTATACATTTATCAATCATGTGTATTTGTAAAAGAACACAAACATTATTTTACAGCATACGGTGACTGCGAATATTCCAAAATAAAAAATAGAGATCCTACAAGACTAATGATGCCGATCCGTGGCACTGCTTTAGGACATAAGAATATACCTGTTATAACTATTAAAGTGTACAATCGAATACCCGCTTCGATAAGGCAGTTGCCTCTTAAACAGTTTAAGGAAAAGATGTTTATATGGCTGGTTGAAAGGTGTTTTTATAAATTATCAGACTTATTTCAATAATGTTTTATTTTATGTGTTTTTATAAATTGTTTAAAATTACTTTAAATCACGCGGACTCAGGTATTGTGAACACTGAAATGGAAAAATTAATTATAGACATGATATATATATATATAATTGTAACCAAAGAACATGTAATTAATCCAATTATAATTCAATGACAATAATTAATTCGATGACATTTATTTTTAAATAATACTGACATACTTTATATTATCTTTATGGACATTACAGGGAAAGAGATTAACAAAAATATGTAACATATATAAAATAATTTAATGTTAAGATTTTTATTTTTTAGGTTTATAAAGAAATTTGTATGCCAGAAATGGCGAAACGTGTTGTACATTTATAAAATTTGAACAAGTCACCTATGTATTCACCATGTTTCTTACAAATAAAGATTATATTATTATTATTATTATTTAAGACCAAAGGTGGTCGCCATCCAGACGGGCTTGAGGCCCTACCACGTAGCTAGGGTGGGTTGTTTTGTCACCTTTTACGACAGGCTGACCGCAGAGGTTAGTATTCTTACTAAGGGGATTTTGACTTTTTTGAAACAGCGCGAATTTTTTGATATGCCAATAGTAACAATGGTAATCTATGTATTCCTTTAGCGTTCACGCAAACCATAAACGTAACACTATCCTTGTTCACTTTGTGCCCCTGTGCTGCATCTTCACGATGCGATACTGGTGATCTACTTGATAGAGATTTCCAATTAAGACCTTTTTCATCGGCATTATATACAAAAGCTAAATCGTATTCCTTTTCGTCTAGAAATGCTTTTAATATGTCTACAAATGAGGCAACGCTAGTAGAGAATTTTTCGCCTTGAATCTCCAATTCGCGAATTTCATGTCTAGATTTGAATCCTGCTAACCATCCACAGCTCCCTTTGAAAGAAGTATCACCACCAAGCTTTTGATTAAAATCCAACGCTTTTTCACATAAAAAAGGTCCAGATATGGGCTGGGCTGCCCGCTTGCTCTCTTTTGTAAGAACCAAGTTAAAACTGCGTTCTCCAGAATTACATTATGAAACTTTTTCATGGCTTTACATTGCGAGCTTCCATCTTCGTTCTCAAGCGCACAGGTGAATTTTAATATGGTATCAGAATTATTTTTGATATCTGATATCGTAGAAGTTCTTACACCTTACATTTGCGCCAATTTACTGCTAGATTCACCATTTTTTAAACTCTTATTTATCTTCACTTTGTCATTAAGAGATAACACTACTTCTTTCGCTTAGACATTCTAGATTTCTGATGCAAAACGTAAACAAAAATGTAAACAAAAAATACAACTTATCAGTTTAGCGCTATCAAATAAAATGAAACAATAATAAACACTATCGCGAAAACAAATGAGAATGGGAGGTACCTACACGTCAGAGGCGGGAATGAACTCGTTGTAACATGTCTCGTTGCGCCGTCAAATCAAAAATAAGTCTGGATAATTGAATATTCGGATAATCGATGCAGGTCTGCAGGGATGGAGTAAGGATATTGACTTCTGCGCCATAACAATCTTGTGTTATATTCTGCATAAGTGACCCAGATTCCAGTTCCCCTACGCGGACGGCAGCATATTAGCAATCCCCCTGGCTTCGCATATATAAGCGACGGTAGCTCTCTAGTATTAAATGGGCCGTTAGACTTTCTCCTGTTCCATAATAACAAAAAATTGGCTTCTTTTACATGAGTTTTTTTTTATATTGCTGTGTAACGGCATACAGGCTGATGGCCCTATCAATAACAAGCAGTTACCGTCACCTATGGATGTCTGCGATGCCAGGGGTACCACCAACACGCTACCGTCCGCGAAAATATTTTATGACTCCCTCTTTAAAATACCCCATGTCGTAGAGCAGTGAAAAAATTTCAACCGGAAGCACATTCCACATCCTCACTGTGCACAAAATAAACGTTCTGGAGAGCCTTTGCGTGCAGTGGAGGCTCCAGATAGTGAGGATGAACGCCCTGCCGATGGCGAGCGGTTCGATGTAGAAAGAGGACGATAGTATCATTTGAAACAATTCCTCAGAACACTCACCAAGATACAGACGGTAGAAAACGCAAAGAGATGCAAAGTCTCTCTCCGAAGGCCAATCGTACTGTATCAAGACTATCAGTGAGTTCGGGATCGTTGACAAGGCGAAGTGCGCGGCGCTGGAATCAAGGGATTTAAAGTGGCAAGCAGGTGCCTTTTTGAGCATCGGGTGTTCGTGGGCGACCTTCCAAGAAGATTGGACACATCCAGTAGTGTAAGAGAAGGTGAAAAGACGGGTAAGGACTGGAGCCAGCTCAGCCAAACATGTACGCAGCATGAAGGCGGAAATACCGTCCAAACCCGGAGATTTCTTTACCTCGAGGGACCGTAGAGTCTGTCTTACTATTCTCTGAGTAAAGTGTACCTCTCGCATTGCTGCATCACACTTTATAAGTGTGGGTGGATTATCTCCCCCGTCGTCAAGCGTTGCATTGGTCACAAAGATTTCGCCTAGAATTTCCGATTTTTCTTTGGCGGTGTGAGCCAAACAGTTCTCAGCTGCACGTAAAGGTGGAATTGGCGTCCAACAAAATTGCCCTCTACAACTTTCGCTAACGACCAGATAGCCCGAGTCCTAGAAGGAAAGCCGCGCCAATTCTGCCAATGTGGTTGAACTTAGCTCGCGCTAACGTCTTTTTTGAGAGACCAGAAGACGGAATTGTATCCCTTTTTGAAGACAGGATTCCTTACATGCCCTGTAGCCCTGTCTTAAAAGGAAACAAAAAACCCAACCTAGCTACGTGCTAGGGCCCCAAGCCCGTTTGAATGACAACCAACTTTGATCTTAAGTATGCCGCCATAATAACTTTGTGTTGCATTTTAGCATTAGTGACCTATGTTCGCGGTTCCCCTAGCGTCGCAAACTTCCATCGGCAACGGTAACTACTTATTATAAAGTAGGCCGTCAGCCTGCTGTTCTTCAGCAATAAAAAAAATTACAAAAAAATAAAATAATGTGGGATAATGACAGGAAGAAGTATTATATGGATATAACACGCTAGTCTGTTACTTTTTAGCTTGTCAATTACTGATGCTTTTGAACTTCTGTGGTAAATGCAAGTTCTATAAATCTATTAGCCAAACTGGCCACGTAACATAACTCTGTCAACGCATTTGTACCTTCATCTCAATCAGCTTATCCAATCAGTAAATCTCGATTAATAACATGCATACGATGCCCGAGGCTCGACATCGCAAACACCAATGACAGCATAACTTACATCTATGTCAATTTATGTTGAAGTGAAACTTGAGTAAATGACTACGAGTGTGAACTATAATTAAATATATACTCAAATATTACATATTAAAGAATTATCTTAAATATTCTATTTAAGAGCAGAATTACCTATTGTGTTAATACGTGTGTAAGGGGCTCCAAAAAATATCTGAAGCAAGTCAAGCACACGTACTAGCTCATGGTATAAACTGATTAATTTTTTTCGTCGTTATAGAGTCTGTATATGGTATTGTTTTTGTTAAACTTAATTTTCCAAACTCCGACTTCTCGAAAAAAAAACTAGGAAGGACTAATCCTATATCTTTAAACGAGCAATTCTTGTATATATATATATATATATATATATATATATATATATATATATATATATATATATATATATATATATATATATATATATATATATATATATATATATATATATATATATATATATATATATATATATATATATATATATATATATATATATATATATATATATATATATATATATATATATATATATATTTATATATATATACTTATATAATTGGAATCTCGGAATTGGCTCCAACAATTTTCATGAAATTTAGTATACGGGGGGTTTCGGGAGCGATAAATCGATCTAGCTAGGAATCATTTCTAGAAAATTTCATTTTATTCGCTTTTTTTTTATTGGAAGAAAAATAACAAAAAGGTGACTCTTCCTGACATCTATCGGCGAATAATAATACTATTTTTTTTAAATTGCTTTAACGACACAACAAAACTAAAGCTATTCCAGCAGATGGCGTTGTTAAGTAACACGAAGTCAATGAGTGTTTGCTTTGAGGTTAGACTAAGAAAATCAATTGTTAATTTCCAAAAAACACAATTTATAAAAAAAAATACCAAGCAAAGCTCGGTCATCCAGAAGGTTAGATTAATAATTGCAACACCAGGGGCAGCGCTAGCACGCTGTTGTCTGCATACAAGAACTGAAATCTGGGTCACTTGTGCCGAAACACAAAGTAATTATGGCGGCATATTCAGAAACTGTGTGTGTATGGGTGGTTGCTATATAGAGAGGTTTGGAGACATGCTACCTAGCTAGACTATTTTTATCGCCTCTTACAACAGGCCAACCCGGCCGCAGGGGTTAGTATTGTTACTTACTTACATGACTTTTAGGACTACCTACAAACGAGACGAGGACACCCAATTATTTTACCCAACCGGTAACCATTTTTTATAAGTAATGAAATTCAAATTAAAATGTTCATCCATCAATGGAATGCAAGAAATGCCAGGATCGTGTACGTGCCGAACAGAGGTAGCCTTTCAAGAATAATTACTTAAATACAAATTCCTACACGTCTCATTCGATAGGAGCATTCCAGTGTTTGTACATATATACATATATGCAGTCGTTTAGCAATGTTGTTTGTGTGAAAGGTAGTTCCGGTTCGAATTAACATTATATTTTTAGGTTCAACGGGAAGCGAGAGATTTCTCTCTTCCAGCTATCTTGCCCTAGATGTTCGTATAACAAAATTTCTGAATATCTGTTAAGAGAGAATGTCATCCCTAGACAAACAACCAACGCCAACCAACAACCATCATCATCACCTTAGCGTTAAATCTTAGTTGCAACACAAACTTTCGTGTCGATGCCCGGGGTTCACTTTCTGACTTTCTTCACACGGTCTTATGCATAGAGATGCACGTCCACCAGGGAGTAGACATGGATCAGGGCTGGTGTCCCATAGGAATCAGCCCTATCCCCCTTACTCTTCTCGCTGTACACCAGGGACATGCCTCGCATCCCACAGGCACATCTGACCTTATACACTGATGATACCGCCCTCTTCACCTCCAATATTAATCAGTATCAGATCTGCAGTCACCTCAACGCGGCAGCTGAGACGCTGGGCAACTGGTTCCACAAATAGCGGATCGAGTTGAATCCTGATAAGAGCGCAGCGATCATGTTCGCTCGCGGTAAATCCTCCCAAAAGGTGAGGCCGACTCGTCCGAGTTGGCACTTCCTGAATCCCATCAAACTATTTGACCACATCATCCCATGGGTTTATGAGGTGAAATACCTAGGATTTATCCTCGATAAAGGCCTGCACTTTGGTAAACACACCAGGATGGTGGGGAATAGAACACGCTTCGGTGCTCGGCTGTCTCTATCCTATGATATGCAGAAAGAGTAAAATGTCCCTTAGGAATAAGGTAACACTTATTGCGTCCACCCCATCATGACTTACGTGAGTATAGTCTTCGCCCATACTGACAAATGCTACATCAACTCGATGCAGAGACTGCAAAACAAATTCTTGCATATAGCAGTCCAAACATCACTCTATATGCGCAACGCGGACCTACACCGCGACCTGGAACTCCTTCCCGTGAAGGAGTATGTACGAGTAGGAGATCATGTGATCTCCCTGTCGAGATCTTTCTTCGGCCTCGCTCTCCACCACCAGCGGATTGGGGTCACACTGCGGAACGTGCTCACGGATAGACCTGACCCCATCACTAAGACGCTAAAGCGAATGTTCTCGCGGACGCAATTCTCCCCAGTTTGGCTCGGACTTGCCAGACAAAATAGATTTAGGAATGCCTTCCGCCCCCCATAGACTCATATAATTCACAAAATAGAAATTACACGTAGAATTCCTATTCAGCGTTACTAAGTGTTGCGGGGGAGTTTCTTTCGCCGTTATAATTAATTCATACTCAAACTATCACACAGTACGGACCTCTCTTTACGCTAACCAATATACAAAGCCTATCAACTACTTGTGAAGTTTTATTTCAAAGATCCAAATAAGACTCATGATCGTGAAGTCAACAATTGTGACGTCAATAATGCTGGCGACACACTTTTAAAACACTACGGGCGTCTCTTCTTCGTATATATTATATTTTTAAAGTAATATTTGTGTTTCATGCTACATAATATTCATGTTGCAAATTGTATAAAATTCAGCTCTGCCCTATTAATATATAAGGCCATATTAATTAAAACTCGACTTAATCCAAGCTCCAGTGATGAAATGAATTTATAAATCATAAAGGTTTAAAAACATAACACACATTTTATAACGCATTAATTTGACAAGAGCGACGATTTCCGTGAATTAAACCGAAATTGAAATTGACGGTCGACCTCCCTACAGTTACTCCAAATTCTCAATTGGCCGTGCGTTTTTAAGAATCTTATCATCATCATATCACATAATTATATTTACTACGTTTACTTAATGCTACTTAAATGAAGTTCTTATATACTTCTCCTCAAAAAATCGAAGAGTATTATTCAGGCAGCATTTAAATGAAAAAGATGATTGATATCAGTAAAAAAAATACGCCAATAAATAGCTGGTAGTTTAGTCTACACAATGGTGTACCAGAATTCCAAATTTGCATTAAAATTTTCGTATTTTCATCCAATAAAAATAATGTAGAGATTGTTTTCAATGTGTATTCCGTCGCAATTTCTGCACTTAATCACTTTTTTTGCGTAAGTTATCGTTTTCTTAACTGAGCTTCAGAGCTCAGTTAAGAAAACTGAGCTGAGCTTTTAACTAAGCTCTGTGACATCCTACCAAAGAGATCTTTTCCTAAAAAATATGGATACCTGGCTCTCAGAAGCCGCCCAAGTCATGGCGTTGCTGGACGCAGGGCATAGTCAGCGTGTTGTGGCTACACAATTGCATCTAAACCTATCTGCTGTCAATAGAGTGTATCAGCGTTATCGGAAAATTGGTATGTTTACTCGCCGTCCAGGATCTGGTAGACATCGAGTCACATCTGAGCAATGACCGGTTTATTGTCTCATTTTCTCTAAGAAATGACCACTTTAACTCTATTTTTTCGAGTTCGAGGATTGTATAAGCGATTTTACTATAAGAAAAGATTGGCGGAGCGTGGCGTGAAACCTCATAAACCAGCTAATGGCTCAAAATTGACGGTAGACCAACGAAGACCGTGCCTCAACTTTGCACTTGAGCACTTAAATTCTGACGAGAGTAAGATCGTGTTGTATGGTAATGACGGAAGAAAAAAGATATATCGAAGAGAAAGAGAGGATTTTGCACAGTGCTGCATTGAAGAAAGAGCCAGTTGCGGTGGCGGTTCACGGACAGTTTGGGGAGGCATAAGTGCGATAGAAAAACCGAACTTGCGTTTGTATCTGAACCTCGATTACCGCCATTAAATGGGTGACGTTACATCGAAGGGTGTCTGGAGCTTCATGTGGTGCCCTACGCATATTTTATTGGCGAAGACTTCATGTTTATGCGGGACAATGTCAGTGCTCACACCGCAAGCATTGTAAATAAATACCTGAGTGAACTCGGTATTGCTGTTATGGACTGGCCAGCAAGAAGCCCGGATATAAATCCCATAGAACACCTATGAGATGAGTTAAAGAGATGAGTCAGACAGATCCTGCTCTGGAGACGCTTGGAACAGCTTTACAAGAAGAGTGAGATAACATCCCACAACACAAGATTGTGACGCTTATCCGTTCCATGGAGAACCGGATGAAAACAGTGATAAGAGCCCGGGGAGGAAATACGAGGTACTGAATAAACTTTGTTTAACGTTTTTCTTTTTTAAATCTTTGTTTCTAACATTTAACAATTTCATCTTAAAGGGTAAAAACATACCTGTTGAACAAAACACAATAGCTAAAGATATTTAATTTTAATTTGAAACATTAATATTCGTTAAATGATACCTTATAACATAATATCCACAATTAACTGGCATTATTTATATTTTTGGTTAAATAAAAAAAAATTAAACACATTCCAAACCATACTTCGGTGTTTCGATTTTTTTGATGAGAAGTGTATTATTAAATGTTAGTTACTTCTTGTATTCTTAAATATATTTCCAACATTTCTTGGTTGCTTATTTATTCTTACTTACTACTTTAAATGCTACTGTTGTGCTATATTCCATAAACGTAGACTGGTCTATGTGTAACATAAGTATGTTCATATTTTCTTCTGTAATTTCTACCCCTAAATTTGTTTCCTGCATTATATAGCTATATATATAGCTATATCTTTCTTGTATGAACATCGGATACTGGAATATAATGTGCACTACGCTTTGCGATGTACCTGCTTCACATGAGAACGAAGGGTCCCCCTTACACTTGAATTGATGCAGGTACTAAATATATATTAACGTAGGCAATTTTATTGCAAATATATTATAGCTATGAACATTTTTTTCATGGTAACCCTCTTGGGATATGTTGGAACATATTTTATTTGATAAAATTTATTTTTATCCGGTAAGCATTAGAAGGTCGATCTTAGGTGGGATCTTAAACTATTATTTTGATTGGCCATAACGAAATTGGTCACTTGTCATTATTAAGAACTTTCTCTGTGTTTGTAGTATAAAGAAATCTCTTTAAATAATTGAATGTCCCAAATAATAGTATAAATTGTATTCAAATTACAAAACCTTACCAAAGTCACCTTTGTCTAGTTTATTTTTTATCTGTGTATACAATTTGTTAAGAGATATTGTCTCTAAGATTTATATTATCTATATCAAATTAGGGTTGTGCGGAATGAGATTTTCTTTATTTTAGTGAATCAGTTCAATATACTATTGAACTAGTGAAGTAATACATGGTCTACCTATCGCGATCCTTCTTCGGTCTCGCTCCCCATCACCGCTGGTGGTGGAGACTGTCAACTATACGCCCAACCGCCAAGCAATCCACGCGCGTCGTCGCCCGCCAAACGTTCTCACGGACAGACCCAACGGCAATCACTAGGACGCTGAAGCGAATGCTCTCACGGACACAATCCCCTCCAGTCCGGCATGGACCAGCCCAACGGAATAGGTTTAGGGATGCCTTCCGCCCCTCATAGTCTAGAGTCTCACAATCACACATTACATAAATACACGTAGAATAGATGTGTTGCAGGGGAGTTACTTTCGCCGTTTCTTCTTCACCAGCTATAAGTACTCCGAAACGGTAGTAGATTAGAATAGGATCGGCTTCACCGGTGAAGCCGATAGACCCCAATTAAAAAACTCTTGCCATTCGTGGCAGTTCTCAATTGTCCCCATGCAGCGGTCGAGACGGAAACGCAATTCACAGGAGCCGCGTCTCCGAGCACGCAGCCACGGCTGATCGACCCCGCTCCCACGGGGTTGGAATGCTTTAACGTCTGTAGTCGCTTTCAAGCCGTCTGAGACAACACCTTCAGCTTTAAGAAGGAAAAAAAAGCGCGCCGGCATAATTGGTCGAGACTGAGCTAAGAGGACGTACTTTTTTAATGTACCCTGTTGTTAATAATTATTTTTGTTATATTTGTATTTTTGTTATATATGTGTTATATTTGTGTTTTGTGAAATTGTGTCTGTTTTGGTTATTGTGATATATACTTTAAAAAAATTTACCTTCTGATTGCTAAAACTACATATAATATGGGAGTAACATGAGTCTTTATCCATGCAGGGGCGGAGAAAGAATACTAAATTCTGCAGCCAGAGTCGGCTTGTCGTAAAAGGCGACAAAACAACTCTTCTTAGCTACGTGATAGGGCCTCAAGCCCGTCTGGATGGCGACCACCTTTGGTCTTAAGTATGCAGCCATAATAACCGTGTGTTGTGTTGTGTTCCGGCATTAGTGACCCAAGTTCCTGTACTCTTTATGGGACAGTAGCGTGTTCTCGATGCCACTGGTGTTGTAAACACTCATAGGCGACGATAACAGCTAAATTCTAAGCGGGCCGTATAAATGTATTATCATATCAAAAATATATAAAAATTTGTTATATAATTAAACCTGTGACATAAAATATTTATATAAAGGATATGTATAGAAAATAAAGAGTGACAGACTGCAATATCGTGATTGGAGATGAACAAATTGAACAGGTGAATGAGTTTGTGTATCTGGGTTCAAAGTTTACAAGAGATGGAAAGTGTGAGAGTGATATTGAAAGAAGAGTGAATGCAGGAAACATGGTGGACAGGAAACATTGGAGCTTTGCACTCCTTTATGAACAGTCGGAAGGTATCTAACAAGGCTCGTCTGGCTGTGCATGAGCATGAGCATGAGGGGTGTTGGTTCCGACACTCATATACAGAAATGAAAATTGGGTATGGCAGAAGAAACATGAAAGCAGAATAAATTCAATTGAGATGAGAGAGTTAAGAAGTATGATAGGAGTTAAACTAAGTAACAGGATAAGAAATAGTGAGATAAGGAAACACTGTGATCTGAAAGATAATGTAGTAACAAAAATTAAGAAAGGTATGCTAAGATGGTTTGACCATGTCGAGAGAATGAATGAAGAATGATTGCCAAAAAAAAGTGTATAAGGTGAGTGTGAATTGAAGTGTTGGAATGGGTAGCGGAACAGGAGAGGGAGATCTCGACTCCCTTCCCCGGCCGCAAAAGGAGCACCGGGCGCCGGCCCCCATGAATAGGTCCAGGGGCGAGGGACTTGGGGTAGTTTCTGCCCCCTATTCGATGGACCTGAGGTGGAGGCGCGCGCCTCTGAGGCGATGCACGGGGTAGTTAAACACCTAGTGAGGTGTTTAACTACCCTCGTCTCCTGCACGGGGTAGTGACCCCGTGCAGGAGACGAGGCCCGGACAGACCGGGCCAGCACTAGTGTGGGGCTGCGGAAGAATTTGGATTCCCGCGGCCCCGCGCGCACGTGTGAGGAGACACCGGGGTGGTGGTTTTAGCCGGTAAGAGTCCGGCACGCCCCTCCGCCTTTCCCCAGGCGGAGGTAGTCCATGAGGATTTCCCCACCCCGTAAAAAAAAAAACAAGGATGTCTTGAAAAAGGCATGTATGAAGGGAATAATAAAAGTGGACGAAGTATGTAAGGATCGTAGCAAGTGGAAGGAAGTGGTCTCTGCCTACCCCTACGGGAAAGAGGCGTGATTATATGTATTTATGTATGTATGTATAGAAAATAAAGAAATTACCTTTTAATAGATAATCTAGCTTCCCAAAATAGGTTCATATTCAGAATGTGCGATATATACCTAGTCAGGTCATAAGTATTGTCACACAGTAAAAACTTTTCTTTTAGAATGCTGGCCACAAAAAAGTTTATTGAATTCGAATTTCGAATTGTTCATGAAAATAAAAATGTATAACTTTTAGAATTTTACTCATTTTTAAATATGGAGTGGACGCTTAAAGAAGACCATGTTGCAGTTATTGCGTTGCATCGTTACAGTTACGCGCCAATTCAAATTTTTAACATACTGAAAAATTTGAATATAACCAAAAGATTCGTTTATCGTACCATCAAACGATACAATGAAGACTCTAGTGTAGATGACAGGTCAAGAAGTGGTCGCCCTCGGTCTGTTAGGACTCCAGCAGTGATAAAAGCTGTGAAGGCACGAATTCAAAGAAATCCCAAACGTAAGCAGAAACTGTTGGCCCTTCAGATGGGGTTAAGCAGAACCACGGTGAAAAGGGTGTTAAATGAAGACTTAGGGCTTCGGGCATATCGAAGAAAAACAGGACATCGTTTGAATGCTCGTCTAATGGACCTGAGACTGAAGAGATGCCGCGCTTTGTTGAAGCGGTACGCGGGAAAAAAATATCGGGAAATTCTTTTTTCGGATGAAAAAATGTTTACCGTAGAAGAGAGCTACAACTAACAAAATGATAAGGTGTACGCACACAGTAGTGAAGAAGCGAGCAACCGTATTCCGCGTGTCCAACGAGGTCATTTTCCATCCTCGCTCATGGTATGGTTGGGAGTTTCTTATTGGGGCTTAACAGAGGTACATTTTTGTGAGAAAGGTGTAAAAACGAATGCTGTTGTGTATCAAAATACAGTCCTGACGAACCTTGTGGAACCTGTTTCTCATACCATGTTCAATAACAGGCACTGGGTATTCCAACAAGATTCGGCGCCAGCTCATAGAGCGAAGAGCACACAAGACTGGCTGGCGGCGCGTGAAATCGACTTCATCCGGCACGAAGACTGGCCCTCCTCCAGTCCAGATTTGAATCCGTTAGATTACAAGATATGGCAACACTTGGAGGAAAAGGCGTGCTCAAAGCCTCATCCCAATTTGGAGTCACTCAAGACATCCTTGATTAAGGCAGCCGCCGATATTGACATGGACCTCGTTCGTGCTGCGATAGAGGACTGGCCGCGCAGATTGAAGGCTTGTATTCAAAATCACGGAGGTCATTTTGAATAAACTTTAATGTCATAAGAATCTATGTTTTGTTAAGTTCATTTTGGTATATGAATGGTTACATAATTAATAAACTTGTTACAATTATTTTACATTAAACATGTGACAGAATTTATGACCTGACTAGGTATAGTCTGTGTAAGTACATTATTTGATAATGGCAACCCTATTCAAAGACTAGCTCAATATCAGATAAGCGCATGAGAATTGAATAGGCCATTTCTCATTCATACAATAGCTTACTAATTATGAGTACGTAAACAACTGGGACAACACTATTATAAATGGTCCGAGTTGATATATTTCGGCTATTATAATAATTTTTATTGCCAAATATATTTTCTTTGTATATGTTTTATGGCGATGTATGTAAAAAAATAATTTTATAATAAAATAGTATTGTAATATGTATCTATTCTATTTTTTCATTACTGAGGAACATCAGGCAAACGGCACACTTCATAGTTAGCAGTTACCGTCGCCTGATCGGATCGGTCAGATATTTGTGAAGCCAGAGACACAGCTATTAACGCACCGTCTAAGTAGGGGAACTGGAACCTGTGTAACTACCTAGTCAGGTCATAAATTCTGTCACATGTTTAATGTAAAATAATTGTAACAAGTTTATTAATTATGTAACCATTCATATACCAAAATGAACTTAACAAAACATAGATTCTTATGACATTAAAGTTTATTCAAAATGATCTCCGTGATTTTGAATACAAGCCTTCAATCTGCGTGGCCAGTTGTCTATCGCAGCACGAACGAGGTCCATGTCAATATCGGCGGCTGCCTTAATCAAGGATGTCTTGAGTGACTCCAAATTGGGATGAGGCTTTGAGCACGCCTTTTCCTTCAAGTGTTGCCATATCTTGTAATCTAACGGATTCAAATCTGGACTGGAGGAGGGCCAGTCTTCGTGCCGGATGAAGTCGATTTCAGGCGCCGCCAGCCAGTCTTGTGTGCTCTTCGCTCTATGAGCTGGCGCCGAATCTTGTTGGAATACCCAGTGCCTGTTATTGAACATGGTATGAGAAACAGGTTCCACAAGGTTCGTCAGGACTGTATTTTGATACACAACAGCATTCGTTTTTACACCTTTCTCACAAAAATGTACCTCTGTTAAGCCCCAATAAGAAACTCCCAACCATACCATGAGCGAGGATGGAAAATGACCTCGTTGGACACGCGGAATACGGTTGCTCGCTTCTTCACTACTGTGTGCGTACACCTTATCATTTTGTTTGTTGTAGCTCTCTTCTACAGTAAACATTTTTTCATCCGAAAAAAGAATTTCCCGATATTTTTTTCCGCGTACCGCTTCAACAAAGCGCGGCATCTCTTCAGTCTCAGGTCCATTAGACGAGCATTCAAACGATGTCCTGTTTTTCTTCGATATGCCCGAAGCCCTAAGTCTTCATTTAACACCCTTTTCACCGTGGTTCTGCTTAACCCCATCTGAAGGGTCAACAGTTTCTGCTTACGTTTGGGATTTCTTTGAATTCGTCCCTTCACAGCTTTTATCACTGCTGGAGTCCTAACAGACCGAGGGCGACCACTTCTTGACCTGTCATCTACACTAGAGTCTTCATTGTATCGTTTGATGGTACGATAAAAGAATCTTTTGGTAATATTCAAATTTTTCAGTATGTTAAAAATTTGAATTGGCGCGTAACCGCAACGATACAACGCAATAACTGCAACACGGTCTTCTTTAAGCGTCCACTCCATATTTAAAAATGAGTAAAATTCTAAAAGTTATACATTTTTATTTTCATGAACAATTCGAAATTCTAATTCAATAAACTTTTTTGTGGCCAGCATTCTAAAAGAAAAGTTTTTACTGTGTGACAATACTTATGACCTGACTAGGTAATACCAGAATACAACACAAGGTTATTATGGCGGCATACTTATAGATGAGGGGTGGTTGACATCCAGACGGGGCACTACCAATTCGCTAGGTTTTGTTTTAAAACAAATTTACCCCAGCTGCAGGGGTTAATATTCTTACTCAGTCCCTGCGCGGAGAATCGATTCAAGCAATAACTTTTTTTTAAAGTGTCTAGACAACAATAAAAATGTGTGGAACAATAAAAATTTTATTTCATCGTTATGCTATCAGAAGGCATTCACTTGAATAAAACCGAATTATTTTTTCAGAAAATATCACAGTAAGATACCAAAAAGGCACGATATTAGTTTGAAGATATTATTCAATGACATCGGACTTTGACACTAGGTAACTTACCTTGAAAAACTTAACTAACTTTGAAAATTATTTAAAAAAATATATATTCTCATCAAGAAACATAACACGTAAATCAAGGAGCAAATTGACCCAAATGTTCAAAGAAACTTAAACCTTATTTTCAACGTATTAAGTCTATAATACCATTACTAACTAGTATTATAGATATCTTAACGATTAAGTTATTTTTAGTATAATATAAAATGCATTCATACCATGTCTGCGGGAATAGAGGCGGAATTTCAAGTATTTAATCAGAGAGACTCGGTTTTCAAAAGGCAGCGAGTATAACCAAATATAGGGTACTGTCCCAGTGATAGTGAACATTGTCACTAACTTTACAAATCAGTATTGTAAAGTTAAATACAATCATGTTTTCTAATATTTCCGTTGTACATGTATTTTCGTCATATATGCTTTAGAAAGGACTAAAAAACCAAATGCTTTTGAAATAAAAAAAAACTAACTTTTTTCGAATGGTAAAGGCTATTAAAAGGAAAAACTTACCGATTGCTGAGAAAATTTTGTGTAAATTTATTATTATTTTTTTCTTCTATTAGACCTTTAACAACATTGTTAAAAACAAACAGTGATAGGGGCTTATGTTATATAATTTTCGATACATGATCATGAAACTAATATTTTTGTTACCCGAACTTGGTTGTTCTACTAGACCTTATAATAATAGAATCAGTTTATTTTCCTGGCTACAAATAATATAATTAAATAAGGTTATTAAGTTAAAGGTTCCATTTGCTGCAGTTAAAATAAGGCTAGACCTTAAGTAATAATAGTAAAAAAGTTATTGAAATTTAGGATTGACTTGTAAACACAACTCTTCTACCAATTATCGCCGATAGAGAGACCCCACCCATAAAACAAACAGACCATCACAAAGCAACCGGGTGCATCCGAAATTCATAATTACAATGCAAAACCGACGAATACCTTACCAGATTAAAACTAGGATGTTTCATTACCAAGGCTTTCGGGGCTTTGTTCGGATAAGCTCTGTCGAACTGTAGAATTTGGTCTGATAACATCCTTTGATTAAAATATCGCTCATTTAGCTCATTAAACGCGTCTGGATGGCTCCAAACATGCATGCAGCCCCATCAGGCGTGGTTGCTAAACTACCCCTTGTCTCTAAACCTTCTTCCTCCTACTCTTATCCCACGTTATATGGGGTCGGAATCTGGCATCGGCAACATCAATAGACGACGGTAATTGTTTACTTTTAATTAACCTTACTATTATTATTTATTACTGCCGGTACATGGTAATTGTATTAGGCGAAAAATTATGCCTAAACGGTACAGGTTATTGTGGTATTTGATCTCACGACCCCCAGGTTGGTCACAAGTGCTATGGATAATACATATCTTGATCAGATACGATGTAATCGATATTAAAGTTGCAAACGTAACGTAACGTAAACTATTTCACAAGAACTGAAGATACGAGTATATAACTAGCTGACCCGATAAATGTTCTGTCATATATGTTAAAAAAAAGTTACGTTAATCTCTATTTCACCCCCATTCAAGTTTCATTTTTGCGATAAAAAATAGCCTATGTCCTTCTCCAGGGTCCAATCTATCTCAAAACGAAATTCATCAAAATTGGTTCAGTGGTTTAGGCGTGAAAATGTACTAACAGACAGACAAACAGAGTTACTTTCACATTTTTAATATTAGTATGAATATATATATAGGTATACAATTTATTACATATAATGCGCAATTAGGCTGAATCGGACTAAACCGCGCCAGTTAAGATATTGCTAATACAATTAATTATGCAACAGTATTAACTTAATATTATGTTGTATCCAAAGAGCGTTCCGAGCTATTTAACTGGCTTTGTACTATTAATATCAGTTACCCCAAGCATTAATATCTATTAGCATAATTTTAGTATTAGAAAATAATAATAAGTTGATTATTGATTGAAAAGTTTTCTTCGACGCTACTCCTTTGATTTACTGCTGCTATGAGCCTAATGTATTCAGTATTGACGCAGAATAAAACTTTGGCGTATTTTGCACCCGGGCTGGTTACAGCAACCCTGACTCCATATCATCCGATATTAACTCCCAGGAACCCATTAAGGATAAAATGCAACACTTACTATTAGACCTGAACCTGGAACAAGTAATCTACCTTGGGATTTCCACCACCGGCTGGATTGGGCACGAGAAACGACCGGTGGGTAAATTGTGACAAATTTTCTACTGCTTTTTCTTTGCAACGACAAGTGTTTTATCATGTCGATGTTCGGGTAACTATTAGTTCATTTTTTGCATTCGCCGTTTGACTAATATTGATAGTCATATATGCAATATGTATGAGATTGACGAGTGCGTAAATAACACCAGGAAAGGAATACATTCCGGAAATATAGCGTTATGTCACAATAATGATTCATGCCAAAACCGCTGGGAAAAAATGACCATTTGGTTTTACAAAAGTAAATGTCGTCTGCCTCCAGCTCTAATAGAATTATGATTAGAGCTCAAAAGATTTTTACTCAGTCTGATTGCTCAACTCTGAGAGGGTGTAGTTGTTAGATATTTAGTACATACTAGTCTTAATGCATAACCAAATATCAATATGAAATTTTTATTCAAGCTTTAAGCACTCTTGTTTCGTCAAAAATATTTGTCTTGACTCTTTGAAAAGGATTCTCCTCTTCTCGAAAACTAATATGTGTAATAAAGGCATTTTAGACAACAACTGCATTGTCTTGACAAGTCTGCCTGTCCTAACATCCAGCCCTGAAAGGGGAGAAACCAACACAAACCTTTAAAGTCACGCAGATAGCAAATGTTTCACAAAATTATATTTAAACTGATAGCTATACTTCTATACCACTAAAGCTCCCTTTATTAATAACCAAGGTCAACCTTTCTCAAATTGATACTTGCCGAAGTAAAAAACTCCCTTAAGAACTTTTATATTATTTAAAGACGTGGCGAGATAACCAATTTTAAGTTGATGACTTTAAAAACCTTGGTAATTTCTGAGATAACTGGCCGATGGTGTGTTTAGAGCCCCGCAGGTAAATAACAAATCCCATATAATACGCTTACAAATAATACTATAAAAAATCACATTTAATATTTTTTTATATTTTAAATTCATAAACAATAAACTTTACAATGATTTCTTATAAATGTATACCTGTAATGTAAATATAAAAATATAATTTTATAGCATTACACATACATCAATAGTTGCCAACTTGTAGAGCACATAACCTCTGGATAACAATCACCTATGGTCTCTACGAGTAAATATGCCTTTTGTTGTCTTCTGGCATAAGTGACTATAGTTCCAATTCTACTACGCCGACTGCAGTCTGTTAGCAGTGCCCTTGGCGTCGCAAACAACCATAGGCAACGGTATCTGCTTACTATTAAGTGAACCATCAACTTCAGAGCTGTAAATATATATATATATATATATATATATATATATATATATATATATATATATATATATATATATATATATATATATATATATATATATATATATATCATCATCATCATCATCATTTCAGCCGGAAGACGCCCACTGCTGGACAAAGGCCTCCCCCAAAGATCTCCACGATGATCGGTCCTGCGCTGCCCTCATCCAACCTATCCCGGCGATCTTGACCAGATCATCGGTCCATCTTGTGGGGGGCCTACCAACACTGCGTCTTCCGGTACGCGGTCGCCATTCGAGGACTTTTCTGCCCCAACGGCCATCAGTCCTTCGAGCTATGTGCCCAGCCCACTGCCACTTCAGTTTTGCAATCATCCGGGCTATGTCGGTTACTTTGGTTCTCCTGCGAATCTCCTCATTTCTGATTCGATCTCGCAGGGAAACTCCGAGCATAGCCCTCTCCATTGCTCTCTGAGCGACCATGAGCTTTCTCATAAGGCCCATAGTTAGCGACCACGTCAGCGTTCCGTATGTCATCACTGGCAACACACATTGGTTAAAAACCTTCGTCTTGAGACACTGCGGTATTTGGGACGAAAAGATTTTACGGAGCTTCCCGAACGCTGCCCATCCGAGTTGGATTCGACGAGTGACCTCTTTCGCGAAATTGGACCTGCCTAACTGGATCGTTTGACCCAAGTAGACGTATTCGTCAACAATTTCGAAAGTACAGTTCCCAACTGTTACGGGGGTAGGTGCGACATGGACATTAGACATGATCTTCGTCTTGTCCATGTTCATTTTGAGACCTACTCCTTGGGAAGCTGTATTGAGGCCATCAAGCATATGGCTTAAGTCTTCCATGGTTTCAGCCATGATTACGATATCATCTGCGAATCTAAGGTGAGTGATGTACTCACCGTTAATGTTGATGCCCAGTCCGTTCCAGTCCAGAAGCTTGAAGACATCTTCCAACGCAGCAGTGAACAGCATCGGCGATATGACATCGCCTTGTCTGACTCCCCGCTGCAGTCGGATAGGCTTCGAGTTCTGATCCTGGAGACGGACTGACATGGTGGCGTTTTCATACAAACACTTCAACGCTTTGATGTATCGATAATCAATGTGGCACCTCTGGAGAGACTGAAGCACCGCCCAGGTCTCGATCGAATCAAAGGCTTTCTCATAGTCCACGAACGCCAAGCATAGTGGCTGGTTATACTCCTCCGTCTTCTGTATAACCTGCCGCAGCGTATGCATGTGGTCTATGGTGCTAAAACCTTTTCGGAATCCGGCTTGTTCGGGAGGCTGGAAGTCGTCAAATCTGCGCGCGAGACGATTCGTGATGACCCTTGAAAACAGCTTGTAAACATGGCTCAGAAGTGATATCGGTCTAAAGTTCTTCAAAAGGGTTTTGTCGCCCTTTTTGAAGAACAGCACCACTATACTTCCGTGCCAGGCCTGCGGCGTTTTGCCATCGAGGATGACGGAATTAAATAGCTTCTGGAGGATTTTAAGCACAGGAGTACCACCAGCTCTCAGAAGCTCGGCTGTAATTCCATCATCACCCGGCGCCTTGTTGTTTTTAAGCTGTTTAAGGGCCACACTAATCTCGTACAGACTGACGTCTGGGATATCTACGGTGTAGTGTCGGGTTAATTTGGCTCTTGGGTCTTTAGCCTTGTTGTTAACAGGTGCCCGTGTGGTCGTGTATAGCTGTCCGTAGAACTTCTCGACTTCCCTCAAAAGTTCGGGTTTAGACGAAACGACCCTGCCGTCGTCGGTCTTCAGCTTCGTCAGTTGGCTCTGCCCAATAGACAAGTCTCGTGCGAATACTTTAGAGCCCTTGTTACGCTCTATAGCCGCCTTTACACAGTCTGTGTTATGGCGGCGGATATCGCGAGTCAAGGACTTGGAGATCTGTCTATTTAGCTGCCTATACTGGGAAGCATCGTCCGGGGACTGAAGGGTCATTTGACGTCTCACATCCATCAATTTGAGAGTAGAATCTGAGATTTTTCCAGTTCTTTTTGAACGGCTGGCCTTGAAGAATTTAGACCCGGCTGTTTGAACAGCTTCCACGAACCTGTTATTATACTCGTCCACGTCAACGCAGTCACCGAGGCATTCGAAGCGGTTTTGCAATTCGAGTTGAAAGTTTACCGGGTTTTGGATCTGTATGGGTGCAGGTCGGAGCGTAGACTTCACCAGTCGAGACCTCTCCAATTTTGGATTGATATTCAATGTGCCTCTTACTAAGCGGTGATCACTCCCAGTTTTCACCGAATTGATCACAGAGACATCATTGAATATCTGTCTTTTGGTCGACATAATGAAGTCAATCTCATTTTTGGTGGCACCATCGGGACTAATCCAAGTCCATTTGCGTTGTTCTGGCTTCATGAAGAAGGAGTTCATCATATACAGGTCCTCCTTCTCCATGAAGTCGGCCAGCATCTGGCCTCGGGTGTTCCGATTTCCGAACCCAAATTGCCCCACTCTCAACTCATCGCCGCTACGTTTCCCCAATTTTGCGTTGAAGTCTCCCATGACAACGTTAAAGTGGGTTTTAGAAGTGTGGATGGCTGTTGAGATGTCCTCATACATGGCTTCCACCTCCTCGTCAGGATGTGTCGAAGTCGGAGCGTAAACCTGAATGACCTTCAACGAATACCGTTTGGTAATTTTGAGTATTAGGTACGCTACCCTAGTCGAAACACTCCCCACCTCAGTAACGTTGTTCACAAGAGACTTGTGAACGAGAAACCCGACACCACCTTGGGACAGTTGGTCGCCCTCCCGGAAGTAGAGCAGATTTCCGGAATTTAGGATTATTGAGTCCTCTCCCTGTCTTCGGACTTCAGATAACCCCACAACATCCCATCGTAGTCTGCTCAAAACTTCCTCCAGTTCCTCCAACTTCTCGTTGGTTGGTTGGTATATATATATATATATATATATATATACCTAGTCAGGTCATAAGTATTGTCACACAGTAAAAACTTTTCTTTTAGAATGCTGGCCACAAAAAAAGTTATTGAATTCGAATCTCGAATTGTTCATGAAAATAAAAATGTATACTTTTAGAATTTTACTCATTTTTTAAATATGGAGTGGACGCTTAAAGAAGACCGTGTTGCAGTTATTGCGTTGCATCGTTGCGGTTACGCGCCAATTCAAATTTTTAACATACTGAAAAATTTGAATATAACCAAAAGATTCATTTATCGTACCATCAAACGATACAATGAAGACTCTAGTATAGATGACAGGTCAAGAAGTGGTCGCCCTCGGTCTGTTAGGACTCCAGCAGTGATAAAAGCTGTGAAGGCACGAATTCAAAGAAATCCCAAACGTAAGCAGAAACTGTTGGCCCTTCAGATGGGGTTAAGCAGAACCACGGTGAAAAGGGTGTTAAATGAAGACTTAGGGCTTCGGACATATCGAAGAAAAACAGGACATCGTTTGAATGCTCGTCTAATGGACCTGAGACTGAAGAGATGCCGCGCTTTGTTGAAGCGGTACGCGGCAAAAAAATATCGGGAAATTCTTTTTTCGGATGAAAAAATGTTTACCGTAGAAGAGAGCTACAACAAACAAAATGATAAGGTGTACGCACACAGTAGTGAAGAAGCGAGCAACCGTATTCCGCGTGTCCAACGAGGTCATTTTCCATCCTCGCTCATGGTATGGTTGGGAGTTTCTTATTGGGGCTTAACAGAGGTACATTTTTGTGAGAAAGGTGTAAAAACGAATGCTGTTGTGTATCAAAATACAGTCCTGACGAACCTTGTGGAACCTGTTTCTTATACCATGTTCAATAACAGGCACTGGGTATTCCAACAAGATTCGGCGCCAGCTCATAGAGCGAAGAGCACACAAGACTGGCTGGCGGCGCGTGAAATCGACTTCATCCGGCACGAAGACTGGCCCTCCTCCAGTCCAGATTTGAATCCGTTAGATTACAAGATATGGCAACACTTGGAGGAAAAGGCGTGCTCAAAGCCTCATCCCAATTTGGAGTCACTCAAGACATCCTTGATTAAGGCAGCCGCCGATATTGACATGGACCTCGTTCGTGCTGCGATAGACAACTGGCCGCGCAGATTGAAGGTCTTTATTCAAAATCACGGAGGTCATTTTGAATAAACTTTAATGTCATAAGAATCTATGTTTTGTTAAGTTCATTTTGGTATATGAATGGTTACATAATGAATAAACTTGTTACAATTATTTTACATTAAACATGTGACAGAATTTATGACCTGACTAGGTATATATATATATATATATATATATATATATATATATATATATATATATATATATATATATATATATATATATATATATATTGTGGGATTATGAAAATTAATATACATATGGCAAGACAGAGGATGAACGACAGCGGATAGTGGAGTGACAAAAATATGTATAACATAAAAAGATATGGCGAAATGTACATAAAAATAGTGTGTTACTAAAAGGTCAGACGGTGCTCTAATGCAATGCCAGCTATCGTATCTAATTGTAACTTAGATCGGATTTTAAGTATGTACAATATTAAATTCAAACTTCGCTGACGCTTCTACCTCATTTCCAATTTACTTACAACCAAACACAGACGTAATTTATCATATTTTTTGTATTATTGCGCAAAATTATACGGAACTCTCCTCTATAAAACCGAAGACAACCTTACCCGCTTTTTATATGGATTCCCCTGTTTAATTTAGGACTAATTTACGTCGTTGGGCCAAAGTTTCATTTGCACGCTAAATTACTTTAACGATTTGGACTAACTGGACCATCGCAAGCTAATTAACCGCAGCCCTTTGAAATACTCTTTGTGATTTTACCTTTTTGGCAACTGGCTTTAGAAGTATTAAACAATAAGTAGAAAAGAAGACGAAGAATTCAGTAAAACAAATATGACAGACCTAAGCGTTACTTTTTAAAATTAAAACTACCAGGCTGCTACATATAGATGTAATAAAAAAATATACATAGATGGTAGTTCTTATTTTAAAAAAAAATTAAAAGATGACAGGTTGTTTTCTTAAAAATAAATTAAAAGTAGGTAGGTCGGGGTTCAAACATAGATTATCCCCATGCTCATCAACGCAATCACTGACCTGTGTAGTAGATGTCCGGCAGTTTCGGCGGCGAAGAGATGGCACTCTCGGCGGCCGGTACTCGGCACGTGCCGTTATCCCTCACGGCGGGCTGTAGACCCCAAACAGTGGGCACACGATGCGTGTCGTCGATGCGCCCTTAAGTCGGGATGTAGGAAGCGTTCTAGGCCTGGAGTGGACCCCGGAATTCAGTGTTATTCAGTCTTAAGACCTGTCCCTTCATTATTGACGACTGCCAAGTGAAAACGAAGAGACGTGGACGTCTTCGAATGTGAACGAGTGAACGGAACGTTTTACAATACAGACTGACGGACTCATAAACTGTATCAAAGTAATAGACGACTTTGAAATAAATATTTTAACCAAGTATGCAAACTTTCTATACAGATTTAAATTGAAACCTCTAGATTGGTTCGTGAACTTTAAAACAGCGTAGGGTCATATCCTTAAGTTTAAGTTTGTGTACTGGAAAGGACTTTAAGACTTTTTTGAAGAAAAAACAGAAATTTAAAGAAAATTGGTTTAATTAAAAAATTAGTTTTAACAATAGACACAAACTTTATGCAAGGGTTTATTTATGTTTTAATAAGGTGTATTACCTCCACGTGCCCTTATTACGGATTCTAATCGGTTCCGCATAGATTCCGCAGGAATATTCTGTATTTACTGTATAGTTTTACAGTAAATACAGTTAAAAGTTGGTCATTATGCAAGCACCTGCATTAAACCGACAGGCATTAATCTTTTCTACGAAAAACTAGCTGGCAACGCTTTCACAACAGCAGTTCCGCAGTTGTACTCAAATGCGGCGAGTCAAGTTAAAGATTATGTTATTTGCGACTGGCTTCAAGCTTAACTAAAATATTCTGGCATTCACATTTCTTAAATTTATAATATAGTGTGTAAATGTTTAAAAACGCAATAATCAAAATTAATATAAAATAATTATAGAGATAATTATTTTATATTAATTGGCCTTTGTCCAACAGTGGGCGTCTTCCGGCTGAGATGATGATGATGATAGAGATAATATAATAATAATTATAATAATAGATTTGCTATAGATATTAACTAGTGGAATTGTTTCCGTTTCTGTTATAAATATTTTAGCAGATATTTAATTTTGGGTAACAAGTAATGGCAGGAGGGGAGACACCTGTCTACTGAATATAAAAACTAGCGACAGAATATTATAAAAGACGGTATAATACAAAAAATGAGCAGTGTAAGAAATATAATTGAGAAGTAAATACGAAATATATTTGTGGTTATTAACATTAAAGTTAGTTTTAATTAATACGATGAAGAACACAGTGTAGATGTCGGTACTTAATATCAACCAAATGTATGTAGACATAAGTAACCTCCACACAAATGCCAGCTCCAGTTCTCCAAGTGAAGATAATAATTTGGCTAATTACCGTACTCGTTGTGGCAGTGTAGTGATACCTCCTAATCGGTGGACATGTCCAGGCAATCTTCGTACTCGTCGCCGTAGACACGACATCTTACATTGCAAATTTTGTGGATTATGTTAATTGTGTTTTTTTTCTGACTTGAACTATGTTTACTGTAAATTTGTTTTAATTTTGAGCTAATAAAAATGTATGACTAATAAAATAATAGATAACTATTGACAAGGAAAGATAAAATACATTATTAAAAATGATATATAAAAGACGCGAGTCATCGCGAGCACGCATTGCAACTGGCGTTGCAAACATCCATAGACTACCATAACTGCTAAATTCCAAGCGGGCCGTCAGCCTGTCGACTGTCTTACAGCAATTTAAAAAAATATTTCGATTAAACAAATAATGCACAAAAGAATGCAAGAATGAATATGAAAATAGCGTTAGTAAAATAAATAAAACTGAAGAAAAATTGTGTCTATGTCACTTATTCTGATGTATTAAGCACCAAATTTAAAGTTTTGATCAGAATCACCATCATAGCTCTTTATTTTTTCTTTTTTATCGTCAGGTATCCGTGGCTTTTATCCGTGCAGGGGCGGAAAAAGAATACTAGCGGCCGACAGGCCGGATGGGTTGTTTTGTCGCCTTTTATGACAATAAAAGGCGACAAAACAACCCACCCGAGCTACGTAGTAGGGCCTCAAGCCCGTCTGGATGGCGACCACCTTTGGTCTTAAGTATGCCGCCATAATAATCTTGTGTTGTGTTCCGGCATTAGTGACCCAAGTTCCTGTACGCTTATGGGACAGCAGCGTATTCGCGATGCCACTGGCGTTGCAAATACCTATAGGCGACGGTAACTGCTAAATTCTAAGCGGGCTGTCAGCCTGTCTGCTGTCCTACGCAATAAAAAAAAGGTAAAAGCAGAACGACACGTTTTTTATTTCGAAAACTGAACTTGAGACATCTGTGGCCGGGTGACATTTTCTTCAACCGTGTGATAGATCAGGGTTAGGATATCCCCACATACCGCTACCTTCACCGGACAGGCCCTTCAACCTTCTCAATTGGTGACGTAGAAGTCACTGGCAGATTTCACCTCTTACAGAAGCATGACATGCGAGTAGCAACGCCTACTTCCGTTCAATCTCGTCAAGGAATAGACCGTCGCCGCGTCATCCTCCACGAGTTTTTCAGTGACCTCCTCCGGAAGAGCGACATCTATGCATTTAGCATAGATGTCGTAAGACTAAGATTATATGACACGATCTATCCAGGCTGAAATAATTTGAATTGACCACTAATTATTGATAACAACAAAAAAATCTTATTCATTACATTATTTTATTCATTCAATACATTCACACATCTCTTTGTCTTAGGCGTATACTTATTTCAGCCTGCGATATTTGGGGAGCACTTCAAACCTTGGCTCTAATCACCCGTAAGTGCGTCAAACTATAATAATAAATGGTTCCGCCGATCCAATGTCGTATCTGCGGAGTATCAGCAGTTATCGTAGGCCCCGTTGTTACGCAGCCCACTACGAGAGCGTATACCTTGATCCCCATTGTTCGGCGCAACGAGGGTGTGGCAGCAAGATAAGGACGTACACCGATACGCAGTGCTAAATTTTTGCAGTAAGTCAAAATCTCTAACACCCATAACACAAACGCACCGCTGCTTGCTTCTGGAGTAGATGACGCTATGTAAATATTTACAGTAAATTTATTTTTTACTTAATTATGACGAAAAATATAGTAAGGACTACAAATTTTTTTATCACCTGTGACCGATATATTTGGTATATACATATTTTACTAGCTAACCCGGCAAATGTTGCTCTGCCATATAAATTAAAAAAAGTAACCTTGTCCAAAACGTCCTTCTCCAAAGTCTAATCTATCTCTACGCCGAAATTCATCAAACTTGGCTCAGCGGTGTAAGCACGAAAACATAACAGACAGAGTTACTGTCACGTTTATAATATTAGGATAGATGTAACAAGCTATTAACTACACTACTTGCTATTGAATGAGAGTTCATCCCCATTTTCTGGAGCTTCTTCTACTCTCTGGATTTGGCATTCCATTTGCCAAGCTCATTAGCTTCAGGTTGAGGTTTTCCCAGCACAGTGTAATATAGGGCTTAAAAAAGGCGTTATAAAATTTATTCGAGACCGGCGGCAACGCGTTCGCTATATCTCTGGTGTTGCAAACGTGCATAGGTGACGGTGACCACCTGCTATCGCGTATTCGTCTGCCTATCTCCTGAAATCAAAGTGTAAAAATAATTGGACTAATATTGCAAGTGAGTTGATCACAAAATCTATAGGACATATGATCTCGAACAGCGTACGCTACCCTGTAAAATGGAAATAAAAATAGAGCTCTCTCACCTCAGACTTACCATGGGATTTGGTTAATCCCAAATGATATCAATCAATTGATATCATGAGACGTATAGGTATTTAAAACAAAAATGCATGGTTCCATTTCTCAATTGGTAAAAACAAAATTTACGCATTTCTTTTTGAAGTGAAACCTTCTATAGAGTCTAGTCAACAAGTTCAAAAACGTGAAAAATAGAGATAAAGGTCCTAAAAATATGAACGAAAGCTCATTCGATTCGGAATCACCTCTAGAAAAATGTTTTTGGAGGATTTTGGTGAAGGTAAAAAATTGCAATTGTTATTAACAAAATAAGACGAAAAAAATCATACTCCGTTTTTTGTTAATAACTCAAAAAATATTAATATTTGAGCAATTTTGAAAAAAGCTCGTTAAAGAGGAAAAAAATTTCAATAAAAAAGTCCTAACTCCCGGAACTCTATCTCCATTATTTATAATTTTAATTTTACGTTGAAAATAAGGCTCCGCGCGGCTATTACGGCATACGTGGGCCGCCGCTAAAGAGTGTTCAGCAATAAAAATAATTTTTTTATAACATAAAGTGTGATTTTAAAAATTTGAAAAAATTCTAGTATCTTTTTAACATTTGAAAGAATCGGGCCCTGAAGAAAAAAAGGTTTAATCACCATTTTTCAAAAAGTTATTCAATTGTTAACTAACAAATTTTTTCCCAATCTCCGTTAGCATTAACAATGGGATGAAAGGTATATATAAAGGTATATAATAATTAGCCTATAAATTTTAAACATAAATTTTAAATTTTTTTTTAATAATAATAATAATTTTATTTTCATAATGAACACCACAATTATAATATTATATAAATAATCTAATATTATGTAATAGAAGCATTTTTTAACATTTTTTTAAACTTTATACTACTATTTTAACTTTACAGTTTATATATATCTGTAGTTCTTCATCAACCGGTTCGCGTGAAGATGCGTTGCACTTTGCAACATTAAACTAAATCATTCTAATCAGTTTTGCATGTAATAATTTTCACGACCCAACAGCTATCATACTGTTGTTATATTAACTGTGTCCTTATTGTATCTTAGCGGATGGGCGTCCAGAGAGATCGGTAGGGAGCTAATTTACATACAGCCTCAACACGTTAATTGAATTGAGTCTGAAACGCCCGATGAGATTTTATGTTTTCACGCCATGTTTAGTATAACAATGAAAGTAAATTAAAAGAAAATACAGATCAATATGTTTTCCCAACCTACGAAACGATTACGCTGAACATGTTATATGCGTATTCTCATCTTATATGCGTATTGTATCATAATTGCCATAGTACCGATGACGAAGGAAAACATCGTGTGAATACCTGCATACATAGATGTGTATACCTGGATACCTGGATACAGTATGGGTACATGTTCTGCCATGACTGGCGTGCAAAAATTAAATACGCATTATACTGCTATATGTAATCCACACTACCACTTTTAAGATTTAGTTTACACTTTATATTATATCTTTTTGAGCTAGAGTTCAGCAGACAGGCAGACGGCCCACCCTGGCAGGTGGTCACCGTCGTCTATGGACGTTTGCAGCACCTGAGGCAATACCAACGCACTGCCGGCCTCGAAGAAATTTTATAACGCCTTTTTTGAAGAACCCCATATCGTACCGCGCTGAGAAAACCTCAACCGGACGCTCATTCCAGATTCTGAGAGTACGCAGCATGAACTTTCTAGAGAAACGTTTCGTACAAGAAAGAAGAGGCTCCAAGAAATGGGGATGAACACCCAGCCGATGGCGGGCAGTGCGGTGGTAGAAAGACGCTATTAGCTTTCAAATATTTCACTAACACTAATACTCGTGATTTATTCACATATATTAAATACTAATTGACCCGGCAAACGTTATTCTGCTATATGAATTTAAACAAAAGTAGTCTATGTCCTTTTCCAAGATCCAATCTATGACTATATCGAAATTCATCAAAATTGTTTCCGCGGTTTAAACATGAAAGCATAATAAACAAACAAACAAACTTACTTTCGCATTTATAATATTAGTTAGGATTTTCTGAGTGACTATGTCACTTCATGGTTATGTTCCATCGCCTATCG
Source organism: Malacosoma neustria (assembly GCA_963693495.1). Lineage (NCBI taxonomy): Eukaryota > Metazoa > Arthropoda > Insecta > Lepidoptera > Lasiocampidae > Malacosoma > Malacosoma neustria. Next base: position 16,228,396 of record OY856388.1, read on the forward strand.
ATCGAACAATAATGTCTCATAATATCAAAATATCCAGTGATGCAACACAATATTCCAAAAATATTCTCGACGCAGGTCGGTTGTAAATCCGTATTTGCGACTCCAACGAATACGGCTGTCTTTACGATGTGCACCCACCGCATTATTATCACCACAAACACAGAATTAAATGGCAGAATAGTCTGTCTAAACTGCTGCTTTATTTATGCCTAATTATCGATGACGGACATCTTAAAAAACGTCAGTCATCAACTGAGTGGTACACCCGGCAGCACACAAAGTTACCAGGATGAAAATATTGCACGTCGTTCGAATTCAAACAAAAGGTCTTATTTTTCCTGCACTTATCCCACATTATGTGATATTGAATCGGCAATATGTTATTTCCTTCCATTATCCTCTGTTAGCCGACGTTTTTTTTTTGGCGGCATACTTAAGACCAAAGGTGGTCGCTATTCAGACGGGCTTGAGGCCCTACCACGTAGCTAGGGTGGGTTGTTTTGTCGCCTTTTACGACAGGCCGACCCCGGCCACAGAGGTTAGTATTCTTTCTCCACCCCTGCACGGATAAAAATACGTCTCGATAATATTTTTATTAAATTATTCTATTACATAATGCTTTAGAAAATAATTCTATTAGCACTGCATTTCTATCAATAAAAAATTTGCTGGTAGGCGATAAGACCGCCGATTGCACTTTGAATGTTAAATACACTATTTTATGTTGGTTCCTCATATGCAATAAACTATATTTTATTATTATCATTACCTTTTCCACTTATTGCGATCTGCGGCACGCAATTTACCCTTCTTCCGAAACTCAGGGAAGGTGACGTGATAAGGCATTTGTTACCCACGTAAGTAGTCGGTTGCCGAAAATGTGGACATACCATCGAAGGTAAAGCTGCAATTTCCAATGACTGGAAGATAAAGGCACTGGAGCATATTCCACTCCATGATACGCTCCTGTTTGTAAAATAGAAGTAAATATTACATAACAAAGGATAGAACTACAGATCAGTCCTGCAAAAATATTGCCATCACGGTAAGTTTTAAATAGGATAAACTCATCTACAACACATTAATGTTTAATCTTTGAAATCAGTTATGAATTTTTCATGGTGTGACTAGTCCATATGCACCGCATAGTAATTCCCACGTTATTTTGAACCGTCAGCCAAGTTTTAAAGTATTTTATTTAAAAAAGACTTCATTTTATTTTGATCAAGACTAATGCTACCATACTTATATATTATTCAAGAAATTGATAGCTGAACCCTCGATAAAACAATTTTGGTTTCCATAATTATATTATTATTTTGGTCGATTATAATAAAAATATTTTAATCACTTCATTTGAACTTAACACGTCTTATAGGACTTAGAAACATTTAATGCAATCTCAATAAAAATCACAAATATTTTTAGAAAACGTTGTCTCACTAGGTGGATATACATATAGGTATATGTTATATGGATCATCAATTTATAGTGAAATTCTGGGCCACAAAGCTGCTACAGAGATGCGAATAATGAGATCGATGCGTTAGGTTACAAAAATAGATAAAATTAAAAATAAATATTAGAATTAGTGTGAAAGTAGGGCCCAGTGATTAAAAAAGAAAAAATAATGTAATATTGTGACAGGCCCTATAATGAGAAGGAAATAATGTCATGTACAGAAGACAACTTACAGAGGAGAGTGGAAGGAGACATCGTGTTATACCCATCCTATATGGGATAAGGGCAATACAAAAAAGAAAACGTAAAATGCAATGTTTATATTGTTTACAAGTAATCAAGTCAATCTTAGTTGGCTCCGATAAGTTTTTAATATCTTAAATTAAACCAAAATTCTTTAGCGCATCCCCCTAGAGTCGATAGAAGCACCTTGGACAACTAGTCATCACTGAGATTAAACTATTACAGAGATAAAATCTGATACGAATTCAGAAATTTTACAGATGCATTATAATATATAAAATAAGTTTCTGCTTCCATCTTGATAATATAATTTATCTTACATCTTTAAACGAGCAATTATACCTAGTCAGGTCATAAGTATTGTCACACAGTAAAAACTTTTCTTTTAGAATGCTGGCCACAAAAAAGTTTATTGAATTAGAATTTCGAATTGTTCATGAAAATAAAAATGTATAACTTTTAGAATTTTACTCATTTTTAAATATGGAGTGGACGCTTAAAGAAGACCGTGTTGCAGTTATTGCGTTGCATCGTTGCGGTTACGCGCCAATTCAAATTTTTAACATACTGAAAAATTTGAATATTACCAAAAGATTCGTTTATCGTACCATCAAACGATACAATGAAGACTCTAGTGTAGATGACAGGTCAATAAGTGGTCGCCCTCGGTCTGTTAGGACTCCAGCGGTGATAAAAGCTGTGAAGGCACGAATTCAAAGAAATCCCAAACGTAAGCAGAAACTGTTGGCCCTTCAGATGGGGTTAAGCAGAACCACGGTGAAAAGGGTGTTAAATGAAGACTTAGGGCTTCGGGCATATCGAAGAAAAACAGGACATCGTTTGAATGCTCGTCTAATGGACCTGAGACTGAAGAGATGCCGCGCTTTGTTGAAGCGGTACGCGGGAAAAAAATATCGGGAAATTCTTTTTTCGGATGAAAAAATGTTTCGGGGGCGATAAATCGATCTAGCTAGGAATCATTTCTAGAAAATGTCAAAAGGTGGCGTTTGAGTAGTCCCAATTTAAACTGAAAAATGACTCTTCCTGACATCTATCGGCGAATAATAATACTGTTTTTTTTTAAATTGCTTTAACGACACAACAACACTAAAGCTATTCCAGCAGATGGGAATGTTAAGTAACACGAAGTCAATGAGTGCTTGCTTTGAGGTTAGACTAAGGAAATCAATTGTTAATTTCCAAAAAACACAATTTATAAAAAAAAATATACCGAGCAAAGCTCAGTCATCCGGATATTTTCAATAAACATAAGAATTCCAATCAGAAACGTTTACGGAAATACGTCTAAAATATACGTTAGCTACTAATAATTACTGTGTGAAGAAAAGCTTCCGAAATAAGTGGAAAATACTAAATTCCCACATATTCACATTATTGTAAAGCAAAATTCTCAGACAGGCCCTGGAGCGTTGCTCGTGTAATGAGGTTTTTAATTGCGCCATACATACCCCGCGCGCTTGCAGTCACTACATTTTCGGCTGCTTTAGACTCCGCCCTACTATGAAGATCATTAATGAGCGCTTCTTTGTATTACTAAGTATGTTTTTTTTATTGCTGTAGAACAGCAGACAGGCTGACTGCACGCTTACAATTTAGCAGTTACCGTCGCCTATGGGTGTTTGCAACGCCAGTAACATCACGAACACGCTGCTGTCCCTTAAGTGTACTTGAACTTGGGCCACTAATGCCGGAACACAACACAAGGTTATTATGGCGGCCTACTTAAGACCAAAGGTGGTCGCCACCCAGACGGGTGTAGGGCCCTGTGTGAGCGGGAAGGTAGCCTGGTGCACTCCCTCTCCCTATACGCCACCTCCTTCGGGGACCTAACTGTCTCGCAAAAGGAGGCATCCCATCCTGCTTGGTTCCTGACCATTGCTAGGACGATAGCCGTGAGCTATAGGTCAAGTCCAGTAGTAGTGACGAGGTCTTGGCGCTCCGATGCCCACGCGGGGCAAACTTTCTGCTCATTCCGAACGATGCGACACATGTACCGTCCGAAGCAGCCGCGCCCCGAGAGTACCTGTGTCACGTAAAACGATAGAGTGCCGTGACGCCTGTCAAAGCATTGTTGCAGGGCGGCGACTATGTTTTGGCCCACACTGGGTTTCGCAAGTCTTTCAAGGTCGGCCATTCTGCTCGAACAGTCTGGAACGATCATTGTAGCAAGTTGATACCGTGATTTAGTTACTATGATTACACATTTTACTATTAATTTTATGGATACTTGTTTATTTTTATATACCTTTTCAGATGATTTTTACTTATCAAAGATTTTTATTATAAACTCTATAACATGTTTAGAAAGTCAAAATATCAATTAGAAAATAAACTAAAGCTACCACCGCTTCACAAAGTGTTTGGCTGTTACAAGGAGAAGAAGCAGCTAAAAATTCCCCACCTACACGTCTAATTTTAATGTATATTATATATTCGGAACCTTGCCTAAAAGGACTCTTTTTAATAATATATTTTAGTTATTTTATTATATTTTTTAAGGTTTTTAATTTTAGGTTCATTGTACTATGTAGTATATATATTTCATATTATGTATATTTTATTTATTTGTAAGTATAGATTTAATCTGTTGGTCATATATAGAATTATGTTCTCATATAACATATAATAATTATATATTTAAATTTCATGTTCTTTTATCTCATAAAATTGTACGCTCAGAATACATATAAAAAAATTGTTGCACAAAGAAAAGAAGATTATATATATTTCATATTATGTATATTTTATTTATTTGTAAGTATAGATTTAATCTGTTGGTCATATATAGAATTATGTTCTCATATAACATATAATAATTATATATTTAAATTTCATGTTCTTTTATCTCATAAAATTGTACAAGCTCAGAATACATATAAAAAAATTGTTACACAAAGAAAAGAAGATGGTACAGCTTAGATAAGCTTACAAATATAAAATTAATGAAAAATACCTACCTGGAGCACACAGCTACGTAATAGCAGTTTTATCTTCATAAAATTCACTAGTCGAGTAATAACTCTTCTTTAGTAAAAATGATTTAATCTAGGAATTTGGTTAAGGGCAGGTCAATAACTTCCTTCGGAGTTTTATTAAAAAAGGGTATACCTATGCCCACAATAGAGGATGATACCTTTTTAGCATAAAATATGATAGGACTAGTCTATAAGTAAAAGGACTAGTATAAGTTTAAGGGACATGGTAGCCTAACACTAATAGACCAATCTAGAGGTTAGGTTCGAATCCCACGATTTTTTTTATTGCTGTAGGACAGCAGACAGGCTGACGGCACGTTTAGAATTTAGCAGTTACCGTCGCCTATGGGTGTTTGCAACGCCATTGGCATCGCGAACACGCTGCTGTCCCATAAGGGTACAGGAACTTGGGTCACTAATGCCGGAACACAACACAAGGTTATTATGGCGGCATACTTAAGACCAAAGGTGGTCGCCATCCAGACGGGCTTGAGGCCCTACTACGTAGCTAGGTGGGTTGTTTTATCGGCTTTTACGCCAGGTCGACCCCGGCCGCAGAGGTTAGTATTCTTTCTCCGCCCCTGCACGGATGGTATAGTTAGCCCACAGTTAAATTCGTTTTTTCATTCTAATTCATATTAAAATAAAGGCCATATGAAAGTAAACAATTATTTCTTGATTTGGGACTAGGTTTATATAATTACACGTTTATTCTTACCTTAAGTTTTGGTTCTCCATCAAATCATATTGACTTATTATAGTCCAATTATAAACAAACCAAGCGTGTAGCGTTACGTCTTATATAAATATAAATAATAGCTTTGAGTTGAATATTAGAATTCTTAAAGCACCTGTAAATAATTAAAGCAATTTTGTCCACCAGTGGGCGCTTATAAACGATAAATACAAAAAAGTGACGTTTTTACAACCACCGTCAAGTAGCTGGGACATTTTCGCGCTGCCGAAAACTTGGACCCCTTATTATACACATAAATCTGGTTAAAATCAGTTTCTATTTAATATTAGTGCTGGGCTAAGCATTCGGCTTAATTACGAATCATCATATTTATTATATAACAGTACTACGGGCTTATTTTCTTCGATAGGTATCCTTCCACGACTCTCCTTTTTCCTGAGAAGAGTCTCAAAACAAATTATATATCTTAATTTGGTTTTTACAAAAGTAACTAACATCTGACTCCGATCTCTAAAAAACAGTGCTCTAACTTTACTGCTTGTGAAAAAAAGTGATGCGTTTTATAAGATATAACTCACTTCAAAATTTTATAACAAGTAATAAGTTAAGAATAAATCCATTCTTGCACAGCACTAGTACTAAACTATACAAAATGCAAATGTTTATGTTCGTCCATTGTAATAAAGAAATTCTTATTCACTGGGGAAAATATTTACTTACTATTAAAACCAGCTGGTAAATGTAGCCTAGAATATTGAAATCTAATTAAAAAGTTGCGATGTCATTACATATACATTATTTATTATTTCCAAATATATTAGAATAAATTATAGACAACATATTATAAATATTTAGAGTATATATAAGAAACAAAACAAGTAGAATATGTCCTCGCTAGCGTACTTAAACTGCTGGCAAAACTACTACTTGATATAGTATACATACCTCCTTAAGAATAACAAAGTATTTCATTTTTTTATAGTAAATAAGGCTATAATTACGTGATGGTAGCTGTTCTATTCTTGCATAAATGGTATTTGAAATCCCGCCTCCTAGTTTTTGTTACCTACCTTCACTCTCGGTGAGGTAAATGCTAAAAGCGAGGGTGGGACAAAAATAATATAGTGTAACGCGCAAGCTTCTAAACTGGCGGGACGGTCGACGATCGACCTCCCTGACCACGTAGTAACGCGTGAGCTTCTAAATGCTCGGGACGGTCGACGTTCGATCTCCCTTCAGTTACCCCTAAATCTCATTGCCGTGCCATAAGTTCTGTATTCAGTGTCCGTAAAATTTAGTGGTGTCATGCAACAGTTCCTCCGCGAGCGGACCTGAACCGAACCAGGAAGGAGTGGAATCAAGCTCAGTGCGAATTTCTTTGCCCACTTCAAGGTCACGTCTCTAATCACCGCTCCTTTCCCCTCCTCTCTCATACAGTCCACTGCTCTCGAGCTATCCTTCTCATTCCTGTACGGCGCAATATCAAAAGTAGCAAACACGTCTTACTAATTAAGCATATTTGCTTTTAGCTTTTTAGGAGCTAATTAATTATATTTTAACCGTCTCTTAATGACCTTGCATCGATATGTAATAATTTTGCATTCTTTAAAGACACTTCCTCTTCAAAGGTAATTTTATTCTTCAGGTGGAAATACTTCATGCACATCACATCACTTGGGGGTTCCTAGTGGGATAGTTCAGAACCCATTCAGTTCAGTTCGTCTATACGCCCTCACAGCTGACAAAGAGACGCACGTCGTTAGTATACCAACTAAAACCACATCAGTGTTCCTCTACCTCCTGGTGCCCGGGCGGCGAGATATACTTTCGAAAGCGTCTTCTGTCTGGAATCTACACTAGGTAAAATCCTGTATCGATGCGGTTTTTTTAGAAACATATTATTGACATTTCAATGACATTGATAAATCATTGACAGTGACACATAATTAGTGTTTAAGTATAATATGTAGTTCATAGTGCTTTTATTTATACTCTAAGTAAATTTTTATCTTCCAATGACATTCATATTTAATTATGTCGTAGTGGCGTCTCAATGTATATACTTTCATATAAATATAATATGTAAGTCATAGTATTCATCCGTTCGGGTATATATTTATTTAAGTAAATTTTTGAAAATTTCTAAATATTATAAATATTTTTTATATTAGTTGTACAAAGTTTATTAGTAGATTTGAATTTTTACAAGCTAGTAGACAATCTGTATAAAATACCGGCCAAAATTTTTTTAATAAATTGATATTTACCATTTCACCTGGCTTTTCATACTTAGACCTTGGCAAATCAGTGCCAAAAGCATTGTCGCCATTTAAAAAAAAAAAAGTATAATATGTATTTATTAACAAAAATATATTAGATAGATAGATAGCTTTAAGACTAGGTAGCGCTCTGTGGATTGTTGTAGTATATCTATATCTACTAGTTGACCCGGAAAACGTTGTTCTGTAGCCTATTTCCTTCTCCAAGGCCAATCTATAAATAAACCGAAATTCATGAAAATAGTTTCAGCGGTTGAGGTGTAAAAGCGTAACAAACAAACACACTTTCGCTTTTATAATATTAGTTAGGATTTTAGTTATTATCATTTGCTCTCCGTGGTCCGACTAACAGGTCCTTACAAGACTATTCATTTAACCACAACTAGCTACGTCAATATGTATAAAAAAGCGCCATGAAGGTGGATGAAGCTTTATCTCTAAACATCCATACATGAATTGTTACTAATGTAAACAACTATTATATAGGATACAAATTCTCTTTAGTCTACGAGTATTGTGATAGTTGTACTCGACGAGCAACATTTCAGAAGTTTAATAATGCATCTTGTATATTCTCTACACTATCTCATTGTACCTTTTTTTTATTTATTTTATTGATGCACAAAACAAATTACAATCAAAGAAATTATAAGTTTAGATATTTAACATAACAATCTGGATTGCAATTCAAAGCAGGTGCATACAGAAAAATTGTAAAAACAGATGCCTAAAAACCTTGTGTGTATATATTGATACACATATAACACACATGCACTGACACACACACACACAAGCACGCATACACACTCACACACACATATCTAATTAAATCTAAAGTATCATTAACTGGTTAATAACTTTATTTCTACAAATAAATAAATAATTTACATAATACTCAGTACAATTATATTAAAAGATCCAATCGTCTGCTCTAATAATATAAAAAATGTAATATTACATACAATATGAAAGCAGTTAACAATCACGTCAAAGTCCTCCCCAAAAGCAATAGACACACTTTTAATATTTAATTTGCTCGCCTTTTTATGATTTATTACATCTTTTACAGCAAAGTTGCTGGGAAATATTCAGTTGCTTAATTGACTTTTTAATTAGGCAAAAAGTTTGGAAATACTCCCCAGCATCGCCAGAAACACATTTGATTTATGAAAGGCTCGAAATCGCACTCACTATTAAACATTTTAACATGGCGTTATTACTTATTTTCGTGTTGTGTGCTCTTTTTTAATAAATTATGTTGCTAAGGGGAAATTACATTGGTTTTTTTTAATGATTGTACACTCGAGAGCTATTTTGCGGATCACAAAAAAACAACTAAATAATATTAGCTTATTTTGCATTGTATTTAATAAGTATTATTTTGACGACCTCCGTGGCGTAACGGATAACGCACTTCGATACGTTGCGGAGGTCACGGGTTCGATTCCCGTCTGGCGTTTGGGTGTTTATATATAATATGTATTTATTTACAAAAAAAGTATAAAAGTAGTATATCAGTTGTCTAGTACCCATAACACAAGTGCTATGCTACTTCGTTTGGGACTAGATGGCTCTATGTGAATTTTCATAAAATATTTATACTGATTTATATTTATATTATTGCTAAGGAACAGCAGACAGTCTGGCGGACCACTTAATAGTACCATCGCCTATGGATGTTTGCGACGCTGGGGGCACCGCAAACACTACTGTCCTATAAGGGTACAGGAACCTGGTTCCCTAATGCCGGAACACAACACAATGGTATTATAGTGGCATACTTATAGACCAAGGGTGGTCACCATCCAGACGGGCTTGAGGCCCTACCACGTAGCTAGGGTGGGTAGTTTTGTCGCATTTTACGACAGGCCGACCCCAGCCGCAGAGATTAGTATTCTTTCTCCACCCCTGCACGGATAAATATATAGTATCCGTATATATTACATTATAGGTTGTTATTATATAATTAATACTTTATTATTCTGATTTTAGAAAAATTAACATCACTTATGTTCCAAGTTTCCATTTTTACTTTCCAAGATTTTTGATGTTTATATGACTCGTGTGTATTTAGCATAAGTACATCGTTATCCATATTAATGTTTTTGATTATACACGGCAAAAATGTCGTAAATTTCACCAGATTTCATTTAGATTGCAATTTACATTAAACAAAAGCATGTTAAAGGGAGTAATAAACATTGAACTAAAATTAATTTTGTTATTACTGTTACATTAAAAAGGCTGGTCAGGCTTTGTAAGAGGTCATTACATGTTTGTGTTAACATGGACTTGTCTAAAAGATTTATTTTTTAAAGCTTATCTTGATACAGGAATGACCATGTACCTTAGCGCGTTAACACATCATGAAAATAGATGCTGAATATAAAAGGGCGATAATTAAAATATTTCACGATACATGCACGATAGATACCTCAGCTAATTGTGATAGCCAAAATGAAGAGAAAGAGACGCGCTTAACGAAGAAAGAAGTCCAAAACATTAGGTCATGGACCGATTACCTCTGTCGAACAACTGTTCAGTCTCGTTATCAACAAGATTAGAGAAAGGTAACTGTCAGCCTTCAGTATTAAAGAAGCACTTGCAGCAGAAGAACAATCCCTTGTTATACCTATAGGTACATATTTATCCAAACCAAAAAGCTTTTCTTTACAAACAGCACTGACGAATAATCCAGACTAAATAAAACTCTTTTCAGGTCATATAAATAATGAGTCCCATCCCAAGCATGTGTGTTTATTTACAATATTTATTGATAATACAGGGTGAGTTATAAATTTTTGCACATTTTAAACATGAATAGAAATAAAACTACATGTATTATTTTGTTGATCATTTATGTAACGTAATAAACGTTCATTGATTTTTTTTAAATTATATGACAACATTTAAATGACAACGTCTGCACGTTGGCACTCCTGCGTTTGACTACGCAAACTTTGGAAAACTCAGTGACACATGCTGCGAGGGAACGCGAATATCTCCTCGTTGTCCGTGTCTCTTTTAGTTAGGATATGGTCGTCAGTTTGTTAAGGTACACTCAACTTTTCAGGTATCCCCTCACACTCAAAAAATTGGCAAGGTATAAGATCCGGGCTTCTTGGAGGTCATGGAATATCACCTCTGCGAGAAATCAATTTGTTAGACCGATCAATTTCTATATCCACCGGAAAAGTCACATTTCACGTATGGCATGTTGCTCCATCTTATTGCATCCAAGTATTGTATCTGTTGTATCATTCACACTCATGTAATTGTGGTGTCAAAAACTCTCGCAACATCTTCAAGTATTTTACTCAGTTCACACGTTATTTCCTTGACTATCGATCAATCATCGAGGGCATAGATTGTCCGTATTTTTTTGAAAATACGGACCTACGCCCTTCGCTGACATGGCAGCCCATACTTTCGTTTTAGGTGAATGAAGTGAAGTTTGGTGTTTAAAGCGAGGGTTTTACCTTCCCCAATATCGACAATTATGCTTGTTTACGTGCCCATTGATATGAAATTGGGCTTCGTCCGTAAACAATACATTCTAAAGGCTAGAGAATCGTAGTAGAGTTTCAGCCAATAACTTACGTTGAATGTAACCATTTGGTTTCATCTCCTGCCCAATTTGAATATGCCAATATAGTATTTTGAGGTCCAGACGCAAATTCGCCGCAGACTAGACCTTGATATTTCCAAAGCCGCCGAATGAAATTGCACCCGGGATTTTATGATGATGATAACAGTTGATAGACACGGACACTCTGACTATAACAAACATTTGCACATCACCAGGAAATTGGCTCCATAGAGATCGTACCCAATATGATCGTCAAGGTCGTTTATGCATCAACTTTGTCAAGTTAAGCAAAGCTGACTAAGCAAGGCATTGTTAGCCTTCAAAATTACTTAATTTTATACAGACTCATCTTTTTTGCAATCAATCAAATCAATGAATGTAAAAATTCTAAGTCAACATACATCACGACTATAGAATTTTTTATAGATTTTATATTCAGCGTGCCATTGGTATACTAAAACGGGACCGCAAGCATGCATTTTTCAAATAGAATCCCCAACTAGGACGGTGGGCACGTACGAGGAGACAAATGACCCGGTCCCACGTCACGGCACACGCGTGACCGCGTGTCACGCGCCACTCTCCAACTAGAACATAAAAAACAGAGTGTACAAAAATTGCTATGCTAGCAATGTGCACATTGTAATGTCTCACGGAATACTCGACAGAAGTACAACGATTTTTCATATCTGAACTTTCGTACACACAAGAACTGCTCAAAGAACACGTAAGAACCATTTACATTGGCAACTGGCAATTAAGAATTGTTATCAATTATATAGTATAATCATCTCAACATACAACAGTGTGTTGGGATAGGTGTCATGGGATTACCCTTGTGGAACAGTAGCATGTTTACGGTCGTTACAAACATCCGTAGGCGACGGTAACTGCTTACTATTAAATGGGCCGTCAACCTGTTTGCTGTTCTTCAGTAATAAAAAAAATACAATTATTTAATGTTGATTAAATCCAACTATCGCTTCAGAACGTGGAATCTGCATTAATAGGGCACCTTATGTCATAATACATCTACACCCACTGATTAGTCATAACCCTATTCCTACATGACTGGAAAGATTTAAAATAGAGCTCAATTCACACTTCTACTCACAGAAGAACATGACATTAGCTAAATAACACATGTGAATCAGCTGAACACTCTGATGAAGTACCACATTTATGCGTCTTTACTAGATGTCATTAAAATAATTCACAAATATCTGAAGTCAAGTAGGCACCGTGTAAAATGAGGTAATCAAGGATATCAAACGTCGTTACATCCCGCTATATGCGTGTTATAGTGACTGTTTATCGTAGTTATTCCACTCTCGCTTTTACTATCATCATGCTTAGCATCATCAGCCTTTTGAGTCCACTGCGGGACCTATGTCTAGGCCTATGTCTCTCTCAAGACTTGCTACAGATCTTCACCTCACATCAAAGTGAGGATAGTTTACAGAATAAGGAGGCGAGACTTCATCTACCTTTTATACAAGGATCGAAGAACTAGTTTATTTCTACCGCATCTTATTAAGTTACTAGCCGAAGAAATACCCTAGCGGGAACACCAAGAGTACATACCTGAAATTTAGTTCTGTACTCTCCGATTATTTATAAAAAAACTTGCCAAGGAACATAAATGCTTAACATCGCTTATGTAGTTTTTGGCAAAATATTCCTTTTGAGCTCTTTCTGAAACTTTTTTCTTAATTCTTGCATAACCTATTTAAGTAGAAAAAGCTTACCGAATAATATAGTGCTTTAAAGCGGATGGAAAACTAAAATGTTTATTATTAAAGAGATTAATTTTCATTGATACTTAGAGCTCAAGGTCCAATTTCGAATATTGTCTCAAAGCGAAACTAGTACACAACATTTCCAACGGTATCTATGCGTGACAACTTCATCTCTGGTACCTAGGTAAGCAGAACGTGAAGGTCAGAGCTCCAACTCTGCCATTACTGATACGATGAATTTGACTTTGCGTCTTTTACGACCTTGAATAAACTACTATATCATCATCATCATCATCTCTGCGTTAATTCCCGGTTGCAGCCCAAACTCTCGCTTCGGCGCCCGGGGTCCGCTTTCCGACTTTTTCTTCTCCACTTCGCACGGTCTTCAGCATCCCTGGTAGTGAGCCCATTGGCACGCATATCACCCTTTACGACGTCAAGCCAGCACTTTTTGAGTCTACCCCTTCTGCCGGGGCCCGGCGGAGGCGGCATGGCCAGATATTTGTTTCCCACGTAATCACCCGGTTGTCGTAAAACATGGCCGTACCAACGGAGCCGACACTCCTGCAATTTATCCGCAATCCGAAAAAACGTATTTTTACTATAATATCTGCTATTCATATATAAGATTATAAATGTGAATAAACTACTATAATACTTCGAATAAACAAAAAGTACTTAATGTGTCCGTTTTTTAATTATTTTTACGGCCTTAACTTTCCATCACTCCCACTTGAAAGAGTAATGAGTAAAGCTATTTATTGCTTGTAAAGTAATAAAAGCTTCTCGGTGTCTATTAAGACTTTTTGAGAAAGTTTTGGTGGTATAATTTTTATATCTGGATAATTCTGTAAAAAATCTAACCAATAATTTATTCAATATATTAATACCTCTATCCTCTTAATCCTCATATGAGTACCTCCCTGACTGTACGACTGTTACAACGATGATTGCTAACTTCCCTTCTCGATTCTGGGTGTTTGTCATGTTAATTGTCTAGAACCGAACCGAAGCGAACAGGAAAGCGTTTATGTTATCACAAGCGCTTTCCTGTTTACTTTAGTTCAAGATAACGTAGTGTAATAATAAATATACGAATACTATAACAATTTCTCCGTATATTCATTATACATTCTTTTTTATTTATAATAAATGCAATCCAAATTTCCGAGGTCATGAAATAAAAACGCTCGATACTCGCACATTTAGATGGGGCCATAAATCGCGTGTTGCCGATATTAAATATTCGTTAAGTCGTCAGGACTCCTCTGTCCCATTAATAATAATATTGGACGCATTCGCCGTTTATACACCATCACGTTTTATATATACCTGGTACATTTACACCGTAGCGAACGAGACTAAGGCCTTATTCTTAATATTCTTTCAGGTAGGCTTAAAACTCAGTTGAATTTTTAATATGAAAAGCCAACACTATTCCATATATATTCCTTAGTATAGTTCCATGCAGTTCCTTATCTTCTGTTCTATTTTGTTATTTTTTCTTGATATCTCAATTCAATAGATGATGATTATATCACATAACCTGACCCGAATGTCTATACTATTACACCAGTGTCAAGGACATGACAACATGACGTGAGAAACGCCGCGCTCAGTAGCCTTTGCCATCTAAGTCCGTACTCTCCCGTCACGTAAAGTTAAAGGCTATGGCTTCACTCTTCCTTCTGCAATGGAGGCGAGAATACCGGAGAGGTTAATTTTGAATTTGTTATCATAGAAATAAAACCACGAATAATTCTGTATACACTTTTCTCAAAGTACTTGATCCAAGTATCGAATTTTATGAAATTTACAGCAAAAGTTTTGATACTGCGTTCATGGCGTTGTGAAAATAACCGCGATATTAAGTGACCATAAATCGTGTCGCGTCGCCTCAGATGATTCCGACCGTTTCACTTTTATCCATTACTTATTATATTTAGGTTTCAACGGCTGAAAGTAAAATATAGCTTGGAGGTATTCAGCGCTCTATATCATATGAGTGGGGCTTATGTGCATTATGTTTTATGATAATATTTAACCAAAGACAATAAAATACCTTATACGTAATATATGTATATTATACGAATATGTATTTATTTACAAAATAATACAAATAGTATAGCAACCCTAACACAGGCTGTTGTGAGTATTTATTTCTCTATTTATCTCTTGCCAACTCATCTACTATTTTCCACATGTCAAAATAATATACCATCTCCTTCCATTCTCCTCTTTTATCGCCAATAGTGTCTTTCTTTCAGCTTCACTGTCAAGTTATTCTTAAATTTTCTGTACAATACAAAATTCTTTTAGCGCTGTAAATATGTTATATTTTTCTCTATGCCAAATAAATTTCATCAGATTCTGTCAATCAGATTTGTGATAAGCTGATGAGTGGAAAAACGTAAGTGGTCTTCGATCGTATTTGGGAGTTCGAAACTTATGATGTTTCTTTTTGTTTGATCGACAAATAATTGTTCTAGTCTGGATATGTTTGTCCATAATTTTTATATGTACACACATACACACACGCGCACGCTTTTACGCTTTTTTTATTACTGAGGAGCAGCAGACTATAAAGCAGCTGAAAGCTGTTATTTTCACTTAGAATAAAGGACTGTTTCTTGAAGAAAATTTATTTTATTATTTCTAAATAAGGTAACATTTATTTTCAGAGGCTTAAAATCACATTGTAAATGAATACAACCATTCTAAAAGCCATATTAGAATCATAATCGAATTACTATTTTTTACCTGGATACAAATACAAATATCGTTTTAAAATGTATATTCCACGATCATAATAATAAAAAAATAGTTGGTCGTAAGACTCCTTTCTGTAAAGTTTCACTTGCAGGCATCGAGATTTCAAACTATCGACAAGTACCCGCAAGTTTCTTAATAAAATCACGTTTATCGCCCGTTTATTGGTGTAGCTGGTACTTTATTTAATGCACCTGGATTTTGAGCGGGTAGACGGGATTTAGCGTCCACTTAACGGTTGCATTTAGTTAGTTCCTATAGTATATTTTCTCTTTAAACTATTCAGAATAATACATATTTATCCTAGCTAGAAAAATCCACACCTACACATACAAACACGCACATACGTACACATACACACGCACGCGCACAAACGCTCCTCCCCACTCACGCATAATTACTCACATTGTAAAATATATAATACTAGTTGACCCGGCAAACGTTGTTTGCCATATAAATTTATACAAAAATTGCCTATGTCCTTCTCCAAGGTCCAATCTATGACTATACCGAAATTTATCCGTGCAGGGGCGGAGAAAGAATACTAACCTCTGCGGCTGGGGTCGGCCTGTCGTAAAAGCCGACAAAACAACCCACCCTAGCTACGTGGTAGGGCCTCAAGCCCGTCTGGATGGCGACCACCTTCGGTCTTAAGTATGCCGTCATAATAACCTTGTGTTGTGTTCCGGCATTAGTGACCCAAGTTCCCTTATGGGACAGCAGCGTGTTCGTGATGCCACTGGCGTTGCAAACACCCATAGGTGACGGTAACTGCTAAATTCTAAGCGGGCCGTCAGCCTGTCTGCTGTTCTACAGCAATAAAAAAAAATTATCAAAATTTGTTTTCTAGTTTAGGCGTGAAAGCGTAACAAACAAACAAACTCACTTTCACATTTATAATATTAGTTAGGATAGTTAGGATCGCCCGCACCATTGCCGCGAGGGTGAGGGCTGCGTGCTGTTCCGCGACCCCCCTCAACTCCTAGAGTTGTTAGGAGAGCGCCCGGGGGACGAAATCCTGACCCCCTGGCGCCAACACTTTAGAAGGGGCCCGCCTCAAGACAAAGGGCGGGCCGGCGCCAGCCCGGGCCACGAGATCGGCTGGCCATATATCCGTGGGCCCGGGCGTAGGCGATAGGAGAACAACGGGGTTTTTTAGTGGGTAGTCGGATGGCCAAACATCTTTCCCGGAGTCCCACATATCCCTCGGTCCCCCCGGGCCGGGGGAACCCGTCAAGAGAGGTTTTTCCCCGACACCAAAAAAAAAAAAAAAAAAAGGATAGGATTCATTATTGTAGAATTAGTTAATTAAAAATGGGAGATTAAACTTGCCTCAGCGATACAGTTAGATCTATTTCTGGAGCAAGTGGAATCAATTATTTCATCTAATTTTAGTTATATAAGTTTATAGTATTTACGTTTCACCCATATATATAACTTTTCAAGCAATAAAAGTAATTTAATTTCTTCACCTATGTCACAAATGTAACAATAACATTGTTCGTTCTTCACATAAAGAGTAGATAATTTCTCGCCTTTTGATTTTTTTTTTTAATATATCGGTCTTCTAAACATTCAACAACATGATTAGACTAACAAAGATTGGTCTATCTTCCCGAGAACGTTTTCCTCTGGAAGAAGACACAACTGTGATAAATTACAAATATTTATCTTACATCACACATACTTACGCCCTCACAAACACAAACAAACGCATACAAATACAAACACACACAAAGCTTATCTATCAAATAATCTGTGAACAGAAATGTACTGTAATGTAATTGTTGGTCTAAGCAAAGAATGATCTTAATTTGAATTTTGTTAAGGCAATAGACCCAGCAAATAAATCTACATTGGAATGTTGGCCAATATTCGTCCTACTGGTAGGCAAAGCGAAAGTCTTTCTATTTTGGAGACGACTACTTGCACGCGGAACGGAGAAGCACAGTTTTCTAAGACTGTCCGGAGAATCAATGAGCCCATGTATTATTTTATACAAAAATAATATATCTGATTTTGATAACTACCCCCACTTTTGCGTAAGGTAATGGTAAAAACGAGTGTGAGACGAGCGGTGGTATCACGTGTCCGCCTAGAGCATCACCATGCCGTGCGCAATTAGTTTCTCTTGTATTACCGATGCCAAAGCATTATGAAGTATTCCAAATTATAAAGCACTACCGTACAACAGTTTCTCTACAAACAGACCTGAACCAAAATGGAAAGCACGTTACTCGAAATGCAAATTTCTTTTACTATTGCAAGCTGTCGCATATATTTCTCACCAACCTCTCCTCCCTAATCTCTGTTATTAACAGACTGTCCACTGTTTTCTCTGTCTCTTTCCCAAACAAGTTGTACGGTGTACTCTAGGTCTTTGATCGCCATTTTACAACCATACATACCGTTAACCCCTTCAAACAAACTTAAATAACCAATACCATGATATTTTTCATAATATTTTATTTCCCAGTATGTCTTTATATAAAATACTCTTCTTATTTGTATAGTATTGTATATACATTTATGTAATGTATACATACACAATATTTAATTTTTCTTTCACGTAAACCGCACGGATTATGCAACAGGAACTTTTGCCTCGGCCTCCAAGACACAGATATTTTTCTAGTTTGGGGGCAGTGGCTGATGTTTTTGTTTTATGGCTATTATAACTATACAGAATTTTATTTAATGGCCTTAATATTGTGTGATTATAACTTAATTGTCAACTTAATGTATATAGTATTGTTATGAAATAAATAAATAAATAATTTAAAAAAAAATACGCGTTTTAACTGGTTCATCATGTTTAGGTTACGGTAGGACTAATAATAGTTTAAGTACGCTCAAGTACCATCGGGTGCCGCGAGGGAGAGGGCCGCGTGCTGTTCCGGGGCCCCCCTCAACTCCTACAATACAGGAGAGCGCCGGGGGAACGAAACCCCTGGCGCCAATACTTCAGAAGAGGCCCGCCTTGAGACAAAGGGCGGGCCGGCGCCGGCCCGGGCCACGATATCGGCAGGCCACATATCCGTAGGCCCGGGCGTAGGCGATAGGAGAACAGCGGGGTTTTTTAGTGGGTAGTCGGCGGGCTGAACATCTTCCCCGGAGTCCCACATATCCCTCGGTCCCCCCGGGCCGGGGGAACCCGTCAAGAGAGGTTTTTCCCCGAGACCAAAAAAAAGGACTAATAATCTCTTACCGCCTTCACGACAAGCCGACCGTGGCGGCAGAGGTTAGTATTCTTACTGTGCCCCTGCACGGTGAATTATTGGAATTGTATTTTTATTTCTAGTGAAAAACAAATGATGACACAGTCTAATATATGTACCTATAAAATAAAAGATATAATTGATCATCGTGTATATACAAATATCATGTGCAATTTGTTAGAATAACCGGGGTTGGTCCGCATTTGTGTTGCGCTTTATCTCCCTGTCTGTCATAACCAACATATAAATCTAAACCCTTTCCCGACCTTTGTATTTATATATTAGCAATAACAAATTCCCTGTTATTTTTGTATGATATTTTTGGTGTATCAGATTGACTTTTCAAACTGATTTTGTCAATGTAAAGTTGAACTGATATGAATGCACAGTACTTAGGATTAACTTAAAAGAATCCTTATATTAAGGTATGATAAAGAATATTATAGATGTTTAAAGAATTAATATATAATACGCCTTTTGTTAAATTTATTTCTAGATGTGCGATACGAGACCAACGAGGGGGGAATGAGAATGAAGTGGCGACGCCATCTATTCGAAGACGTAGGCCGAATAGAGGTACTGGTAGACATCGCTACGTACACCTCATCCCAAATTAGAAAGCCGACGCGAGCTAGACGCAAGGAGTCTCACTAACGAATACAGCTGTGCAAGAGGTACTTCGACCTATCACTTGCTTGTGGGAAATGTTACCGTGATATTTCTTTCAGAGATCTACGAGTCGGGAGATCGCAGAGCAATGACCTAAATTCGATCTACCAATGTCTCCACGTAAGTTTTTGGATGGCAATCGGGGTATTTTTAGTGGCTTATGCCTTTGAGCCGTCCCTGACTATCACCTCTTAACCATCGGTAGTCAGCAAATGCAGTCGACGCAATGTTAGAATGGTGAGGCTGGCATAACCATGTCGGTTTTCCTCCGGAGCTCCGTTATTATACTGATCATTCAGTATGCCCGGGATAGAAAATTGCATATTTATTTACATTTGGTTTGTAGGAGCTACAAGACTTTTAATAAACAATCCACATCGCCTCCAAAAATAAAATCATCTAAGGTTGAAACATTAATTTTCATGTCGAACAGTTGGTTATTGGTTGAATGGATAAGCTAAATATGGCTGGCTCTAAAAGTCCGCCTTGTTGGCATCCAACTTGAGAAAAGGGGAGATGGTCTTAATAAATTACATTAGACTGTTCTCTGTAACATTCCCAAAGAAACTGATAAAAATTCAAAATTTTTTATCTTCCAAACATAAATAAATACTTATTATGTAAAAACTAGTGTCCGACCGAAACTGGTTTTCCGGCCGAAACCGAAACCGAAACTCACGTGGTCAAGTATAAAATTCCTTAAAATACTGAAATTTGGTGCATTTTACCCATTATTATTTAAAATTACGACATGAAATGGAAACACCGTATATTAATTTTGTTGTAATCATGTATTTAATATAATAAAAAAAAATATTAATAATATTTTTATTATTTTTTCAAATTAAGTCCTCATAGCAAAGTGTTTATCAGTTATCAATAATCAAATCACTAACTGTTACTGTTTCATTAAATACCAAGTATTGGTATTTTGAAATCTTATTAATTAATACTTTGATTTGTATTTTTACTTGGAAAAATCATCAATCTCTTTTAAGTACTTATACTTCTTATATAAAAATAATAATTACTAAAATTATTATTACACTCTTAGTTCCAGTCTCAACAAAGATAATTATAATCTCAACAAATATAAATATCTTATATTTAGGGTTACTTTTTTGGTTTTTCGTATTATCAATATTCATAATTAAAGTCTTATATTGTATGTAGGAAGAAGATTTTCATAAATGGAGATCAACAGATCTTATCTTTATGCTATATATAAAAATAGCACATCGTTTACTACTTATTTTAATAATTATGTGTGTGATTGAACGTTTGAAATCTGAAAATATAACCCATTTCAAGACTATACTACAATTTAGATAAGTTATTATAAAACATACTCCATTAATAATAGTGTTTATAAAGATAATACAAATCAACTGTCATTATCATGTATTATAATGGATCATTATCGTTTATTTTAGTTTATTGGAATTTTTATTGGTGTCGCTCATATATATGTGTAGAGTTTAAAAATAGTTGTGTGAAATTGGAATACTTTGTAAACTATGTTGTAGTTGCCCATTAATTACTACCTTTTATTGTCACTGTTGTAGTGTGTGGTGTCGCACCAGAATAGCACCACCCCATCTCCTCCCTTGGGTGTCGTAAGAGACGACTAAGGGATAGAAAGAACGGAGGATGGGCAGCAGCATCTTTCCGTGAGAGCATCACCAACTGCGAATACTGCGATCGCCAACCCGCCTGCCAAGCGTGGCGATTATGGCAAACCCCCCCCCCTAAAATGACAGATACACACAGGCCCCGGCCCCTAGTCCCCGGCGGCCCCGTTCGTGGTGGTCACGGTAGCAGCCACATAAGCGACGGGGCAGGGGGTGCGAAGAATCCCCGGGTTCGGATTCGCTACCAAGAACGACGACCTTTGGCCCTGGCAACATACAATGTCAAGACACTGCGGACCAACGAGAAGTTGGAGGAACTGGAGGAAGTTTTGAGCAGACTGCGATGGGATGTTGTGGGGTTATCTGAAGTCCGAAGACAGGGAGAGGACTCAATAATCCTAAATTCCGGAAATCTGCTCTACTTCCGGGAGGGCGACCAACTGTCCCAAGGTGGTGTCGGGTTTCTCGTTCACAAGTCTCTTGTGAACAACGTTACTGAGGTGGGGAGTGTTTCGACTAGGGTAGCGTACCTAATACTCAAAATTACCAAACGGTATTCGTTGAAGGTCATTCAGGTTTACGCTCCGACTTCGACACATCCTGACGAAGAGGTGGAAGCCATGTATGAGGACATCTCAACAGCCATCCACACTTCTAAAACCCACTTTAAAGTTGTCATGGGAGACTTCAACGCAAAATTGGGGAAACGTAGCGGCGATGAGTTGAGAGTGGGGCAATTTGGGTTCGGAAATCGGAACACCCGAGGCCAGATGCTGGCCGACTTCATGGAGAAGGAGGACCTGTATATGATGAACTCCTTCTTCATGAAGCCAGAACAACGCAAATGGACTTGGATTAGTCCCGATGGTGCCACCAAAAATGAGATTGACTTCATTATGTCGACCAAAAGACAGATATTCAATGATGTCTCTGTGATCAATTCGGTGAAAACTGGGAGTGATCACCGCTTAGTAAGAGGCACATTGAATATCAATCCAAAATTGGAGAGGTCTCGACTGGTGAAGTCTACGCTCCGACCTGCACCCATACAGATCCAAAACCCGGTAAACTTTCAACTCGAATTGCAAAACCGCTTCGAATGCCTCGGTGACTGCGTTGACGTGGACGAGTATAATAACAGGTTCGTGGAAGCTGTTCAAACGGCCGGGTCTAAATTCTTCAAGGCCAGCCGTTCAAAAAGAACCGGAAAAATCTCAGATTCTACTCTCAAATTGATGGATGTGAGACGTCAAATGACCCTTCAGTCCCCGGACGATGCTTCCCAGTATAGGCAGCTAAATAGACAGATCTCCAAGTCCTTGACTCGCGATATCCGCCGCCATAACACAGACTGTGTAAAGGCGGCTATAGAGCGTAACAAGGGCTCTAAAGTATTCGCACGAGACTTGTCTATTGGGCAGAGCCAACTGACGAAGCTGAAGACCGACGACGGCAGGGTCGTTTCGTCTAAACCCGAACTTTTGAGGGAAGTCGAGAAGTTCTACGGACAGCTATACACGACCACACGGGCACCTGTTAACAACAAGGCTAAAGACCCAAGAGCCAAATTAACCCGACACTACACCGTAGATATCCCAGACGTCAGTCTGTACGAGATTAGTGTGGCCCTTAAACAGCTTAAAAACAACAAGGCGCCGGGTGATGATGGAATTACAGCCGAGCTTCTGAGAGCTGGTGGTACTCCTGTGCTTAAAATCCTCCAGAAGCTATTTAATTCCGTCATCCTCGATGGCAAAACGCCGCAGGCCTGGCACGGAAGTATAGTGGTGCTGTTCTTCAAAAAGGGCGACAAAACCCTTTTGAAGAACTTTAGACCGATATCACTTCTGAGCCATGTTTACAAGCTGTTTTCAAGGGTCATCACGAATCGTCTCGCGCGCAGATTTGACGACTTCCAGCCTCCCGAACAAGCCGGATTCCGAAAAGGTTTTAGCACCATAGACCACATACATACGCTGCGGCAGGTTATACAGAAGACGGAGGAGTATAACCAGCCACTATGCTTGGCGTTCGTGGACTATGAGAAAGCCTTTGATTCGATCGAGACCTGGGCGGTGCTTCAGTCTCTCCAGAGGTGCCACATTGATTATCGATACATCAAAGCGTTGAAGTGTTTGTATGAAAACGCCACCATGTCAGTCCGTCTCCAGGATCAGAACTCGAAGCCTATCCGACTGCAGCGGGGAGTCAGACAAGGCGATGTCATATCGCCGATGCTGTTCACTGCTGCGTTGGAAGATGTCTTCAAGCTTCTGGACTGGAACGGACTGGGCATCAACATTAACGGTGAGTACATCACTCACCTTAGATTCGCAGATGATATCGTAATCATGGCTGAAACCATGGAAGACTTAAGCCATATGCTTGATGGCCTCAATACAGCTTCCCAAGGAGTAGGTCTCAAAATGAACATGGACAAGACGAAAATCATGTCTAATGTCCATGTCGCACCTACCCCCGTAACAGTTGGGAACTGTACTTTCGAAATTGTTGACGAATACGTCTACTTGGGTCAAACGATCCAGTTAGGCAGGTCCAATTTCGCGAAAGAGGTCACTCGTCGAATCCAACTCGGATGGGCAGCGTTCGGGAAGCTCCGTAAAATCTTTTCGTCCCAAATACCGCAGTGTCTCAAGACGAAGGTTTTTAACCAATGTGTGTTGCCAGTGATGACATACGGAACGCAGACGTGGTCGCTAACTATGGGCCTTATGAGAAAGCTCATGGTCGCTCAGAGAGCAATGGAGAGGGCTATGCTCGGAGTTTCCCTGCGAGATCGAATCAGAAATGAGGAGATTCGCAGGAGAACCAAAGTAACCGACATAGCCCGGATGATTGCAAAACTGAAGTGGCAGTGGGCTGGGCACATAGCTCGAAGGACTGATGGCCGTTGGGGCAGAAAAGTCCTCGAATGGCGACCGCGTACCGGAAGACGCAGTGTTGGTAGGCCCCCCACAAGATGGACCGATGATCTGGTCAAGATCGCCGGGATAGGTTGGATGAGGGCAGCGCAGGACCGATCATCGTGGAGATCTTTGGGGGAGGCCTTTGTCCAGCAGTGGGCGTCTTCCGGCTGAAATGATGATGATGATGATGATGATGATTGTATGCCAAGAAAAGCAGTTTGTCTACGTTTCCGCCACGTAAATTATTGTGACGATCCGAGTATATTTGGCCAGCAGCACTGAACAGCTGTTCACTCGGGACACTGGTAGGTGGAGCTGAAAGGTATTTTAAAACTGCACTTCTCAATATGGGATATTGATTGCTGTTCCAATAACTTTATATGTCAGCATTGCGTTGTAATAATGGCTCCGACAGGTAAGACTGAGTCTTGCGTCGGGCGATAACGCACTGACTAAATTGTGTTGCTACTTCCGAAATCAGTTTCGGTTTCGGCAAAAGTTTCGGCCAATTTTGGCCGAAACCGAAACTGCCGCCGAAACTTGATTTTTGGCCGAAACTCGGCCGAAACCGAAACCGAACTTTCGGTCGGATACTAGTAAAAACCCAATTAGCATCTGCGCCACAGCTCCAAGGAATTCCTTTTTCTATCTGAGATCACAAATAATATGCAGTTTAGGGAACAACTGGACGACAAGTCTCCAAAAAATTTGGTGTGTTAAACCGGTCTAAGCAGTTTTTCACTCCAAGGCAAAGACTTGTACTATATAAAGCACGAGTCAGGTCATACATGGAGTATTGCTCACATGTACAGACTGAAGCACCTGCCTGTCAATTCAATCCCCTAGACACCATCCAACAACACATAGTTCGTCTTATCCACGATTCTATAAACACTTTGCGTTTCATTGCATATATAGACGGTAGACCGCCTGTACAACGTGGACTGTTCTGAGGAACTGTTTAGAATAGTGCCTACGTCGTCTTTCTACCACCGCAGTCGCCCGCCATCGACTGTCATGCCTATTTCATGCATCAGACAATAACCTAATTGACACCTAGTCCCCGCTCGGCCCATTAGAATTCACTACATGACTTTATACCCTTGTCGCTAACCTCTTTCGACGGTAATAAATTTATTTTGGGACCCACCCGATGTACGAACACATCGCCAGCTTAAGACGAACTGTACATGGTATATAATCGTATTTAGTGACGCGAATTGTTTATTGACTGTTGATAAATTACATGAAGGAAAACCTTTAAGATCCTCCGCGCTGCAACGGCTTTTGCACGACTGAATGCCTGGGGACCCCCCAATTTGATTTGGACTACCATGCCAATTCTGGATATTTATGTATTACATTATAATAAATATTTATTTATTTAGAAAAAGTATAAAAGTGGAGGTAGTTCTGGGCACTAGACAACTAATTAATACTTATACTTTTAACACTTATTATATCGTACTAAATCAGAACTGTTTTTTTTTTTTGTAAAATATGTCCATGTGATGTGAGTAGTGTCTCATTACATTATTTTCATTACATTTTACATATTATAAGAGTAAAATAAATAAATAATGGCGCCTGCCACATATGACTGATGTGACCAATTTGTTTTGGAAAATGTCATACATATATGGCTGACGTGACATTATATGTGTTAATATAAATACATATTATGAAATTATCCAGCGTTTAGACAGGAATCGAACCCATAACCTCCACAGGTGAATTTAGATCCATATACTCTTTTCCCTTAGGTACGTGAAAGGCTTGCGTTTTTCTTGTTTATGTATAGAACCACACTAGCCGCGGACAGGATACAAGACACAAGAAAGTTAACTATACATTTGATAATACCCACTTGAAAAAGAAGAAAAAAAATTAATTCAAAAACCAAAAATAAAATTGGTAAAAATTAATTTAATTATTAATTATTTATATAAGAAATTTTCCTTTCCTCTAAAAAGGTAAAGCATATGACAACATCCGGCGCTGACCTTCTGCTAGAATGCCTGAACTGACATGCACTGATACTCGTATAAATTCTCTCATAAACCTGCGCAATGTCCTTCCCTTTGTCGTAACAATATAGCAAAATATCTCATAATTCTTTTCCATCTTTGAATAGTAATAATTGTGAGAAAGTTTTCGCAAAATTACTACAAATATTATGTAGTGAATTGTTTTACATAAATATCTTAACTATTGAATCTATAAAAATATATATGTAGTATTATAGTTGTCTAGTACCAATAACACAAATGCTGTTCTACTTACTTTGGAACTAGATGGCGTTGTACAATATGCATATAATAGAACACAAAAATAACAGCAACATTTATCTTCACTTAGAAACAAGAAAAGTTTTAAAGTAAAGACATATTGAGAGTAAGCGGTACATTTGGAAGTAATGTCAGTTTGAAGGAGAGGAAACCTGCGTCCTGCGCCGCGCCCACCTGCTCGATGACAAACATTTCCCAACTAAACAAGTACCATTAATCCACTGAGCCGTTTCGGAACTCAGCGTGTGACTAAAATGGCGCTCTTTCACTTAAATTAAATGACGTAACATTGCCAAAGAAACTGATAAAAATTTTGTGTCTTCTCTAAATTTTTTTTTATTGATGTAGGACAGCAGACAGCCTGACGGCCCGTTTAGAATTACTTAATAGCAGTTACCCTCACCCATGGGTGTTTGCAACGCCAGTGGCATCGCGAACACGCTGCTGTTCCATAAGGGTACAGGAACTTGGGTCACTAATGCCGGAACACAACACAAGGTTGTTATGGCGGAATACTTAAGACCAAAGGTGGTCGCCATCCAGACGGGCGTTCAGACACTTATGAGATAGCAGCGTGTTCCCGATGCCACTGGCGTTGCAAACACCCATAGGTGACAGTAACTGCTAAATTCTAAGCGGGATCTTCAGCCTGTCTGCTGTCCCAAAGCAATAAAAAAAATACCATCATCAAGAGCGCAAAACTAGTTTCACTGTGTGATAATACGACGTTTAGGATATCAATTTGCGATCACCATCATCAAAAAATAAGAATAAAAATATTAAGCAATATTTTAGGTGCCCCAATATTTCAGCAGGTATTACAAGCCGCTTTAAACGTCTCTTGGCTTTCACGAGTGTTAAAAGGCGCTTTCGTCGATTGGACGTTGAAAAGACTACGGGGCTTACAACGTATGATCACCCATTAATTATTTGTTTCTACTTAAACTTAAAATGTTTCAAGAATACTTCACATCTTTTTATTTTTAGTGATAATTGCTTTAGGTGAATACACTTTGAGCATAGTTATAATCGAATATATGTTATAATCCAGACGTACAAAATGGCGACACTCGATCTTAAACGTGAGCGGCCGTGAAAGGTAACAAATTAATAATGCTTATCTATTATTGTAATTCTCTAACTAGTGAATGTTGACAGGCAACTCCGCATATATTTTTTAAAGATAAACTTCTTTTTTTATGTAAGACAGCAGACAGGCTGACGGCCCGCTTAGAATTTAGCAGTTACCGTCGCTTATAGGTGTTTGCAATGCCAATGGCATCGCAAACACGCTGCTGTCCCATAAGATTACAGGAACTTGGGTCACTAATGCCGGAACACAAGGTTATTTTGGCGGCATACTTAAGTCCAAAGGTGGTCGCCATCCAGACGGGCTTGGGGCCCCACGTAGGGGTGGATTGTTTTGTCGTCTTACGACAGGCTGATCCCGGCCGCAGGGGTTAATATTTTTCCTCCGCCCCTGCACGGAGAGAACTTCTTTTGGTGAATTTGAAAAAAATTATGAGAGTAAAATTTTTACAAACTGTCAAAAAGCGACATTATGAAGTTAGCTGATAAAAGTAAGTCTTCAAGTTACATAAGTTTCTCAAAAAATTCTCTCCGTGCAGAGATGGCGTAAGAATACTATACTAAGTCCTGAGTCGGACTGTCGTAAAAGGTGACAAAACAACCCTAGCTACGTGGTAGGGCCCCAAGCCCGCCTGGATGACAACCACCCTTGGTGTATAAGTATGTCGCCATAATAACCATATGTTGTGTTCCGGCATTAGTGACCCAGGTTCCATAATCCCTATGGGACAGCAGCGTGCTCGCGGTGCCCCTAACGTCGCAAACATCCATAGGAGACTGTAACTGCTTAGTATTAAGTAGGTTGATTTATCATTTTTTCTAAATTTTTACTGCTTAAAGTGAATAGGACTTTAACATCCGCAAATTGGAGGCGACTTAGATAACGGTTATTGATTCTGATTCCTTCTTTTTCCCATTTCAGTTTATCGAAGATGTTTTGTAGAACCGCTATTAAGATCTTGGAAGATATGGGGTCCCCCTGTCTCTCTCCGCCTTTAATTGGTATTTCAGGTCCTCGTTTTTTAATTTAACATAACTGGTGCTGTTTTCATATATATTTTTCAAAATATTTTTATACTTCTCGTGGACACGGCATTTGTTCCGTGCCTCCCAGATTGTATTGTGTGATATTGTATCGAACGCTTTAGCGTAGTCGATAAATACTACATATAGTAATCTATTGAATTCCTTGTATTTCTCTATTATCTGTTACATTACATGAATATGGTATATTGTCGAGAAGCCTGGCCGGAAACCGGGTTGCTCTATAGACTAAATATTTTCAATTTTGTCACTAAATCTTGCTAGAAGTATGGAGGTAAAAAGTTTATAAATGCAGGGTAGAAGACTAATTGGACAGTAATTCCCTATATCTTGCGAATCGCCTTTTTATACAGTAGAATTATGTCTGATCTTCTCCGTTGTTCAAATGTTTGTCCTGTATTTATTAGGTTTGAGAGTGGACGAGCTATCAGAGTAATTCCAATTTTTAAATTCATTTTATTACCACCTCTTTGAAAAAGTCAAGTTTCATGCCTGAAAACGCATTTGTAGCACGCATTATTTTTCTTATTTAATCAAAAGAAAAAAAGCCGCTAAAAGTCATCGTTTGCTGGTAAAAACTTACGGTGAGCATGCTCTAAACTTAAAAACTTGAAAGGCGTGGTTTTGAAAATTCAAACGGGGTGATTTCGATATGCAAGACAAATAACGTATATCCATAAATTGCTTGAAAGATTGGCAAAATGTATAGAGTCAAATGGCCAATACTTTGAAAAATTAAATCTGTCCATTTTTTGAAAATTACGTAGTTTTTTCCGAAAAAACTGGTAATGACTTTCCGGTACACCTGGTATTATTGTAAAAAAAGGATAGGGCGCTTTATGCCACATCTTTTGTACCATTTTTGGACTAATCGTAACGATCGAATATTTTAGAGAACTGATTTACTGGGCGCTCCTCTCTTTTCACAATAATACTATTATTTTTCGTTACGTATTTTATTACTATATTAAAAAATTATTTTTCAGTTTTTAATTATATTTGTTACTAAAGCATGTTGTTTAGTTCGTTTAACTTAATTTATTCTAATTTCATTTACTTTAAATATTTCATCAAGCGTTCTCGAAAGATGGTAGCCGCGGTGCGGGAAACAAAGATAGTGGGGGGTTAATAATTAACGTGGAAGGAGACGGAAATACCCAGCAAGTCGGAAAGAGCGGCGATTCACCTGAGGTTCTCCGATCTGCTACCATCCACGGCTGGTTCTGCGGTTTGAAGTCTAGGCCTTTATAACTAACGATTCAATAATAACACACATATAAAAACTCGTGTGGGTTTAACCAAGACTCGAAGGTACGTGTCGTCGGCGCGGGCGCTAGCCAAAAAAATGGGTGGCACGGCGGTGGTCGAGTAATTTTATTCGAAATCACCGTCAGGCGCCACAGCATCTAAACTAACTTGCGGGTAGACAGGAAAAAAAGGATACGATAAGGCACGTTACCAGGCGTAATTTATAATACGTCACCATTTTTTTAATACTAGCGATCTTAATCAGGATAATGAAATAACTTTATCAAATTACTAGCAGCCCGTCCCAGCTTCGCATGGGTATTTAACAAAAAATTAAATCCTTCTATTTTTTTTCGGTCTCGGGGAAAAACCTCTCTTGACGGGTTCCCCCGGCCCGGGGGGACCGAGGGATATAAGGGACTCCGGAAAAGATGTTCAACCATCCGACTACCCACTAAAAAACCCCGCTGTTCTCCTATCGCCTACGCCCGGGCCCACGGATATATGGCCTGCCGATCTCGTGGCCCGGGCCGGCGCCGGCCCGCCCTTTGTCTTAAGGCGGGCCTCTTCTTAAGTGTTGGCGCCAGGGGGTCAGGCTTTCGTCCCCCCGGCGCTCTCCTGTAATAACTCTAGGAGTTGAGGAGGGCCGCGGAACAGCACGCAGCCCTCACCTTTGCGGCAATAGTGCGGGCGGCAGGTCCTCCCCCGAGGGGCCGCCCGCGGCCGCTTTCTACGGCGGCCGGAGATCGTTGCCCGCCCTCCGGCGCCGACGACGCGGCCTACGTTGGCGGGAGGGGAGTGCGGTGGCGGACTTCCGCTCCCGTTCCGCCGCCTCCCTTGCAGACACTACTGCCTCGCAAAAGGAGGCGACGGCCGTCCATCCAGGATCGCCCCCGACCATGGACAGAACCAGGGCCGGGAGCTACAGGTCCGCGGCCAATTCCGGACGGGACTCGCATCCCCGTTGCGTGCTAGTCAGGCGTGTGTACGACTACCAGACGACACTCCAGAAAAAGCAGAGTCGCTTGACGTCGTAGCCGGCCCAGCAAGACCAACCGACAGCGCGGATGCAATTCCCGCCCCGGGAACACTCTGTGCAGGCGCAGTCGAAATAGACATGGTTTTGACTACTAAATCGGGTCCCATGGTAGAACCCGGGACCCCAATCAGTATTCGCAACCATCCCATCGGGGACCATGCCACGAACAGAGAGCTAAGTTGGAAAGGATGTAAGAGGTAGACGGAAAGAAAGGTAGGACTCTGTCGCCTCGAACGGAGAGGGGAGTGAAGCGACGGATGCTCGGGCACCTCGGGTACGCACACCCGTGCACTCCTCGGACAGAGGAGCGAGCGCCCCTGGGGGCAAACCCTTCTATTTGCGTCAGGTTACTAAAAAAATAAAATTATAAAGAAAGTTTGAATATTATTATTTCTATGAGCTTTTATTTTAATGATTTTTTTTGCTATTACTTTTTATTTATTTTTCGTTATTTTTTAATAAGTATTCTAATTTTTGTAAAAACCCCAGTGACGCACGCCTACATTGCATAAGGTGCTGCCTAGCTAGCCGAACAGGGTGAGCGGCTACCACGCAACATTTTTCTAATACTTACATTTTTAAACTCGTGATATCTTTCGAATGGAATATCCGAATTCAATAATTCAAAAAGTTATATAAAGGTATTGAAACAGTTTTGAATATGAAGTAATTTATTTTGATAAGGATTAATACCAAGATCCAAATAAAGAGCCTTTTCTAGGGGCGGCATTTCAATTAATTTTTTAAAATAAAAGAACACTTATTGTGGCATAACTATAATAGTTAGACATATGCTGTCGCGACACTTTTTATAAATAATGATGTGTTCTGCAAAGTTGTAGTACATTATTTTATTCTATCATCAATAGTTTTCGCAACGCACGCGATTTAAATAATATTTTAGGTAATTTTTTTACACTTTGGGTTACATTATTAGAGTTTTAGTAAGGATCCCTAATTTTTTTGAAAATATAATATAGCCTATGTCACCCGGGGATAGTGTAGCTTCCCAACAATGAAAGAATTTTTTAAATCGGGTCAGTAGTTTCGGAGCCTATTCAAAGCAAACAAACAAACAAACAAACAAACAAACAAACAAACAAACAAACAAACAAACAATCAAATCTTTCCTCTTTATAATAGTAGTATAGATTGTCTACGGTCCTTGATAAGTCACAGTTTAAATGTAATCTGACCATTTAAAGTGGGTCAAAATTAAGTTCTGAGGAGTCGGTTATAAACAAACAATCAAACTAACAAACATACAGGTGAAACTGTTTAAAGTTAAAAAACACACTGTCAATCGTATGTAACGTGGCCCTAAATATATCAAAAACGTAATAAACCTGATTACTTTATAGGCGCTCTAGCAGAGATCTTAAACAATTATAGACACAAGGCCTTTCGTCTCATAGCTTTGTTGGTTAACGAAATATTTACTTAAGTCATTACAACACACTTAATAACAAAATGTATAAGCCGGCGTCTGTGGATAAATCCCAGCTTACCCCGTGCAGTAAGATGGTACAATATTTACATTGTAACGCTTATACCTGAAGGTTCTTGATAGCTTGACAAAGTTGGAGTGGTTTTGATCTTAAACACAAATGATAGTTCGTTAATCATTAAAAAAAATAAAGCAGAAAATATAATTTATTCAGAGCTTAGAACTTAAATTTAATAATATCATATACTAGTAAGTAACACATTTGTTCTAAAAAGATGTCTTTATTTGGTTTGTTACAGTTACTACATAAATACATTGATACAAAAATCCATATTAATATTATAAATGTGAAAGTAACTCTGTTCATCTGTTACGTTTTGACACCTAAGCCGCGGAACCAATATTGATGAATTTCGATATATAGATAGGAATAGATTGCACCTTGTAGAAGGGTTACTTCTATCGCGAAAATGTCTTCTTTTTCGCTGAATAACGTTTACAGAGTCAGCTAGTATTTAAAAACATAAAACTAAACGTGTAACTAACAAACACAACATACGTAAAACTATTTTAACAATATTTAATGAAAATGAAAAAATGAAAATTATCAAATTTACAACATGTACAATTGTGCGAAATAACAGATATTGCAAGTGTTCTTTTAGGCAGACAAAATGTGTATAAACATACATGAAGAACTAAACAATTCAAAACAGATTAACCGTGGCCCCCACGCTAGGTCAGGGTCTGTGTTGTGGGGATCCAATACCATCAACAGAAGTAGCAGGCTCGGTTATTTAAAATATTAGTATTAGTAGGTAAAATTTGTTTGGGGAAACCTTAAGATGTAATGTTGTATATTGTATAGATTTAATTTGGATTGATAAAGTTAATTTTTATTTAAAAGATAAAATTATAATATACTTAAGTACACAAATGAAATAAATTATTCATGTAAATATATAAAAGTAAGTTTTAAAAATACATACATACATTTTTATTTTTTTTGGGTCTCGGGGAAGAACCTCTCTTGACGGGTTCCCCGGCCCGGGGGGACCGAGGGATATGTGGGACCCCGGGAGAGATGTTCGACCATCCGACTACCCACTAAAAAACCCCGCTGTTCTCCTATCGCCTACGCCCGGGCCCACGAATATATGGCCTGCCGATCTCGTGGCTCGGGCCGGCGCCAGCCCGCCCTTTGTCTTAAGGCGGGCCCCTTCTAAAATGTTGGCACCAGGGGAGAACAGCACGCGGCCCTCTCCTTCGGGGCAATAGTGCGGGCGGCGGATCCTCCCCCGTGGGGCCGCCCGCGGCCGTTTTCTACGGCGGCCGGAGGTCGCTGCCCACCCTCCGGCGCCGACGACGCGGCCTGCGTTGGCGGGAGGGGAGTGCGGTGGCGGACTCCCGCTCCCGCTCCGCCGCCTCCTTTGCAGACGCTACTGCCTCGCAAAAGGTGGCGACGGCAGTCCATCCAGGATCACCCCCGACCATGGACAGAACCAGGGCCGGGAGCGACAGGTCCGCGGCCAATTCCGGACGGGACTCGCATCCCCGTCGCGTGCTAGTCAGGCGTGGGTACGACTACCAGACGACACTCCAGAAAAACCAGGGAGTCGCCTGACGTCGTAGCCGGCCCAGCATGACCAACCGACAGCGAGGATGCGATTCCCGCCCCGGGAACACTCTCTGTGCAGGCGCAGTCGAAATAGGCATGGTTTCGACTACCAAATCAGGGCCCAGAGCAGAACCTGGGACCCCAATCAGTATTCGCAACCATCCCACCGGTGACCACGCCTCGAATAGAGAGTTAAGTTGGAAAGGATGTAGGAGGTAGACGGGAAGAAAGGTAGGACTCTGTCGCCTCGGATGGAGAGGGGAGTGA
Source organism: Malacosoma neustria (assembly GCA_963693495.1). Classification (NCBI taxonomy): domain Eukaryota; kingdom Metazoa; phylum Arthropoda; class Insecta; order Lepidoptera; family Lasiocampidae; genus Malacosoma; species Malacosoma neustria. Next base: position 16,262,654 of record OY856388.1, read on the forward strand.
GACGACGGATGCTCGGGCACCTTGGGTACGCACACCTGTGCACTCCTCGCACAGAGGAGCGCCCCTGAGGGGACATACATACATTAGACTCTCATTAGAGTATATAATAGTTACATAAATTATACCAGTAGATTTTCAGTTGCTTGATACTAAAGTGTTTTTAGCCAATTCGTAAGTACATTTCTTACTTTGGTATTCGGGAGATGTTTTATGTCACATTTTTAACAACTTTGTTATAAATATAAATTGACTAGCTGACCCGGCAAACGTTGTTCTGCCATATAAATAATAAAATGTCAAAAAATTAAAAAAAAAATTGGGGGTGGGTCACCCCTAACATTTAGGGGGATGAAAAATAGATGTTGGCCGATTCTCATAGATACAGGATAAGCACAAAAAATTTCATCAAAATCGGTCAAGCCGTTTCGGAGGAGTATGGCAACGAAAACTGTGACACGAGAATTTTATATATTAGATAAGAAAGGGACAAATCGTTTGGCCAAGTAGGTATTTGTACGCGGATACTGTCGCTTGAATATTCGACGATTTAATAACTGATCATAAGACGTGCTATTAATATTAAATTTATGAGTATCGAGGCAAACATCTTATATATAAAATTCTCGCGTCACAATGTTCGTTCCCGTACTCCTCCGAAACGGCTTGACCAATTCTCATGAAATTTTTTGAGCATATTGAGTAGATCTGAGAATCGGCCAACATCTATTTTTCATACCCCTTAGTGATAAGGTCACTATTCCACGCGGACGGAGTCGCGGGCACAGCTAGTTTAGTATAAAAGTTCAGTGTAAAGAAAAGTCAAAAAATCGTTTATGTTGCTACTTAAAAACATCTTGGAGCATGCTTCGTTGAACATCCGTTAGGGCCCTGGAAGTGACGATATAGTAAGAACTATAACTGTTGATGGATGGTGCTTGCTTCGATTATGGTGAAGATTTTTACATGATAGATGATGACCGAGGCAGTTGGTAATTTCCAATATAGATCAGAAAATCTGAGCATTCAAGAGAAGTGCACTTTGCAATTCATAATTTCAAAGTTAATTTAAGTTAAGTTAATTTAAAAAAATAAGCATATTAATCTCTGCGGTAGGTACGGAGCTAGGGCTCCAAGTCCGTCTAGATGGCAACCACCAGTTAAGTTTTAAATAACCAGGACCAGGTTCCAGTACTACCACAGTGTGTTAACAGTGCTCCTGATGTAGCACATATACATAGCCGGCGGTAATCCAAGATCAATAAAAATTTATTAATAATGTACTTTTAATATATATATAGAGACAATGCTTAGCTATTTTACTCGCACTTCCAAATCCAAAAATTACAAATTCAAAAATAAAAATCCATTGTACAATACAATATTCCTCAAAATTTAAAACAAGTTTCAATCATGCCACTAATATAACAATACGGACAATTTTCGAGTATTGGGAGTCAAGTGTCGACACTAGTGGCGAGAGGACTTGCCGCTGTTATGACACTTGAGCACCTTGCATGGAAATTTTAAACTTTTAAAATATAATAATGGTTTACTTCCTCCTATCTTCTCTTTTATATTTCATGACAATAAATAAATATCATCATTCGATCCGTGCAGGGGCGGAGAAATAATACGAATAACCTCTGCGGCCGGGATCGGCCTGTCGTAAAGGCGGACAAAACAACCCACCCTAGCTACGTGGTAGGGCCTCAAGCCCGTCTGGATGGCGACCACCTTTGGTCTTAAGTATACCGCCATAATAAGCTTGTGTTGTGTTCCGACATTAGTGATCCAAGTTCCTGTACCCTTATGGGACAACAGCGTGTTCGCGATGCTAATGGCGTTGCAAACACCCCTAAGCGACGGTTACTGCTAAATTCCAAGCGGGCCGTCAGCCTGTCTGCTGTCCTACAGCAATAAAAAAATATAATGTTTGCACTATTTTTATTACTTAAGACAGCAAATAGACTGGCGGCCCACTTAATAGTAAGCAGTTACCGTCGCTTATGGGTGTTTGCAACGCTAGAGGCAATGCAAATACACTACTGTTCCATACGGATATAGGAACCTAGGTCACTAATGTCGGAACACAACACAAGGTTATTATAGCGACATATTTATAGGCCAAGGGTGGGTGCCTTTCAGGCGGGCTTGGAGCCGTGCCACATAGCTAGAGTTGATTTGTTGCCTTTTACAAGTCAACGGCCGCGAGGGTTCACCAGTGCTTGATTATGAAGAACGAGATATGCTGCATATAGATGTATGAAATGAAGTTTGAGAAGATACGAAATGATGACTTAGTTATCATAGATAAAAGCAATGCTGCACAGTTTTAGTCGCCATTTCTTCTTAATACTATTTAAAAAAAAACTTGTAAACGTAACAGGTAGAAAAGTTTATTTTTTGTGAATTGTTCATGAAATAAATACCACGTATTTAATATCCACATTATAAATATTGCAGTCCGAAAGATTCTGAATAGAGAAACAATACTTTGTAATAAAATAATTGAATATAATATACATAAAATTGTAAAAAGGCATGTTATTGACAGATCAGTGACGTTTTAAAATAAAGGGCTGACTTCATTTGGGGCGAGCGGAAATTATGCCTTTAGTCTGACCCGAATCAGTTTGTGTTTAATATGTGGGCGCTTTAACAGTCCTTACCTAACGTTGTATTAAATATAACTAGATATAGAAAAATTAAACAAAAACAGGGGCAGATTAAGAATACTAACCCCTGTGACCTGGGTCGACCTGTAGAAAAAGACGACAAAACAACCCTAGCTTCGTGGTAAAGCCCCAAAACCGTCTGGATGGCAACAACCATTGTTCTATAAGTATGCCGATACAATAACCTTGTGTTGTATTCAGGAATTACTGACCAAGGTTCCTGTACTCCTATGGGATAGCAGCGCATTCGCCTTGCCCCTAATGTCGCTAACATCCATAGGCGACGGTAACTGCTTATTATTAACACTATTAAGTGGGCTGTCAGCCTGTCTGTTGTTCCTCAGTAATAAAAAAAAATATTAACCTCTGCAGCCAGAGTCGGCCTGTCATAATAGGCAACAATACAACCCTATTGTAGCTACTCAAGCCCGTCTAGAAGGCCACCCTTGGTCTATAAGTATATCGTCATAATAACCTAGCGTTGTTTTCCGGCATTAGTGACCCAGATTCCTGTACTCTTATGGAACAGCAGCGTGTTTGCGGTACCTCTAATGTTGCAAACATTCATAGGCTGACTGTCTACTTAATTGTAGACCGTCAGCCTGTCTGCTGATCTTCAGCAATACAAAAAATCTACACTCAGTTATAAAAGATATAGAAAACAGATTATTTAGTTATTAATATGAAGGCGCCAACTTGAACATAAGTCACTGTCAACGTCATACGTCAGATTAGAGTGACAAGCTGTCACTCTAACGAAGCGTCGTTCGTGGGAAGCGAGGCATGGACGGGACTTTTTGGAAGTGATAATCGCCGGCGCACCACGTTCACAACGAATTTTCGAGATCCGGCGCAATCATTTAAGTGCTGTGACCTAGTTTGTGTAGGAATAATTGCGAACACATATGTAATTTAAGTGATTTCATAATTATTTCACTATTATAATCATTTTTTATTTTAATATAAAATCTGACTGCCACTAACGCCACCTATCTGGAGTCTACAGATATATTTTGCATTATAAATGTTGATAAATAAACGTTTATGAATATAAAATTTTAAGGTCTATATTATGGAAACTTCATGATAAACTCCATTACGTAACGTTTAACGCACGTGGGAATCCTTGCAGAGGTCACTAATTTTCCGTCTCGTATCTGGATGTTTATGTATAATATATAATATATTTATTTACAAAAGAAGTAGTATATCAGTTGTCTAGTATTTATAACACAAGTGTACAACGTACTTTGGGGCTAGATGGCGCTTAGTACTTTAGCCCAGTATATTTATTTATTTATGTGATAAATATTATAGACGATTTTAGTAAAGCTCATATAAATGAGCTTTACGAATATAGTGTCAAGCGAAGAAAAGGGAACATAAGCTCTGCATTGGTGCTTTATTTATGCTCTTCATTGTTTATTAATATTTTATTTGTATTTTATGTCATTATAATATTTTGAAAATAATATTATCATGACAATAATATTCATGCAAATGTCTTTATATATTATATACTACATATTTCTAAAACCTACTCTTGTTCAATATGGCAATAGATGTGCGTTTAATTAGCGAGATATCATTGTACTGAACATAAAGACATAGCAGAAAGTTTCTCAAGTGCCTTCCGCCAGACTGCTTTAAACTGCAGCTAGCTTGTGTCAAAGAGTCGAATATGCGATGTTTGCTAAATGAACAAATTCTCAAACTTTGATCATTACTCTATTGACTCCTGAAACTTGAAAACGTGAAACTGTATTTCGTCGATGTGTCTGCAGATTAAAAAAAATTAAATATGATGGTAGTTCATCTTTAAATAATACTTATTACTTTTAACACGAGTGCAAATTCTTTAAAACATCATTTGTTACGAGTATTAGTGTACCAACTTACCGAAGAGCTTTGTGGGGCTCGGTGAAATAAAAATTCAACTGATCCATACATAACTATTTTCTACGTCGAAAACTCTCAGTTTTCAACGTATAGGGGCGGAGTAAGAATGTTAAACTCCGCAGCCGGGGTCGGCCTGTCGTAAAATGGCATGGCAACCACCCGTGTAATATAAATATCCTATGTATGATGTGTACAGGGTGACTTTGACAAACCCATCCAATTTCACACAGAAAAATCTTTAGTAAAAGTTATGAGAAACATGTATTTTAGTTTTGTATCACATAGTACAAAAATGTTGAGTAATCAGCATCACAAAGTCATTCAAAGAACTCGCAATTTACATAATACGGCGCTAAAGTGTCAATGACCTCTCCATCTGACCTAGTAAAAGGCCGAGGACGGCGGCATTGTACCGGGCGAGCGAATACGCACTACTCATTTACGCGGGAGAGACAGAGACAGGTAATAACAAGTTTTGTCAAAGTCACCCTGTATATAAATCGAATAGAATCTATTCAACGTAGATTTTTAAGACTTTTGGAGTATAAATGTAATGGTACTGAATCCAATTATGAAGCTAGATGTATCAAGCATCATTTGATGCCACTGTGTGAAAGACAAATTCTTTTATTATTAGAGTATCATCATCATCATCTAAGCGTAGTGTCCCGGTTGTAATCTAAACTACCGTTTCGGTGCCCGGGGTCCGCTTTCCGACTCTTTCTACTCCACTTCGCACGGTCTTCAGCATCCCTGGTAGTGAGCCCATTGGCACTCATATCACCCTTTACGACGTCAAGCCAGCACTTTTTGGGTCTAACACTCCTGCCTGGGCCCGGCGGAGGCGGCATGGCCAGACATTTGTTTCCCACGTAATCACCCGTATGCCGTAAAACGTGGCCGTACCAACAGAGCCGACCCTCCTGCAATTTATCCGCAATGTCTTTTATTATTAGAGTATCTAAGAAAGTAAATGAACTGTTTATTTGTCGAGATTTAGATCTAATTAATGACACATCTAATCAAATTAAAAATATTCTTACGAAATGTTCGTTTGAAGCTTAAGTCTAAATATTATATTCAATTGTAAGTATATATGTGAAAACATATAATCGGTTATAGATATATATTTAGCTATTTATGTAATTGTCAACTGTTTGTTTTCCGAATAAATAAAATAAATAAATAAATGTATAAGTATGCCGCCACAATAACTTTACGTTGTGTACCGGCGTTAGTAATCTAGGTTCGTTTATCTATATGCGGACAGCAGCGTGTTCGCGGTGCCCCTGGCGTCGCATCGCAAACATCCATAAGCGACGGTAACTGCATACTATTAAACGGGCCGTCGGCCTGTCTACTGTTACTTAGCAATAAAAAAAAGTTGATATTAATATTTTTAAACGACAAAGAGGCTGCAGTGGACGTCCCAGTACACGTGTGCTCCCGAAAAGCAGCTGTCCGGGAGGAATGGAGACGGATTGTCAGGCGTGTGACTGAAAAATGATGACCACGACCACTCTGACAAGAGCGTAACGAAAGAGAAGAAGAATATCAAAAGAGTGAAGATTATGAAAAAAATGCACTCTTTTCGATAGGCAAGCTATCATAGACATGTTTGCATATAAATGATATTTTATGAAAAAATATTTCTCACCTGGTTATAGATGGGTGAGGAGACAAAGATGGATCATCTTTGTCTCCTCTACTGACACAATAATGATACATCGTATATCTTCGAACTAAGCTACTTATGCATGTACTAAGGATGACGTTCAGAGAAAAATCTTTAGAATCGTTCATTGTACACCCACATTCATTATATTAAATCCCGAAGTTCTACTCGGAACCTAACAATCGCGGTGGCTCAGAACATATAACAATCACTAGAGCAAAGCTCATAAAATCCATATAAATAAAATGATTGAGGTCTGCAACTGTACGCGCATCACGGCAAAACTACTGGATAGATTTCAATTAAATTTTCAAGTTTTATTTCTAAGACACTTGGCCCTTATCTAAAAAAAGTGCGATATATTCATTTAACATAAAGTTATTAAAGTTTCAAGAAACAACAGTTTTTGTAAGCACTACATGTTCAGTAATGTGTGTTTTCTTGCCGCTGAGAAGTGGATCAAGCGGAGTAGCGCGCATGCGTACGAAAAATTCTCATATTTTTTCGATTTACTTTTTCTGTTATTCGACCGGCAAACCGAGTGAAAACGACTAGTATGTGATAAAACAACTATTATTAATAAATCGAATATGAGAAATAATAACAAAATCTGTTATTATACCCAAGTGTAGATATTCTCAGAAGATAAATAAAAACTTCTAAGAATGCTAATAAGACTACTTTGTAGATTTTCACATACACATGTATGGAATATACGCGTACGTTACACGGTGATGCGTGAAAACAAAGGAACTATAATAATTATTTATTTATTATAACGAATTCGTACATCGGAGGATGTTAGTCATTATTAAAATGAGGCCACGAAATCCACGGATTGCATCTCATAGCTTCCATTATTTTATACTCCCTTGTATTCCTGATAAATTATCCTCACACCTCAGTCAGGAAATTTTATCAAGTTACTTTCTTTTCATCATCATCCCAGCGTCAAATCCCGGTTGCAACCTAGACTTTCACTTCGGTGCCCGGAGTCCGCTTTCCAACTTTTTCTTCTCCATTTCGCACGATCTTCGGCATCTCTGGTAGTCAGTCTATCGGCACGCATATCACCCCTAACAACATCAATACAATAAATCATACTATGCAGTTTATGACTACATTAAATTATTAACCAAATGTTTTTAAATGGCTAATGATTTTTCTTTTCTAATATCCAGAGGTAGAGTATTCAAAGGCGTCGTGTTCGTTTTCAGGAGGATGCAAAGAGCGAAAATATGTTCATACAGAAATTAATACAATCCTTAAGGTAAGGAAAGGAAGGAAGAATAAACAAAAATCTATACAGTAAATGGAGAATATGAATGCAGTGGAGCCGTGCAGGGGCGGAGAAAAAATACTGACCTCTGCGGCCGGGAACGGCCTGGCGGAAAAGGCGACAAAACAACCCACCCTAGCTATGTGGTAAGGCCTCAAGCCCGTCTGGATGGCGACCACCTTTGGTCTTAAGTATGCCGCCGTAATAACCTTGTGTTGTGTTCCGGTATTAGTAACCCAGGTTCCTATACACTTATGAGACAGCAGCGTGTTCGCGATGCCACTGGTGTTGCAAACACCCATAGGCGATGGTAACTGCTAAATTCTAATCGGCCCTCAGTCTGTCTGCTGTCCTATAGCAATAAAAAAACTGCTAGCCAAGTTTCATATATATTTTTTTATTTTAAGGCATTTCAGTGGAAAAAAATCTCAAATAAATATTGAATTAAGATCGTTTTTCGTCTCGCATTTTTAAATTTGGACCGATAATTGTTGTTTTAGTCGTAATATTGATAAATAACTAGTGTTTGATTGTTTTTATAAATGAGAAGAAGCAATTAGATTTAAATTGATACTTTTTTTTATAAATTTTTGATGTTGCATTTTCGACTTATTTTGAAATAAGCTAAAAAACATGATAACTCAAAAATGGTTCACTTGTGCACAATGCATATGGGGGTTAAAATTATAGCAAATATAGTCACCCCTATCACCTCCTAACGGGAATAAGTCGAATTATCTAACCCTGAATAACTGTCTAGTTAAAGATTGAAATATCACTGCCATGTTAAGAATGATTTTCGGAAATATAACCTTTATTCTAAAAATAAAAATGAAACGTGAACAAAGCCTAGAAAAATTTATAAAGTTCAGGTATGAAAAGTATACACATCAAAAAAGTCTAAGCAACATGTATGATATTACAAATTTACCATTTATACTAATTAATTTCTAAGTCTTTACTCAATCAAAGTGCGTAGGTATGTAAACTTTTTTGTTATTGATGACATACTGGCTGGTTGTAAAAAAAATTCGATTATGTTTTGTTTTTTTTCATAAAATTAAATGAAAGGCGATTTGTTTGCATTTAAGTGCGTTTTTATTGCTACGTTTAGTCTTGATTTTATAATTTTACCAACCATTTAAATAAAGTTATCGACAAAATTGAATTGTTAGATATTCTTTACGTCATGGACCGACGTCATTTGACGGCAAATGAAATGCAAAGAGCTGTAGGGATGTTGTAAGCGGGAAATAATCAATCTCAGGTATCTCGGCATTTTGGCATTAATAGAAGTGTTATCTGTCGTCTTTGGCAGCGCTATAATAATACAAGGGAACCCACTGAAGTTCACTGAACAGCATCCAGGCCATAAAAGGAGTACAACCACTCGGCAAGACCGGTACATACAACTGACTGCAAGACGCTAGCCGATGTTAACCGCTCGAGAGATAAGTTTGAGGCTACAAAATTCAAGTGGTGTTGATGTAAGTTCTCAAACTGTGCAAAATCGACTGCATGAGTACGGCCTACGAGTTCGAAGCCCAATTAGGTGCCCACCGATACGTCACGGGAATCGCGCTCTTCGAAATGAATGGTGTAGAGAACGCAGAACATGGACCCAGGAACAATGGGATAAAATTATGTTTTCCGATGAGTCGCGATTCGGGTTTAGGCCTGATACAAGAAGGGTGCGAGTGTACCGTCGGCCCGGAAATACTGAAAGGCTCAGATACATTCAGGAAGTTCATCCATACAGCGGCTCATCCACCATCCTAAAATTTAAATTAGTACATATTGCTTAGACTTTTTTGATGTGTGTATATTGTTGTATAAATCATTTGCACAGAACTTATAAGTTATACGTGTATACGAGTATAATATAGACTTTTAAGTTTGGCTCTTAAAGATAAGTTATTAAAGTCGAAACATATTTTTTATTTATGAATTTTACTGGAAGGTATATTAAACTAATCCTTATACTCCTCGAAGACTATTGTATTTTTATAAATAGAGAAAACATAAAATAAATAAAAATAAATATCCGTAAATAGTAGTACTTAACAAAATATCATAATAAAGGTAGTTGAAATATATTTTTAAGTAACTCCTCAGTGTTTACAGATTACCCGCTGATTTAAAGGCCGTGTATTCTTAATGATTAAGTATAGTCGTTCACATAGGATGGATCATTAATTCTAATAACATGAGGCTTACTAATGTATGCGAGCGTTGCTCTAAGGAAATACTTTTTTTTCTATTTAAGCAGTAAAATCTGAAGATTATTTTCTACTAAGATTTTGAATTATCTCAACACTATTTAGCCAGTGCGGTTAAGGTCAAATCAAACTTTACGTTTACATTATTTTTTCCTCAAGTTTTACAAGTTAGACTTATGTTTCATATTCTGACCTCTAGCATAATAATATGTTTAGCTTACTTTTTCTCCATCCAGGGGCGAAGTAAGTATACTAATCCACAGGCGACACAACAACTAGCTACTTGATAGAGCCCCAAGCCCATGGATGGGCCCGTGGATGGCAACCACCCTTGGTCTATAAGTATTCCGCCGTAATAACCTTGCATTCATTATTCCGGCATTAATGACCCAGATTCCTTAGCCTCAGCCTGTCTGCTGTACCTCCGCAATAAAAAAAAGCTTGCGTCATATCACTACCAATAATTGGATCTAGCCTACAATAGACCAAAAGGCATGGTAACTATGACCGATCCCCAATAAAAAGTATTAAATTTTCGTACCAACAAAATAATTTTCAATCCAAAAGTTTTCGGTTTTTTGATTTTAAATAGCACTCGTATTATTTAATGTAGTATTCGTGAAATAGCTTTTTTTTGGTAATTTAGTAACCTGTAGACGGTATATGGCCCCAATAAGCTTTGTAAAATCGTATTAATGTATTTGATTTAGCTAATCCTAACTTCGTCCAGAGTTCTGACTCTTCAAGTGAAAACACAAAAAATTATTGCAGTCAAAAAAGTAGTTAAGCGTAGACAGCTTCCGTACCATAGAGAAACGCGAGTTTTGCTCGTACTAGTTTTAGATCTAGGAGGGATCTTTGAACTCCACCGAGAATAACGATGGTATAAGTGATAACAATTATTATGTGTTTTTTTAGGGAATATGTTTTTTAACATAAACGTACGTTCAGCGGATTCGAGTCACGGCCGGCGTGACACGGGTCGGTCCGGTCAGCACAATTTGTCACTTGACCGCTATACATCGATCAATTACAGAAACTGGGTGGCCAGCTGCTACTCTCACGACTGTTTTTGTGCAAAAAAGGTTGGTGCCATTCGGGGTTACTGCTGCCAATAAAATAGCCCATATTTGGATGATCAGGCTTTTAGATACTGTGAAAAAGGACTTATTTTTATATTGTCTAAGCATTTATCGAAGCATTTCATCATTGAGAGGAAAAGATACGTTTCATTATAAACTGTATTCCAAAAGAGTTTGATTCTGATTCGGTCTAAATATATCTCTGATGAACTTGCTGGATATTGTTTATGACTGATCTATATTTTGTCTTGGTTGCAGAAATGATCAGTATCAAGCACTTCCATGCTATGCATACTACGGACGTGGTAGTCAAGTAATAGAAACCAATCTAAAGTTCGTGGCCTTGATTCTCAAGATGGCATGTATGTACCGTTTGAGCAGTTTTTCCCGCCAAATGTGCATACTATAACATAATTTCCATATACCGACGGTGAACGAAAATATCGCAAGGAAGCCGAAATTACCGATATTTGTCAATCGCCGCTTGGATCGCGGATCACGCCGCTTGGATACGGGAGACCTGAGACACTGGGCGTTATCCTAAAAGTTACGGGCTCTTGTAAAAAACTATTCATTAACAATGGTTGTGTAGTAAATGAAATCAATAAAATAATATATTACAGAAGGGCAGGAAAACAATGAGACACAGTCTAGGTCTCTGGAATCGAAAGATCTATTATGCTAAAGAATAGTCTAAAACTACCCGCGTACAAGATGGACAGAAAAAGTAAGATGAACTTATTACGGACATACGAGTATTAGAAGTATGGCCATATTCCTAGCTCATCTTTTTGAAAACCTCAGTGGCGACCTAAACCTACCTTGTACCTAGACCTTTCGCGCATCTGAACGAACTTCACGGACTACATTCCCGCGCAGTATATGGTGTCATATATTTGTTTACAAAAAGAGTAAATATATATATATATATATATATATATATATATATATATATATATATATATATATATAGGTGGCACTGTGTGAGTTGTTACATTGTAAATATCTGTCGTTGACATAGTATATGATCAGGGTTAATAAAAATTTACCGCTCATTAGGATAGGCTCATAGGAAGATTTTAAAATAAAAAAATATTTTCCTTCAAATTAAATAAATTTTCATAGTGGCAACACCATTAGTTCAAAGAAAAAAGTACGCTCGTGTGCCCTGAGAAGCGAGTGCTGTCAAAACGAATGGGTCAGGTCACGAATGATTCTAAATGGTATTATTTATGGTTCATTTTCAAATTATCTTGATATTTATGTGTATCACACGCATTATATACAACACCCAGAAATAACTCTTTGAATCACATCGCCCATTTAAAACGTCATTAACTGGAGCAACTACAAGACTTTTACTCTTTGAATCGAAACCGTGACCCCGTAAGCGATCCGATGTCCGAAAGCCATTGTTGAACGGAGTTCGTCGAAATAGTCATCAATAGATTGTTTTATAACATATCAAATTTATACACATTATTTAAAACACATTATTTAATTAACAAAATTAACAAAATATAAATTAAATTAACAAAATAAAAATATCGCAAGACACAATTAAAATTCAAAATTCGAGTCTAAAAAGTGACAGTTGCAACTAGTATTCTTCTTCTTCCTGCCCTTATCCTAACTATGTGGGGTTGGCACAACATGTTCTTCTCTCTTCTATTAGTCGTCATCTGAGCGTTCACACCTTTTCTGCCATCCAACTTGTTTTCGGTCTACCCCGCCTTTTGTATCCATCCACTGTCATTTCTAGCGTTTTCTTTCTTACTTAGAATGTCATATTGTTCTCTTCGCGTTATATGATCATACTGGGCTAGTCTATTAACATACTTTTCAACTTCACAATCACTGGCGCGCTACTTTCAAACATCCCCTGATATTCATTCCTACTTTTATCAATTGAAGGGTTGTAATTCTAAAGGGTCTAAGTGCCAATTTTGTGTTTTAGAGATATAACAAAAAAAGGTTGTGCGAAAGTGCGTTGGTACTTAGACCGCGTCACAACTTCATCTGTGTATGAGTGAAAAATTAAAAGAGATAGGCACTTGGATCCATTTGAATATTATTAGGCTTGATACATAGATCGTATTTTTGTAATAATATCGATTTTATTTTTTTTGCACTTAGACTCTTTAGAATTACAACCTTCAATTTTTCTTATTCCATTCATTCATCTCAACATTCGCATATCTGCTGCATGTAATAAATTTTTATCTAAATATAAACAGTAAATAAATAGTAAAAGAATATCGTCTCACCCTTTGGTTTCATGGAAACGGATTCGATGAGAAAAAACCCGACAATATTGTATAACAGGCGGCATTGAATGACTGACACAATCGGCTAGGGTCTCTCTTAATTTTCCTGCCGTGTTTTATCTGCGTACAGAACAATGGAACTCATTTTGGGGGCACAATGAATTTAATTTCGGACGCGAACCGCCAAAACGCGCTGCCATTAAAATCGTACCCGCGAAATGGCGCGCTTTGTTGGTCCACGCGGGAAACTACTGCGACTAGGCCCGAGAAGCCCCCTTCCACTTTGAGAAATGGGGATGCTTTTCGCTCGGTTCCCGTCCTTAACAAAGTATAATGGCTACTTAATTAGTACTAATTTATAAAAGTCCTGTTTGAGCTATGTTTTCTTAGATTTTCATTTTGCATTAAATTTATTGTATTTTACGCACAATTGAAGAACGATTCTCATCTTTTATTAATCTATAAAAACGAGTGATAAAATAAGATCAAATTGTCAGAATTATGCATAGAAATATACTTTTAAAGTCGTAAAATAATATAGGTTCTATTTAAACCGCGGCTCCGCCTGTTTATTTTGTAATACTGGGCCAAAGGTTCTGGGTGTAGTGCACGGTTCTTGTTGTCGTTCATAATTCTTTGCTAGAAAAATAGACTAGACTAATTCTAGACGTTTTGAAGATTAGTTGAAACAAACATATAACAGCTCATAACGTCCCACAGCTGGGATTGGGCCTCCTCTTTTTTTTTCATTGCTGTAGGACAGCAGACAGCTGACAGCCCGCTTAGAATTTAGCAGTTACAGTCGCCTATGGGTGTTTGTAACGTCAGTGGCATCGCGAACACGCTGATGTCCCATAAGGGTGCAGGAACTTGGGTCACTTAAGACCAAAGGTGGTCGCCATCTAGACGGGCTTAATGCCCTACTACGTAGCTAGGGTGGGTTGTTTTATCGCCTTTTACGACAAGCCGACCCCGGCCGCAGAGGTTAATATTCTTTCTCCGCCCCTGCACGGATAAAAATTAGACTCTTAGACGTAACAGACAGTATAACCGCCACGCTTGTCCAAGGCAGATTGGCGGGTTACACATACCGGTGAACTTGATATTCAGGTCTCCTTACGATGTTTTTCTTTATCGTATATGGCAATTATGCTGCCACAGGATTTGAACCCGAGACCTCTTGATTGGTCTCCGAATGTAATACCACTAAACGATCAGGTACCTGGAACAAACAAATCTTCTTCTTCTTAGTCGTTTCACTCTTTACAGAGCGGTCGTGATCAGCTGGTAGTGCTATTAGAGGCAGATACTGTTCGCTGTATGATTTTACGCCATTTCTCGCGATTCACAGACATTCTGGTGCACTCATGCAAAGGCCCGCCCACAGCCGATTTGATCTGGTCGGTCCATCGCATGGGTGATCTTCCACGTGATCTGGTTCCCTCCACTTTGCCCTGGACAACGAGACTCTCTATGGAGTCATTGTTTCGTCTTGAAACGTGGCCGAAAAATTTGAGAATACGTGACTGGACCAAAGCGAACAGATGCTGCTTGATGCGGAGTTCTTCACGGATGGAGGCATTGGTCTGCAATTCTGTCCATGATATTCCCAGCATTCGTCTCCAACACCACATTTCCAAAGCATCTATCTTTTTCTTCTCAATGTCTCGAAGCGTCCACTTCTCTGCAGCGTATCAAAATATGGGGAATATACGGGTTAGCACGAGCCGGATTTTCGTGGCCCTTGTGATGTGTCGGTTCCTCCATACTTTCTTCAGCTTGTCCATTGCCGTTCTAGTTATCGGAACAAACAAATATACATCCAGAAATAAAATTTAGAAATCCACACTTTTTTTATTGCTGTAAGACAGCAGACAGGCTGACGGCCCGCTTAGATTTTAGCAGTTACCGTCGCCTATGGGTGTTTGCAACGCCAGTGGCATCGCGAACATGCTACTGTCCCATAAGAGTACAGGAATTTTGGTCACTAATGCCGGAACACAAGGTTATTATGACAGCATACTTAAGAACAAAGGTGATGGCGACCAGACGGGCTTTGGCCCTACCACGTAGCTTAGGGTGGGTTGTTTTGTCGCCTTGTACGACAGGCCAACTCCGGTCGCAGAGGTTAGTATTCTTTCTCCGCCCCTGCGCGGATAAACTTTAGTGATTATCCTCTGAAAATTGCAATCGTAAGACACACACAAATTCTCACAACCAACCGCAGTAACAAGGTGGCCTGGACTGTTAGCCAATGAAAGCTACCAATGGCAGGATCCGCCACTGTCTTCTCTTCGGCATCAAGAGAAGCTAAAAAATCACATATAAAAAAATCTTGCTCTTTTGAGCCTGTACAAATATTATCGACTATATTAATTATGATGTTAATTCAAACATGCTATTATATTATACTTGTTGTATTTTAACAAATTAACCAAAAACAATTCATCTACTAAATAAAAAAACAAACAACATAAATTAGTAAAAGAAATTAAATCAATTCAGTACACGTAACAATTTAGTATGTTATTTTTATCCGGATAGCCCCTTCAACCGGTAACTATCCGGTAACAACCGACTTAGTTGGGTGCCGATTGAACCGGATTGTTTTTGTTTGTGCGAGGCAAACGAAACATTTACTTTGTAACTTTTGTTGAAGAGACAATCACACTAATCAATGCTTAGGAAAGTTATTAAATAAGCTTAGATGAATAATAAATACTTACTTGAAATGAAAAAACCATCCGTCTCACTTTTAGGAATGATTTCAAAGGTGATTTAAGATCTTATTTAAATCTCAAATAGAAAATAGAAACTCATGGACCTCAAGTGTATATATACTATATTTTATATAAATAAGTGTGAGTGTATGAAATTAAACACACGATCCAAACGGAAATTTCTTTTACTTCTTCAAGATGAGCACGAATGCTGTCTAACTCCTAAAGCGTATCCCGGGTGATATCAATGCTTTACTACTTGTGATTGAGACAGTATAATCAATTTTAACCTTTCTGCTATGCTCTAATTCTGCTATGGTCTTGTTCTTATCTTTGAGTAATAACTTGGGAGACACGGCCAAATAACCTGTTACCAACCCAAGCAACCCATTTATCTTTTATTATAAATAATAACAGCCTGTACCGTCCCACTGCTAAGTTCAGTCCTCCTCCCCGTGGTGTACGGACACCAGACATAGACAGCATTTGCCAAAGCCTTTTAGCAAGCTACACACATAACAGTGATCTCAGTATGATGAGATCTCAGGTTTCCACGTGAAGTTTTCCTTTGCCATTGTAAAAAATGCCCAAGTGCACGCCAATCAAACCCATGAATATCTCGTATGATGATACTAGGCTTTTTTATTGCTGTAGGACAGCAGACAGGCTGACGGCCCACTTAGAATTTAGCAGTTACCGTTGCCTATGTGTTTGCAACGCCAGTGGCATCGAGAACACGCTGCTGTGCCATAAGGGTACAGAAACTTAGGTCACTAATGCCGGAATACTCAAGACCAAAGGTGATCGCCATCCAGACGGGCTTGGGGCCCTACCACATAGTTAGGGTGGGTTGATTTGTCGCCTTTTACGACAGGCCGACCCCAGCCGCAGAGGTCCGTATTCTTATCCGTGCTGGGGCGGAGAAAGCTATGCACGGAAGCTAAGCACGGATAAGGCTTACTACGTATTATATATTAATTCAAATTAAATTAAAAAATATTTCAAAAACTTTTAACACAGTTATTCTTTGTTTTTATTTTTTGCTTCGATAAATTCTACTTACAGCTTCAAACCAAATACCACAAAAACTAAAAATCGATCGCTTTGTATTATTCACAATGGTATACAACCGCTAATTTTGTATTGCGTTTGAATAATTAAGAGCCAGCCCTCTACTTAGCGGTTGACAGCTCAATTTGTGGTGTAATGCCTTGAGTGATTGACTTACTACCAAATATGGAATCAACTTTGATATTTCGTCTTTCTTTTTAAAACATGCCACATTCATACTAGTACTAGTACATACTAATATTATAAAGGTGAAAGTAATTCTGTCTTACGTTTTCACGCCTAAACTGCTGATCAACTTTTGATGAATAGAAGTAGATTATGCCTTGGAAAAGAACATAGGCTACTTTTGTCGTAAAAATGAAAATTGAAAGGAGTGAAATAAGCTGAGTATAATTAAGTTCAGTTTTTTTTTTATTTATATGGCAATATAGCGTTTGCCGGGTCAATTAGTTGTAGTTATAATTTGCTTGAGGACAACTGCCCCTTAAGAGTGCTGCATCGGGTTTTTGGTGGTTTACATGCTGCTATTACTAACTAAAAA
Source organism: Malacosoma neustria (assembly GCA_963693495.1). NCBI lineage: Eukaryota > Metazoa > Arthropoda > Insecta > Lepidoptera > Lasiocampidae > Malacosoma > Malacosoma neustria. The sequence goes on from OY856388.1 coordinate 16,280,082, forward strand.
TCAACTACTCAACTGATTGTCGCAGTGGCATAGCACAAAAAACCGCGGTCACGCGGTTCTCTGACGGATCACTTCATTACGAATGCGATCCTTCAAAGAAACTCCCAGCATAGCTCTCTCCATAGCTCGACGAGCGACTTTAAATCGATGGACCAGCCCTACCGTGAGTGTCCACGTCTCGGCTCCGTAAGTCATTACTGGTAGGACGAATTGATTAAAGACTTTTGTCTTAAGGCATTGTGGTATAGGCGACGAGAAGACCGGACGTAATTTCCCGAATGCTGCCCAACCAGTGGAGTAGCGAACTTATCTCGCACCCGGGGCACAATAGGTATCTTTTTGTATGCTAAGTTTATGACCTTTTATTAAAGTGCGAAGTTGTGAGCGTGTGCTTACCTATCTACCTACCTACGCGGATAGTTATGTATCGCTGTAGTTCCTCGTCGAACGGTTCGCGTGAAGACGCGTTGCAGATTGTAATCACTTAAATAATTGTAACCACTTTTGCGCGTTGTAATTTTCACGACCCAACACTTTTTAGGTGGATTTTTCTTGTCCTAGATAAATGTATTTCTTTCTTTCAACCAAGAATACAACAGTGGTGTTACTCGGAAACTCAAACATGTAATTTATTATTTATTTATAAATGTTTCAACTTCAAGACCTTATCAAAATCAGATATCTAATCTCATAACCTTTCTAAAAATAAAAAAAAATAACAAAGAACTAAAAGTAATAAAAAATTAATTTGACTTCAAAGATCAGAAATAAAGTCGGAAAGTGTGTATTACGCTTTTGTAACCATAAAAAATTATATAATTTTGAGTTAAATTCCTTTTGAAGTGGCCTTAATTTTTTATTACTATTTAAATGTTAATTTTATTATACTCTATCCGTTTTGTTCAAAGGGTTTAAATTTATATAATTATCAAATAGGGTTTTTTCTCTGTGTAAACCCCCTTGGGCGTCAAATGTCCGTTAAATCTTTACGGTTACACCCCATCGCAGCAGTTTTTATCTGGATACTCGCTACTGACAACCGGATACACACTGCTTTAACAATCATCAAACAAATATTACTTGAATTATCTTTATTTCTAAGTTTCTTACTGTACGATGCCGGTCACGGACCGTGATTGCACCGTACAGGAATGAGAAGGATACCTCGAGAGCCAGACTGTATGAGAGAGGAGAGGGCGAGGAGCGGTGGTTAAAGAGACGCGATACCTTGAAGTGGGCAAAGAAATTCGCACTGACCTTGATTCCACCCCTTCCTGGTTCGGTTCAGGTCCACTCGCAGAGGAACTATTACACGACACCAGCTAAATTCACGCACACTGAACACACAATATTATGGCACGGCCAATGAGAGTTTGGAGTAACTGAAGGAAGGTCGAACGTCGACCGTTCCGCGCGTTTAGAAGCTACTACTATATTATATTCATCCTACCCTCGCTTTTACCATTTACCTCACCGAGAGTGAGGGTAGGTGACCTAAAACAGGAGGCGGGATTTCAAATACCCTTTATGCAATTATAGAACACTTACAATTGCTTTAACACAGTAGCTTATTTGTATATTTATTTTCTAAACTTTTATTTTAGTGCCTATACAGGATACTTTATTTTCCGGAACAAAGCACCACAAGATAAAACTTTGCAGTGTATATTAACAAAAAAAGAATAATCTACATCTCGTCATTCATTTGGAATCTAAGACTAAAAGATCTTACAGATCACAGAATAAACAGTACCAGTCATTCCCCAACTTTCTATTATTCTATTATTGCTGAAGAAGAGCAGACAGACAGGCTGACGACTTATTAGTAAGCAGTTACCGTTGCTTATAAATATTTGCGACGCCTGGGGCACTGCTAACACGCTGCTATCCACGTAAAACTAGAATCTGACTCACTTATACCAAGGGTGATGGCTATCCAGACAGGATTTGTGCCCTATCAGCTACCTACGGTTGTTTTACCGCCTTTTTAGGACAGAATGCTCTCGTCCCCAGAGATCAATAGTCTTATTCCCCCTACATGGCGAAATATCCTTATGGGACAGCAGCATGTTCGCGATGCCATTGGCGTTGCAAACACCCATATGCGACGGTAACTGTTAAATTTTAAGTGGACCGTCAGCCTGTCTACTGTCCTACAGCAATAAAAAAGGGTACAGGAACTTGGATTACCAATACCGGAATACAACACAAAGTTATTATGGCGGCATACTTAAGACCAGAGGTGGTTGCCATCCAGATGGGCTTGGAGCCCTACCACGTAGCTAGGGTTGTTTTGTCATGTTTTACGACAGGCGACCCCGGTCGCAGAGGTTAGTGTTCTTTCTCCGCCCCTGCACGGATAGTATGTATAATATATCTAAATATGGTTTTCATTCATCTATACATAAATGTATATGGCTGAAATAATACAGTTTGATTATCTGAAAAAATCGGCTTACCGAATACCCATGTCCTTCACTTAGTTCGGATAGTCGGCGCCCTACTGCATTACTATACATATAATATTTATCATAGTGCAAATAAAACGTTCGCCGTCCTTTGTGACTGAATATCCCATGGATAGATCAGTACTCAGAAAGGCGTGAAATGGTGGATGATCTTCAAAGAGATTATTCCGCGTTCGAGATTATTTTTATCAAATCCCGCACTTTTTACATCTCGATCTCGACATCCATCTCCGCTGCGAAAGTGGTATAAGGAAAAGCGGTTTGGTGGAATTAGGGGATAAAATGTTGGCGTCGATTCTCACTATTCTTTTTATTAACTATATTAACTTCGTTGGTATTTTGGTATTTCTATTTTCATAGTAAACGATATTAACTTTTAAGGGAAAAACGTATTTTTACTATCATCATCATCATCTAAGCGTAGTATCCCGGTTGCAACCTAAACTTCCGTTTCGGTGCCCGGGGTCCGCTTTCCGACTCTTTTCCACTTCGCACGGTCTTCCGCATCCCTGGTAGTGAGCCCATTGGCACGCATATCACCCTTTACGACGTCAAGCCAGCACTTTTTGAGTCTACCCCTTCTGCCGGGGCCCGGCGGAGGCGGCATGGCCAGATATTTGTTTCCCACGTAATCACCCGGTTGTCGTAAAACATGGCCGTACCAACGGAGCCGACACTCCTGCAATTTATTCGCAATCCGGAAAAACGTATTTTTGTTATAATATCTGCTATTCATATATAACATTATAAATGTGGAATTAACTCTGTCAGCTATGTGTTCACGCTTAAAATACTGAATAAATTTGATCAATTGGCGTCCTTCGAAAATGTCTTTAAAATGCCGAATTGGTAAATAAATTGCTAACAGCTTATATTTTGAGAAAAATAACCAAATGGTTTCCAAGTATCGTTGATGTATTTTTATAATACGTCACCCACGCACAAATTTGATGCATCCGTCCGCAGCGCGATAGGTACTTCGGGTCGAGGTGGCGACAACGTGATAGCTTTTTGCAGACTCAGCTTACATTGTTCGAACGTTTCGTTGGCGTCGGTTGTCCAAGCGATAACTGTCTTGTCTCTCTTTCTAGCACATCACAGACATTTATCATTGAAAATAACAAACTATTTAATTTATGGCCTGATGCATGTGACAATAATGGCGTACATAACATTGGCTATTTATTCATCGGCTCGAAGATGTACATATAGGTACAATAATAAATTTAGTAAAAGAAATAAAAAAGAATACCTAATGAATACTTTGAAATTCAAATTTAACAAATAATACAATAATAATTGATGAAATATTAATATGAATGTCTAATAAATGTCATGTCATATCAAAAAAAAAGAGGAAATGTCAATTTAATAATATATATAAAAGTCAATGTTATTATAATAATGTATGCATGAGTTATTATAATAATGTGTTACAATAAAGATTTATTATTATTTTATTATTATTACCTTGATCTTCACATCTAAGGATCGAATTCCATCTGTTGAAACTTCGTAGCCTAATAATTCGATATTTTCCAGACCAAAACAACACTTATATAAATGTATAGCCGAATTTATTAAATCGCTCAAAAACTTTTTCAAGGTATTATTTATGTTGCAAAATCGATGCTCTCATAATAATGACGTCATCCAAATATGAGAAAATAAAATCTAATCCTTTCTGTATAGTATGATGATTCATGAAACGTTGGTATGTTTGCTCTGCGTTTCGCAAAGCAAAGTCCATCCTGGGAAACTCGAATAAACCGAATGTGTTTTTTCTACATACTTAATCACAGTTTTTTCTACATACTCTGGCCAAACATGTATAAAATGATAAGCTCTTATTACATCAGTTCGCGAAAATATAACTTTCTTATCTAACAAATAACTAAAATCCTGTATTCTAGATAACAGATATCGGTCCGGTATAGTAACCGCGTTTAAACGTCTAAAGTCTCCACAAGGACGTATTTCCCCGTTCTTTTTGGGTACAGTGTATAGAAAACTAGACCAAGGGCTTAAAGCCGGCCTACAGATTCTTAGCTCCTGCATAGTATCGAACTCTGTCTTAACTTTATTATATTTCAACAGGAAAAAAAGAAGAAAAAAAAGAAAAAACAGGAGGACCGTTCGTTTCGATATAATGTCCTTAAAACAAGCAGCTTAGTTATATCAGGGTACTCCGTCGCTTCCTCAGGGGCGCTCCTCTGTCCGAGGAGTGCACGGGTGTGCGTACCCGAGGTGCCCGAGCATCCGTCGCCTCACTCCCTCTCCGTCCAAGGCAACAGAGTCCTACCTTTCTTCCCGTCTACCTCCTACATCCTTTCCAACTTCGCTTTCTGTTTATGACGTGGTCCCCGGTGGGATTGTTGCGAATACTGATTGGGGTCCCGGGTTCTGCCCGGGGCCCTGATTTAGTAGTCGAAACCATGCCTATTTCGACTGCGCCTGCACAGAGAGTGTTCCTGGGGCGGGAATCGCATCCTCGCTGTCGGTTGGTCTTGCTGGGCCGGCTACGACGTTAGGCGACTCCCTGGTTTTTCTGGAGTGTCGTCTGGTAGTCGTACCCACGCCTGACTAGCACGCGACGGGGATGCGAGTCCCGTCCGGAATTGGCCGCGGACCTGTCGCTCCCGGCCCTGGTTCCGTCCATGATCGGAGGCAATCCTGGATGGACGGACGTCGCCTCCTTTTACGAGACAGTAATGTCCGCAAAGGAGGCGGCGGAGCGGGAGCGGGAGTCCACCACCGCACTCCCCTCCTGCTAACGCGGGCCACGTCATCGACGCCGGAGGGTAAGCAACGACCTCCAGCCGCCGTAGAAAGCGGCTGCGGGCGGCCCCTCGGGGGAGGATCCGCCGCCCGCACTATTGCCACGAGGGAGAGGGCCGTGTGCTGTTTCGTGGCCCCTCTCAACTCCTTGAGTCAACACAGGAGAGCGCCGGGGGACGGAACCCTGACCCCTTGGCGTCAGCACTTTGGAAGAGGCCCGCCTTGAGACAAAGGGCGGGCCGGCGCCGGCCCGGGCCACGAGATCGGCAGGCCACATTTCCGTAAGCCCGGGCATAGGCGATAGGAGAACAGCGGGGTTTTTAGTGGGTAGTCGGATGGCCGAACATCTTTCCCGGAGTCCCACATATCCCTTGGTCCCCCCGGGCCGGGGGAACCCGTCAAGAGAGGGTTTTTCCCCGAGACCAAAAAAAAAAGGGTACTTCTGAATTATGTCCCAATACAGATGATTTTTATCTACGCTAAAGATAGTCTTGTTATTACTACAAATGACTGACGTGACAACCTCTAACGTAGTGACCTTGTATATTAACTTTTTAGCTTTTTAATCTGCTAATGACCCCTAATGGCTTAAAAAATCGGCACCCAATATCGGTTGTTTTACATATGCAATTATAAAATTCCACCGAAATTGCCGGCGCAAATTTAAATTTTTAGTACCATAGATTTTGTACCGTACGTTTTAATTTACGTACCATTAGCCGCGTATATAATCCAAACACTGAGCACTCCTAAGCTTTTTATTTACGGGAATCACTGAAACGTTTGCACCAGTGTTAATTAAAAATGTATGTCTACTACTTATGTCTAAAACGCGCAGACGATGTGTTGGTGACGCTACACAGGTATCCGCCTGCATTACATGTACGGCCGCAATTAGTTTTCCTGTTTCTTCCATGCACATGCACAGGGCTGCACGCATTTGTTAGAACGGCCCTTAAAACGCTTACCCTTAAAAGTGATAGAAGTACAACCAATCTTCACTTGCTGGTTGTACCTAGTATGGCTGTTGGCACGTGATTTGGACCGGGAGCGACGGTTATCGAAACGCTGCTGGGGTCGGTCGCATTACGCTCGTTCCATATTGCTGATTCGGGAACTCAGTTTTTTTGTTGCTGTAGGACAGCAAACCAGCTGACGGCCCGTTTGGAATTTAACAGTTACCATCGCCTATGGGTGTTTGCAACGTCAGTATCATCACGAACATGCTGCTGTCCTTTAAGGGTACAGGAACTTGGGTCACTACGGAACACAACACAAGGTTATTATGGCGACATACTTAAGACCAAAGGTGGTCGCCATCCAGACGAGCTTAAGGCCCTACCATGCTTCGCTAACTTGGCCAATATTGTCTCCGTTTTCGCGTCACTAAAAGTTGCGGGTTCAAATTTGCAGACAAAAATGCACTCACAGTTTAGTTTGAAATGTATCTAAGCCTTAGACTTTAAGGTCTCAGAACTGACATACTACTTCATCTTCAAGACCTACTAATAAATAATACTCGGTATAGATTGTATTGAATTTATTTGTGCCAGCGACCGCCACGTATCGTTGCACATAAACTACTGACTCACATGTTGTTTATTCAACAATATCATATCCCTTACAGTATGAGAATGAATAAAATATCAGATCTCAATATCTGCTTCTTGTCACTTAGCAAACCCTCATATGATTCTCGGAATTTTCAGTAAATATTCAGCTACTAAATTTTCTTTTGTTATATAAATGTCCGTTTGGAATCTATCACTTTCTCACACGATACTGGTAAAAATGCCAAAAATGTTGGAGTCAAATAATTAAACGAAGAAGAAGAACCCTCATATTATTCATCATATCTTCTTTACATCGCATTCAAGATATATCCATCTACTTTAATAAATGCCATTCATCTTGTTCAAAATAAAAATAAACTATCATTAATGTCACTGTCAAATATAAATAATACAAAATAATACAAAGCCCTCTTATAATGATTTATATCAGAAATAATGCGTGGTAACAAATGGTGCAATGGTGCTTCTTGGGACCGGTGGTGTTAGCCGTAATCATGTTCCTCCTAGTGGGGACCGTCTTTGAGCAGAGGATTGAGCAAGCCTGGCGAAGTTTAAGTACGTACACAACTTTGTCATGGTAGCAGTTTATTTCTTAATATTGAAAATATGTATCAATGATACTAACTAGAAATAAATAGAAATGAAATAATAGCGATATGGATATCCCGTATATATATTCTGAATGTAAATTTCGCATGCCAGAATTGTTGAAGCATGGTTGTACTCGTCTTTTCTCCGAATTTCCTAGTGACAGCATGTTTTGTGAAAATAAAATTTGATTTCATTTGACTTCAGAGTCGACTAACCACTGAAATACCTTGGTCATTCTCGAGAAAGTACCAGATGTACGCCTTCGACTTTACTGCCTAAGGAGCTATAATTGCAGCGTTACATATTCTCTGGATTCATACGAAGCTGCTATTTTAGAGCCAGAAATCAGTTTTGCTGCTTTGAGTTTGGGATTTTGATCTTATGATGAGGTGCCCCAAACGTGGTGTTATATTCTCTCTAAAACATATATGTTTTAGATAGAATATAACTACTCTTTATCTGGCGTAAAGGTTTTGCGTACGTGGGAATTCTTCCTACAGTCCTCCGCGTGAGACCACATCTAAGCAGGATAGAATTCTTCGTTCTTTCAGACAAGTTTGGTGCATTGATGAGCGATAGAGGTTTTCGCAGTAACCACATTATTGCAACTATTGTATTTTCCATGCAGAAGCGGAGTAAGTATACTGCCCCCTACGGTCGGGGTCCGTTTGTCGTAAAAGCGGACAAAACCAAATCTAGGTGGTAGGGTCGTAAGATCGTTTGGATTGCAACCAACAGTGACTCTAGTCTATATGTATGCCGCCTATTTTTATTTTTAATTTTATTTAATTCAGACGCTGAGTCCATAAATTGTTACTAGAATCTTAAAATCTATGTTAATTAATACTTAATAACTATCAGGGATTTAGTCCTCTGCCCACAGTCTACTGTCGAGCTTGTTCGCTATGCCGTTCAGGATGGTCAGATAACCTTGTGTAGTGTTCCAGGTTTAGCGACCCTGGTTCCAGTAACCCTATGCGAACAGCTAGCGTCGCAAATATCCATCGGCGATGGTAACTGCTTACTATGAAGAAGGCCGTCATCGTTCTTGCTATTTCTCAGCAATAAAAAAGCTATACCCTAACGGTGACCAAAGTAATTGTACTTCTTCCATAGATATTCTAAATATCCTGGAATTAACTTTTCTATACTTCTCTACTACGAAATTGATATAATTTGACGAAGAAAAATTAAACTCTTAAAACTTTTGGTTTTATGTTTATAATTTTATTCACATATCCTGCTTTTCTGTATAGTCGAACGTCGTCAAGCCCAAACTCGCCTACTAGCTGAAAGGTGTGACTGATGAATGTGCATCCGCTTCTATCATACCCCAAAAGCTAACCAACTCAAAATAAATATTTGTGAACTAACTTGTCCAATGGCGCCCTGCCTAATATGTATGCAATATAAATAAAACATTTGTAACTAAGAAAGAAAACAAACCCGTCATTGTGTTTAATTCTATGCCAAATTTATCTATACAGCATACTACTGTAAAATGTATCTTATGTTGCATAATTATTGAAACATAATCGCAAAAATGTCGGTTAAGTTGTCTATAAGACAGAAAACGACACAAGCAGAAACTGCATGTCACAGAGATGAATATGCTGTGGTGAATGTTTGAAGCGACGCGGAAGGACCGCATTAGAAACTTCCGCCTCCGAGGCAGCCTTCATGTCTGTGAAATTGCGGACAAGAGTGTGGTCTTCGCTAGTTTGACCACATTTTGCGTCAGTGTGAGGAATAAATATCTAGCCATGCCGCCTACGCTAAGCCCCAGCAGGAGGAATAAACCCAAAAAGTCGCTGCCTTAACGTTGTAAAGATTGATATGCGTGGCAGTGAACACAATGTATGCCAAAAACCTGCGATGTGGATAAGAAAAAATGGAAAAATGGACTTCGGGCACCGAAGCGGAGGTTGGGGTTACAGCTCGGATTTGACACTAAGATGATGAAGATGAATGACAAGTAGATAAATATTAACAGTCACAATTTATTTGAGTCAAATAAGATGATAGTCAGTGTTGCATTCCCTCATAGTTGATGGTGAGGCTGAAGAACCAAATAAAGAATGGTGCGGCTTAGGTCTCGAGAGATGGTAACCGCGGTACGGGAAACAAAAGTAGTTCGGTTTAATAACGATCCCCTCGAAGAGCCTGCGGCACACTGCGTTAGGCCCGCCGACGTTCGGCAGCAGGCGGGAGATTCCTGCTACCGCCTGCACTACTTTCGGCGCCAGGCGCTCGAAATATGTACACCGCAAAGTCCCATCGTCCGTCGAGCACCAGTCCGAGGTATGTCATGAACCGCCCGACGGCGATACGCCCCCCACTGTTATACTCAAGCCCGGTGACGAACTCTGATGGGCCCGTAGAAGATCAGGGCCTCCATCTTGTGCAAAGCCACCGCCAGGCCGAGTCGCCGGATCCTCGCCACCGTCTGCGTCACCCCAGCCGTGCCCAGAATGCACGCCTAGCGGGGGCTCCTGCCGTGCGCTGTGACAAGAGTGTTGTTGGCGTAAGCGGCCCCTGAGGAGGAGCGTCCCCCTCAGGGGCCAGTCGTATGTGATTTTCACAGCAGGGGGCCTAAGACCGATCCCTGTGGAACACCGCACACGATGTCTCGCTGACTTTGCCCGCCACCCTAGACCGGGTAGACGACGGCACGTTCTCCTAAAAAGGTGTTTGGCACAACAAGTAAAAGAAGCGGCTAAAAACTCTCCAGTAACACGCGTAATTTTAATATTATATATTGTTTAATTTTATGACATATTTTTTATTACATAACAATGAAAGCTTTAAGTTATAGAAAAATGGATTCTTATACAAAGAAATCACTATGATCTACAATATATGCTATACCAACTTACAAATATAAGTATAGGTGTATGTATTATAGAATGTTTTCACAGGTATACCTACTACTACCCGCCTTTTACTTATCGCGGAAGGGCGGTGACCTTTACAAATAAAATCGATATATATTTGGCTTAATTTTTTATACCTGTATTGCGTTGCTTTTTTTGATAAACAATTGATTGATGAGATTCATACATACCAAGACAAACTATTTGCATATGACAAATGTTTTTTCCTCCAAGAAGATCAAATCCTAACATGACAGGTCATGTGCGTAACCGCTGACCCAGGACTGCTTTCAAAATTCACCGTAGCGTAACAGCCCTACTGAAAAAACTTTAAAACTTTTTCGGTTCACATAGTAGCCAATTAACATTTTTACCAATTTGATTCATTAAGAAAAGACGTTATATCAACAGGCCTTTTCATTCAAAGCATCATTCTTGATTCAGTATTCCAAGAAGCCACGTGCAAAATTGACTTTAATGTTCAAAATATTTATGATTTCATCTCGCTAAAACTTTAAATTCCATTACGACTAACTCTCGTGAATTGATCCACAAAAGACACAAGTACAGAAGTAAAGCTTAGTTCTGCATCTCAAAAACGCACTTTTGGCTACGAATCGAATGTAACCCGTACGCATAAAAATGATGAAACATACCTCACAGGTATGTTATTTTGAAACGTATGTCGCGTGATTAAGAGGTAGACGCGCACTTAAAAATTTCGGGTTGCAACAATTGAGCATTGCGCTGATTGGCAGAGCTGCGTGTAACGTAGGTCGGCCATATTCCGGCCCTCACACTCGCAGCCACCGCTGTCGCAATACGAGAGCACGTCGAAGACTCATTCGTTTATAATTTTTTTGGTAACAACATTTTTAAATCGTTATCACAACTCCGACAATCAAAATTTAAGTTTTCTTTTATAATATTAATTAGTAATATACCTTTTGGAACCCACATTTTAGGTTCTTCGTTTCAGGCACAGGGTCTCCTTTGGAAATAATTGATTGGTACTTCGAGTAAAGGACACCTTCTCGCTTTCAGCTCTCAACGGAACATTTCTTCCCATCGAACGACCTACGCACCGACGTCCAGCTTTTTGGTACGACTCCTACCCTCGTCTGGCCTCCTGCAGCGACTGCGACGTCAGGGGAATAACTTGCCGGGAAGGGAAAGCAATCATGGCTTTGAACTCGAATTTTTTTAAATACACGTCTTTAAACACCCACGCGACAACGTATGTATAGAAATAATACTTTAAAAGTCTAAAAATACGCCAAAATTGAAATCCGAACTGTAATATCATACGATATTTTTGAATGAATCAAGAATGTGTTCGTAAATTTTGTTACATACAGATCAAGCTGATAAAAGCATGTTGATAAAGTACGTACATCATATTTAGTTCTGTACTCCTGTGTGTTGTGTCCGTCCTCTAAGCCGAAAAAGGTGAGACAAGGTGAATCAATTACAGACAGTATTGGATTAAGAAGCCCTTTCGCATACGTTGACAATACTTGACAAGATTTAAAGTCCTAGACGCAACAACATATTTGTATCGTAAAATCGTTAACTTTTTAAATTTATAAGATCTTTTGAAGCGAAGCCTTTATACTGACGTTCGGGCCGCTCGCATAGAGGTGCCCGCCGCGCGTACAGTCTATCCGTGCTAAGCGTCAGATTATACCGTTACACAAAATCGTCAGGTTTACTTGGGTGATATAAGTGCAATTTCAAAATACTAACTTTATTTATTTTCCTAACCTCTTTATTTCATTATTTTTTAACGCTCAGTTCCTACGCTTTGTACTATTTGTTTTGATTGACGATATATCCGTGGCAAATAATCGTACATACTTTTCAATGGACAATCTCTGTGACGTAATGGCTAATGCAATTTCGATACGTTTACAGTCTCACGTCTGGTTGTTTATACCTATATATTTATTTACTAAAGAAAAGTACCTATATATATGTGATATAACAGTTGTCTAGTATCCACAACACAAGTGCTATGCTACTTAGGAACAAGATTGCGCTATGTGAATTATGCCACTATGTTTATTTATTGTTTATTTATTATTTATTTATTAATTAAGTCTAATGGAAAGGCATTAGGTTTCCTAATAATAAAAAATGAAAAAGTCATACCTTTTGTAAGACATAAAACATTTGAAGGGTATATTTTTGGTAGTTTTGTTAGTACCACTCCAGAACCTAATACAATAAAAAAATCATAACCAAATCTGAATACTAGATAACTTAGATTTTTCTGCCTTTTTTTACTCGACAATAATTTTTCTTCGAATTACAGTTTATCAAAAATTACCCAAAATAATTATATCCCTTAATTTTTGTAAGTAGTCTATTTAATTCTACTATTAATATCTTTATGGTTATTTAGTCATTGGTTGAAATATTCTGTTCTGTTACATTCGAAATTCCTTTTCGTAAAAGTTTTTCCGTGACCCTTCCCATTGTAAAGAGATACGATAGATAGAGAATGCAATCACTATAGGTAAAACAGTCAAATTATTTTTTAAATATTCTCTTTTTCTTTTCTTCCCAAAACATCCTTTATTTCAGTTTTTATTAGTAAAAGAGTAAATCAAATCAAGGGCCTTGTCCTCACTCAGGGGGACGAAAGGTTTACGAGATAGCAATTATAATTTTATCCCAACAAATTCCTTTCAGCCGAAACAGATTGAGCTCGACCCAAGCGTAGTATTTTATGAATTCCCACCGGGAATCGAATCTACGACCGCTGGGTATTCGGCCAGCCGAGCGTGATTTGGGAATAAGTATATTGTAATTTGGCGCAGAGGTCTATAGAAAAAGGATTTTACTTGCAGGTTTTATTTCACTTAATGGAATCATGTAATTTCTTTTGTTAGGTTATTACTATCGCTCTCGGATACCAATCAGAGGTCACGTGTTCGAATCCCATGACGGCATGCTAATATGTACCAATGATGAAGGAAAACGTATTGACCTGCATACTGAGATAACCGGTATGTGTAATCTGCCAATCCGTCCTGACCAAGCAGGTGGGTTTACTGTCCATTCCCTCTAGAAGGAGAACCGAGCCCAGCCTGCTGCGGGACGTTAAAAGCCGTTATTATAGCGCGTATTCCCGCGCTCCGCGCCCCAGCGCCTGCGTATGCCCATTGCCCACTGCGCACTGTGTCCCGTATGGAGTCGCCTCAAGCGGACGTGTGAACACTGCCACTCGCATTAACGCGATCGTCATTATGTTTAAAGTTGTACAATATTGTTTTATTTATAACCTACGTATAAACACCATCCCATATTATTATATTTCTTTTTTGTAAGCTTTTCTATCTGTGTAGGGGCGGAGAAAGAATACTAACCTCTGCGGCCGGGGTCGCCCTGTCGTAAAAGGCGACAAAATAACCCACCCTAGCTACGTGGTAGGGCCTCAAGCCCGTCTGGATAGCGAACACCTTTGATCTTAAGCATGCCGCCATAATAACCCTGTGTTGTGTTCCGGCATTAGTGACCCATGTTCCTGTACTCTTCTGGGACAGCAACGTGTTCGCGATGCCACTAGCGTTGCAAACACCCATAGGCGACGGTAACTGCTAAGTTCTAAGTGGGCCGCCAGCCTGCCTGTTGTCCTACAGCAATTAAAAAAAAGCTTCTGGCAATGTAGTCTTTTGATGACCTCCGTGCAACGGCTAACGCATTTCGATATGCTTTCGAAGGTCATGAGTTCGATTCCCGTCTCGCGACTACTGTTAAGAGTTTACGGGTTTGTATAATTTGTATTTATTTACAAAAGAAAATTATCTTTGTATTATATTAGTTGCCTAATATCCCTAATATAGTCGTAAGTGCTATGCTACTTACTTGAGGACTAGATGGCGCTGTGAACTGTCCCAGTATATTTAATATTTAATGGAACTTGATAAAATAGTTTATTTGGATGACAATTAACCGAAGCGAGAAGAAGAAGGACGAGAGAAGAACTAGTATAAAGTACATTTTATATTAGTGAAAACAGTTGCTGAAATTCATTTTATTTATCAATAGTAATCAAAATATACGCTTAAATCTATAACAGATTTAATATTTATATCAACAATAATGTTATTTTTTTTTTATTTGGGAAACATACAATTATAATAAATCACCATATAAAAATTACTAAATCAGTAAAATTTCCACTTAAAGTTAATACACATTACTGCATCATCCAATTAAATAATAGTAATATCATAAATTAAAAATATCCAAGGAAATCCAAACTTTAGTCATTTGCATAATTCGATTATTATTGATTTATAATTGACAATGTTAGGGCAAAAAATATCTACACTGGTGTAAAATTTATTATATTCAAAACAAGATCTGTGTAAAAGAGTGTTTCTTGCAAGATTTGATTTTATTGAAGGTAATGAAAAAAGTGACTCTTGTCTTGGATTCAAACGAGGACACCTCAGAAATACTTGACTTATAAGGAAAGGGCATTCCATGTGATTATTGAGTAACTTGAATAAAAATACTTGGTTCCTCATAGCCCTTCGTACTGATAATGGTTTAATTTCAGGCAGCTGTTGATTCATACGATCGCATTTATATTTTAAGTGTTTATATATATTGTACCGTGGGTTCCACACTGTAGGCGCATATTCCAAAATGGATCTCACGTGATAATTATACAGTAGAGTCAACTTGGAGGGCATTTTAAAATAATTTCTAAATCTATAATAAATCCCAACATTTGGAAAGCTTTATTAACTATGTTATTTATATGGGAACAAAGTTACTTTAATTGTAAGTATAAATATCGGCTACTTCCGGTAAATAACCCGCCTTTTTTTAATGAAATAATAAACATATTAAGGTTTTCACCTATGGTCTAGGACTAGGAGAATGCCATAACTATCGCAATTTGGACCTGCAAGGACTCGCTCATAAATACAATACTTTTATATTTTCTAGGATATTTTATAGCTTTTTTAAGAACAATATTGCGCTAAAATTAATATACACAACATTGTAAAAAAAATTTATTGCTGAGCAACTGAGTGGAACAGCAGACAGGCTTCGCATAGGGGTACTCGGACTAGGGTCACTAATGCCGGAACACAACAAAGTTATTATGGTGGTATACTTATAGACCAGGGGTGTTTGCTATCCAGATGGGCTTGGGGCCCTACCACCTAACTAAGTTTATTTTGTCTCCTTTTACGATAGGCTGTAGGTTAGTATTCTTACTCCATCCCCGGACGAAGAAAAATAATGTAAAACAATCGTATAATAAAGAAATATATTATCAATAATTTCCATGCTATATTAGAAATGTGAAGATGATGAAAAATATACAATACGTGTGTGTCTACTTGTCATGAAGTACCTGCCCTTACCTTACCCTTGATTGAAAGACCATGATTTCCCTTGTGACGCTTTCATTCACGTTTGCATTGGGCAAGTTACTTGCCTAATTTGAGCCTACTGGCACCAAACAGTCAAGTACAAGTACACATATTTTATATTTATTAAAAAGTAAGCACATATCATAAAGAAGTCCCTTCCCTTGGTAATGTTAAAAATTTATTATTAGTATCGTGAGAATGCAGACCGTTGATTGCTATATTGATAATCGCTATACCAAAAATCAAAATCACTTCAATATAAAATCACAAGTATACTTATAACGTATAAAGATTTATAATGGTTTTCCAAACTTAACAAATAAAGAAACAGCGAAACCAACTCGATTCTTGTAATTACCATTTTGTGTCAAGAACACGCGAGGAAGCCGCGGGTGAGATGAAGTGCGAGACGAGGTGCCAATACTTTGATCTACGACGCATGCGCCGACAACTGCACCAGAGGGCGTTTCCATACAACGCTAGAGCACACACACATGCCCGTCCGCCTTACAATTTGACAATAAATAGTTATTTTAATTTTTTTTTTATTGCTGTAGGACAGCAAACAGGCTGACGGCCCCCTTAGAATTTAGCAGTTACCGTTGCCTATAGGTGTTTGTAATGCCAGTGGCATCGCGAACACGCTGCTGTCCCGTAAGGGTACAGGAACTTGGGTCACTAATGCCGGAACACAACACAAGGTTATTATAGCGGCATACTTAAGACCAAAGGTGGTCGCCATCCAGATGGGCTTGAGGCCCTACCACGTAGCTAGGGTGGGTTATTTTGTCACCTTTTACGACAGGCCGACCCCGGCCACAGAGGTTAGTATTCTTTCTCCGCTCCTGCACGTATAAAAAACGTAAAGATTGAAAAAAAAGAATATATATGCAATAATTCTATTATTTAATTAATTTCTGATCACAAATAATAGGTGCAAAGGCAGCATAAGCGCGCCCTATTTGCCCGCAACACTCGGGCTAAACGGGCAGATTTCGTTATTCACTTTCACGTAACATCCCGACGCTGTGACCCCCTGGAATGATTCTGATTTTCCCACCATACAATATTTAAAAGTAATTTAAATTTCTACAAATAGCTTTACCTTTTGTTGTTTATCTTATTTTAAATACACTGACACTTTTGCTTACTTGTAGTTTAAGTATTAACTGTAATTATTTGGACTACAAGGTATTTTTCTACATCACGTTTTCTTGATATGGGGCCTTAAGTTGGTACTCTTATCCCGATATTAGGTTAGCTGGCAACGATTCTACCGTCGAGGCGATTCAGCCAGTACTCGACGACTGGCTCGGGAGAAGGCACGGCTCCCTGTCGTTTAGGGTGACGCAGGTGCTGTCGGGGCACGGCTGCTTCGGCAAGTACCTGTGCCGCATAGACAGGGAGCCGGACGCTCGGTGCCACCACTGCGTCCACGGCGGGGAGGACACGGCGCAACACACACTCGCCGAGTGTGTAGCTTGGGAGGAGCAGCGCCGTGTCCTCACAAATGAAGTAGGAGGAGATCTGTCGCTGCCGGCCGAAGTTCGGAGGATGGTCGGTAGCGCAGAGTCGTGGGACGCGGTGGTGTCCTTCTGCGAGGACGTGATGTCGCAGAAGGAAACTGCGGAACGGGAGAGGGAGATCTCGACTCCCTTCCCCGGCCGCAGAAGGCGCACCGGGTGAAGGAGAAGGGCGGACAACGCCCTTTTCCGGCCCCCATAAATAGGTCCAGGGGCGAGGGACTTGGGGAAGTTCCCGCCCCCTATTCAATGGACCCGAGGTGGAGGCGCGCGCGGGTGTCGGCGCGCGCCTCTGAGGCGATGCACGGGGTAGTTAAACACCTCACTACCCCGTG
This sequence comes from Malacosoma neustria, assembly GCA_963693495.1. Lineage (NCBI taxonomy): Eukaryota > Metazoa > Arthropoda > Insecta > Lepidoptera > Lasiocampidae > Malacosoma > Malacosoma neustria. The sequence continues at coordinate 16,297,623 of OY856388.1, forward strand.
CAGGAGACGAGGCCCGGACAGACCGGGCCAGCACTAGTGTGGGGCTGCGGAAGAATTTGGATTCCCGCGACCCCGCGCGCACGTGTGAGGAGACACCGGGGTGGTGGTTTTAGCCGGTATGAGTCCAGCATGCCCCTCCGCCTTTCCCCAGGCGGAGGTAGTCCATGAGGATTTCCCCACCCCGTAAAAAAAAAAGTTGGCAATGATTCCCCGGTGACGTAGTTCAACATGTAAATATCGCGTAGCACTTATCTGAAACTACTACAAACACCTTCAGCAATTAGAATTTTGTTTCTACTTGAATTCTATGCCCGAACTAGTGATGTACCTTTCGTAATGTAGGTGTTTGATAACAAAGAAATTAGCGATTACTGATATGAGCTTACGATATTTAGACATCGATAAATTATGAAGTTCGGGACAAAACAATATGAAAGAACAGGTGATTTAGTTTCTTTTAAATGGATAGATTGCGGCTCCTGTAAAACCAAATTTAACCACATCCACCACATCTTTTCTATGAGACTTCCTAGTCAAAAATGGAAAAGTTAAAGAAATGTATCGAAACTCAAAAATTACAGTTTCTCATGTAATTTCCATTAAAATTTTGGTTGTGGTGATTAATTAATTCAATGTAAATTGTTAGAAATTTTAATTTTGTAAACCCAAAAAATGCTAACTTGACGTCGAGTGGGTGATGTGCCAATGAACTCACTACCTATATATTTACGAAGGCTTGCTTTAAGCATTGTCTGGTGACGTCACGATGACTAGGTTTTTTTACAGGAATTATTGCTCTTTGAGCTACGAAATAGTGTCTACGATATCGCCCATTAGAACTTAAATCCAGGTGACACTGAAAGTTGTGTATATATACCTAGTCAGGTCATAAGTATTGTCACACAGTAAAAACTTTTCTTTTAGAATGCTGGCCACAAAAAAGTTTATTGAATTCGAATTTCGAATTGTTCATGAAAATAAAAATATATAACTTTTAGAATTTTACTCATTTTTAAATATGGAGTGGACGCTTAAAGAAGACCGTGTTGCAGTTATTGCGTTGCATCGTTGCGGTTACGCGCCAATTCAAATTTTTAACATACTGAAAAATTTGAATATAACCAAAAGATACGATAAACGAGTACCATCAAACGATACAATGAAGACTCTAGTGTAGATGACAGGTCAAGAAGTGGTCGCCCTCGGTCTGTTAGGACTCCAGCAGTGATAAAAGCTGTGAAGGCACGAATTCAAAGAAATCCCAAACGTAAGCAGAAACTGTTAGCCCTTCAGATGGGGTTAAGCAGAACCACGGTGAAAAGGGTGTTAAATGAAGACTTAGGGCTTCGGGCATATCGAAGAAAAACAGGACATCGTTTGAATGCTCGTCTAATGGACCTGAGACTGAAGAGATGCCGCGCTTTGTTGAAGCGGTACGCGGGAAAAAAATATCGGGAAATTCTTTTTTCGGATGAAAAAATGTTTACCGTAGAAGAGAGCTACAACAAACAAAATGATAAGGTGTACGCACACAGTAGTGAAGAAGCGAGCAACCGTATTCCGCGTGTCCAACGAGGTCATTTTCCATCCTCGCTCATGGTATGGTTGGGAGTTTCTTATTGGGGCTTAACACAGGTACATTTTTGTGAGAAAGGTGTAAAAACGAATGCTGTTGTGTATCAAAATACAGTCCTGACGAACCTTGTGGAACCTGTTTCTCATACCATGTTCAATAACAGGCACTGGGTATTCCAACAAGATTCGGCGCCAGCTCATAGAGCGAAGAGCACACAAGACTGGCTGGCGGCGCGTGAAATCGACTTCATCCGGCACGAAGACTGGCCCTCCTCCAGTCCAGATTTGAATCCGTTAGATTACAAGATATGGCAACACTTGGAGGAAAAGGCGTGCTCAAAGCCTCATCCCAATTTGGAGTCACTCAAGACATCCTTGATTAAGGCAGCCGCCGATATTGACATGGACCTCGTTCGTGCTGCGATAGACAACTGGCCGCGCAGATAGAAGGCTTGTATTCAAAATCACGGAGGTCATTTTGAATAAACTTTAATGTCATAAGAATCTATGTTTTGTTAAGTTCATTTTGGTATATGAATGGTTACATAATTAATAAACTTGTTACAATTATTTTACATTAAACATGTGACAGAATTTATGACCTGACTAGGTATGTACGATATTATTTCTCTGAAGTGTCTTCGAATAATACTTCAAAACAACTAAAAAAATACCAATATTGTTTGAGTCTGGCTAATTTTGGTGAACAAATGCACTTGGACGCGAACGTTGTTAAAATTGAAAATTTTATTTTATAACTTTAAATTTTATCGTAAGTTGAACGTGTTCCTGCGACTCCTCACAAACGCTTTAGGTGAAGACCGAGGTTTAAGTGACTACAGCTGCGAATCTGTCTATTCTTTGCTAGTTAGGTGGTTCTAGGAACAGGGCAGAACTTCAGAAGCCTACGAAGTCAGTGCTTCGTAATCCTTCGCTTCCTTATCAGTAAAAGGTACCGTTTTCCTCAGGCCACGCCATCTATGTTCTGCTAGCTCACAGGTAGTAAAATAAGTACACAGAGATTTTGTTTCCAAGGTCAGATGGAATTTGGTTTATACGAGGAGGCTTCTTTTTAACCAAACCGAGCTTATATGCTTAACTAATGCAATTAAAGAGAACTTATTAGAAAATATCGAGTCAAGTTGGCAGAGATTGTCCTTATCAAGATTCAGCAAAACAAGATCTTTGTGATCTGCGTTCGTTCCGGTGTGGATGATAGCTGCAGTTCAGCAAACAGACTAGCAGGTGGTCACCTAAAGCAGGTAGTCACCGCCGCCTATGGATGTTTGCAACCTCAGTGGCATTACCAACGCCCTGCAGGCCTCTAAGAAATTTTATAAAGCCTTTTTTGAAAATCCCCATATCGTACTGCGATGGTAAAACCTCAGTTGGAAGCTCATTCCAAAAGTACGCAATATTGCGTTCATATGAACGTTTCGTTTTCGAGAACCGTTTCGTACAAGAAAGAAGAGGCCCCAGGAAATGGGAATGAACACCCAGCCGATGGCGAGCAGTGTGGTGGTAGAAAGACGAAGAAGGCATCATTCTAAACAGTTCTTCAGAGCACTCCCCGTAGTACAGACGTTACAATATCGCTCAGACACAAAATCTCTCCGAAGGCCAAGGGTAACTAAACCGTCTGTGAGTATGGGATCGGCGACAAGACGAGCTGCGCGTCGTTGGATGGAATCCAGGAGATTTAGCTGCTCATTAGGAACTCCCGCATTTGTAGCGGTATTCATGTCCGTGACAATGCGGATAAATTGCAGGAATGTCGGCTTCGTTAGTACGGCCACGTTCATCGGTAACCGGCTACTAACGTGGGGAACAAATGTCTAGTTACGTCGCCTCCGCCGGGCCCCGGCAGGAGGTGTAGACCCACAAACTGCAGACTTGACGTCGTAAAGGGTAATATGTGCGCCAATGGACTCTCTACCAGTGATGCTGAAGACCGTGCTAAGTGGAGTAGAAAAACTCGGAAAGTGGACCCCGGGCACCGAAGCGGAAGTTTAGGTTGCAACAATCCAGCCGTCTTTTATTTACCTTTTTTTTACCTAACCCTTCCTTTTTATATTATCCCTATATTAGGTATCCTCTTAAACAGCGTATCCAAATATAAAATATATCGTACGAGTATTGTGGAAAAAAAATTACAGATATCATATCGTGTATGACAAGACAAACATTTTAATATTCTGATTACGGAACAGAGCGTCGATGTTGAATATTTGATATTACACTGTGTGAACAGGGCCCGCCATCGCAGGGCTACCACAAAATATTTTATAATAATTTATGTCGCGACGATTAGTCCATGACATGATCCATTAGACCGATCATAATCTTGTTGTTGTCGGGAGTGTCGCGACGATTAGTCGCGATGTCCTTTGGATATAAATACCTACATAAATAATAACTAGCAACACTTGTTTCAATAACTGAGCATTAATTGTCATATATAACTAGCTACATCTGCGATAACTGGCTTTATGGCTGGCCAGGTTTATAAAAGGGCGTTCGCCGCCATTATTTTACCAGTCGTAAGGAGCAGCTTGCAGTGAAATCTTAGTGAAGTCTTAGTTAGTGACCTTGTCGCAGTTAGCCACGTGTCTGCTGCTACAGCGAGAGCGCTTCTGTGCCAGCTAAGTATTCTAGGCTAAGTTGTATTCTAAACTCAGTAGCAAATAAGAACTCGTGTCATAAAGATAATTTGTTGAGATAACCAATAATGTGCCGGCGCTGATTTTCGTTGGGGTGAGCTCACCGATTTTAATTTTACAACATTCCCGCATAACACTTTAATTTTCACTTATATTCGCAAATTTTCAAATAGTACTGGCACACCCTTTCAAAAGAAAACCAACGTTTTGTAGTACTTTTTTTTGTTTTCGAACAGGGTTCTTTCCGGTCGACTGACGTTGCAAAATTTCATTAGTTTATTTTAAACTTATATTAAGTGCCGGTTTTTATGTTATAATTTATCATATTAATTATTTAATTTATTCGTTTTATTATGTTGTTAGTTTAGAGAACAATATTATTCTAGATTTTATATTTCGATTTGTCATTTCCGTTTTACCGGTTTGAAAATAAATCTCGTGACGTCACAAGTTCCTTCAACTGAATAAAAATAATAAATCACAAAAAATATGCCATGCATACAAAACTTCACACATTATGAAATAACTTGCGCTCGCACAGTTTTCTACTTTAAAATGACGGAGCATTTATTCTAATGTTGTAATAATGCAACCATTTTGCGTTACAAAACTGTATAACAGCCTGGCAAAATCAAAAATGTTGTCTGGTTCGACTTCAATTAAAGCTGCCAAGTAATATTCATCAAAATTTTTTGACACTGAAATTTTTTGAAAAAGGTTTTAATAATAAATATAATAATAATTTATTTCAGAATCAAGTCCCATACATTATACAATCATATTAAAAATTCAGTCAAAATCAATAAAAGTTACCAAATTAGGAATGCGATTAAAAACAAAAATAAAACAAGACTAATATTAATAAACTACAAAATAAACCAAATAAATTAATAAACTTTAAAATCTTTGAATATAAATCTAATTTGAATTTAAATTTAAAAGGGTTCAATTTAGTAAGTTTAGTTAGGAAGTCAAATTTATTTATTTTTGAAGAATGTGACAATGAACCCATTTACTTAGCAGTGGAGATTCCCATCTCTCAGAGAATACTCAGAAGTTTTAAATGTATAATTTATTACATTTATATTTTATTTATTTGAGATACTATTGATCACGAAATAAATAATAAGAAAAATAGGATTTTAAAAATCATTTAAAGCCGTCAATTAGTACATTGGATATGTACCTCTTACTCTGCTGTCTTTTACAAAAATATTTTTTTTTATTGGAGTTTACTCCATAAGAATCGATTTTCATATATAAGGCGCCCGGTATGAGAAAAATGTGAGAGTAAAATCTACTAATGAATGACCTCGTTACGTTTTTGGTGCGCAAGGCAAAAATTACTTTATTTGTTACAACTTAACGTTGATTTCACATTAAATGGTGTTTAACATATGTCTTTTCATTTGTAAGTGACAAGAGTAATTTATTGCTTTGCTCATTTTATATGACGAATGATCGTAAGTATTAGACAATGTTTTGGAGATTTGTGACTTTATTACTAGGTGCCATAGTTGTAATTAGGTTGAACTTAAAACTGTTTTAAAACTTTTTGTATCAAGATGACGCGCGACCCACGCTCGAACGACCTTGTGTCGTCTTATTGGTATAATATTTGGAGTTTAGTTTTATATATGTATATTTTTATATATGTATATTATTTTCATTAATTTGTTAATTTACCCTTTCATATGGTATTAATCTTTTTTCAGTTAAATAAACTCTTTTTGCGTATGTTTAGACAATCGTACTTAAGTAGTAAACTCCGGTCGTGCGTCGGAGCTGACACACACACAGTTTTTTATTTTCATAAGATCAAAACCAAAAAATACTTCAATGTGAAAAATACTTCAAAATGACCAAAAATCGATTAACGTGGCAACCCTAAGCTGCGTGCAATGTTCATGAATTTATGTATTTCATTAATTTGTGTGACAACGTGTGTGCTATTCTTGCTAACTTAATTTTCTTTCCGATAATATTTTTTAGGCGATCGTGTAGCGAATTAATTCAAAGGTTGTCAACAGAAAACGTTTTTGTGTATAAAGCTGTTTACACACGTAGCGATTTTAGTATTGCTCGTGGTTATAATTAAACATTTTAAACGACTGTACGAAACACTTGTATAGGTTTTACATTACAACGCGGTATCTCTATTGGATTCATAACAAAATATATATTTTAAAAAGACAAAGTGTGTCCACGCAATTCACATTCGGTAGAAGTAAAATTTCAGAAAAGTAGATAACAATTCATATATTAGAAACAAAGATTACAAAACACTGTATACTTGTATTCTATCTCATTCTCGCACGGGCTAAATCCTATTTATGAATATGTTTATTCCCTTTTTCGTTTTATCGGATTTTCAAATCACAACGGTGCTAAAGAGTTTTCAAAATACCTGTATCTAGGTTTTATTTACACATAGTAGATGACCCGGCAAACGTTTTTGTCATATAAATACGTTGTAATATAAATTTAAAAAGGTAGCCTATGTCCTTCCTCAAAGTCCAATCTATCTATATACCGTAATTCATCAAAAATGATTCAGTGATTTAGGCGTGAAAACGTAACAGACAGACACGAGTTACTTTCAAATTTATAATATTAGTATGAATTAACTATGTTTGGCAACAGATGCCCTATTCTCCTAATTTTCTCTCTTAACCATCTTAACGTTTATATCTTTTCTGATATTTAAAACGGATTCCATGGTTCTTCTATGGTTTCTTTGGTCTACCCCTCCTATATCCACCTACTTTCACATATGATAATTTATTCTTCCCGTCGCATTATATAAGCTACGTTAGGAACAATTATGGGATACCGTGTACCGTCAACGGGTTGCTTAAATCAATGAAACAAAGACTAAACTCCTCGACGACTATATTAAACAATACTATTACAGAACAAAATATGAACACTGAATACTTTGGATTTTCAATTTACAATCTATCATTGGATAAAAATTAGTTCGCGGGTACCGATACGAGAATGTAACAATTTTTATTGCATATGTGGTTATAGCGGCCTTTGGTCCGATGTTGACTCGATCCATTTAACGAGTGATATGACACACAATCAAATAAATATAATATGTGCGAATAAGTCTGATCAAAGTTTGTGTAAACAATAAATTATTTCATAATAGCCTATAACGACGCATTACAGGGCTCATGCCCCCCAAGAGGGAATGGAGAGTATACCCGTTACAATTTTTCAAGTCGGGTTGGCAGATTATATAACCAGGTTTCCTCACCATGGAATTATGTTATAATGAGCACATTAAGGGAGACAAACTGTTTAAGTGGTACATCTACATTTATTGCAGAGTTTGATATCGCTGAGCTACCAACTACACAGTATTATTTATTATATAATAAGGTAAGAGTTTATCGTCACCTACGGATGTCTATGACGCCGAAGGTATACCCATCACGCTGCTAACCACGTATGGGATCTGGAACCTTGGTCGCTTTTGTCGTATCACAACACAGGGGTATAATGGCAACATATTTGATAACTACATATATAAGCTTAAATATAAATCATATCATACTTGACACATAGTTTTTAATCTAACAAATTGGACCTACTGAAACACTCCAAAGCTTTTCAAAGGTCCCGTACGGAAACTTAACTACTGTGTACACGTTATTAAGATATAAACACACGTGTCACGTAACAGTTTGTGGAGTAAACTAGCCAGGAAGGAAAACAAGAAATCCATTACGTATTCCAAACAACTTTTTATTGGCAACATGTTAAATACGGAGGGAAGCGCGCGTTTGTATAGGACCGGACGAGTGTCCGCCCCGTGTGAACGGACCGACTGATTTGTGTCAAACGATCGCTGCCTTCATCATTAACGGATAGGTTACATTCTTAGACCGTGCTCGCGGTGTATTGATTATTAAAATTTTACTGCTATATGACTCAAAAAATTTAAAATTTTAAAAATCCATAAACAAAGCTATTTCGCTCTCAAATTCAATTGCTAAGCTCGTAATAGTCTTCTATTTGTGTAAGTTATGTATGTACATTAAGCAATAAACTATGTCGTAAACACGTGCCGAGTCTGCTTACAGCTAATATAAAATAGACTTGTGTTTGTGTGCTTTTTCTTGACTACCTCCCATATGCCTGTATCATAAATAAAACAATAAATAATAATATCGGATGTGCTTTGACATTGAATCAAATGAAATTAAATTGTAACAAAATGTAAAAGTGTGAAATACAAGGTCATCATTTAAGATCAACAATAAAATTTACAAATAATTCAGTCTTGTTCAGTGGTTGTGGAAGGGACCTTGTACGTCCGAGTGATATATGTAGAGTTATGAGTTTGATTCTCACGCAGGACAAAGTAGTTAATTTTGTATGATTTAAATAGAAAAACAAAAGTTTTCTAAGTTTAAATGAATTTGTATGAAAACATTATAAATGTATTTAAGGAGTCAAAAAGGCTGCTTGATTATTTTTTATTATATTGCGTTAGAAATGGTTACTTTTTCGAAAAGTAAAAAATTCCCTACCTAACATACAACCACAGTCATGTGAACTGTTGTCTCTCTTGTCCTGTTGTAATAAAGATTCTACCTTTAACCTAAACTAAGGTAAAAACAAATAAGAGTAATGAAAAAATACGAATATATAAATAATACAATCACACATTGCGAAGACAAATTACAACGAATGCTCGCCGTCAATCAATCACAGGACAACTGACACCACAAACTTAACATTGCATTTGGCGAAACGCTCTATTTACATTTTCCCAATACATTTCCGCCGAATGAAAGATTCAAATTTGTTGAACGTGTTTTCGTGGACAGCAACTGTCTTTGCAGTTCCAAGGCTCGACAGAATTAAAATATAAGAGGCCAATGTTAGCTCTAGTGTTACTGTATTTGTTTTACTTATTGATGCTTTCAGAACAGTATCAACTTTGTTTTTATTCCTATATTTAAGTATTTAATATCATATTGCAACTGATTAAATATGTCTTTAATGTTCCTACTAATAGAAGAGATATCTTGAATAAGTTATAGACACATTGTCATCTACCATAGTCCTTATGTAAACAGCACTCTGTCTTTGTGTCCGTGTAGGGGCGGAGAAAGAATACTGACCTCTCCGACTGGGGTCGACCTGTCGTAAAAGACGACAAAATAACCCACACCAACTACGTGGTATAGTGTATGGTGGCCCCAAGCCCGTTTGGAAGGCGACCATCTTTGGTCTTATGTATACCGCCTAATAACTTTATGTTTTGTTCCGGCATTAGTGACCCAAGTTCAAAGGAACAGCAGCGTGTTCACAATGGCACTGGCGTTGCAAACACCCATAAGCGACGATAACTGCGAAATTCTTAGCGGGCCATCAGCCTGTTTGTTGTCCTATAGTAATAAAAAAACATGTAAGTGTAACCTTAATACACAAAGCAGTAATTATATATTAAGCAACTTTTAATTTTCGTACTTTATAACAAAATTGTGCAAAATCCAATTGATAATACTTTTCCTTTTATTACTAAAATTTATTATTATTATTTGAATATTTGTATTCTTATAGGAAATATAATGTGTGACTTTGCTTTTATTATATAAAATAACAATCCTATTATTTGGATCCGGATTTATTACTCGCAAGTTATTAAAAATATTCACACCAGCGTCAGCTGGTGTTTACTCAGATTTATCGCAAAAAGCGTCTCTTTTTATACTTTGTAATGTAAATATGTTAAGTAGGGGTGGCGAAGCCAATTATTTCAGGCAACCATTACAATTTCAAATCGGCTGATTTATTTTCGAGTAGACTTAGATTATTAGAAAATTGGAAATATATTTACATGAAGTTAAATGCACGAGGACATGTATCAGGCAGTTTCTGACGCCTAATGAGCATATATTTATATATAGGATAATATATATCTTTATATATACTATCCTAACTTATTATAAATGCGAAAGTGAGTTTGTTTGTCTGTTACGCTTTCACGCCTAACCAATTTTGATGAATTTCTGTATAGTCATAGATTGGACCTTGGAGAAGGACATAGTCTAGGTTTTTTTTAATTTATATGGCAGAACAACGTTTATTGGGTCAGCTAGTATATATATAAAAGGAAAATGGGATTATTTGGTTGTAAAAGGCGACAAAACTACCCTAGCTATGTAGTAGGGCCTCAAGTCCGTCTGGATGTTGACCACCTTTAGTCTTAAGTATGCCGCCATAATAAGCTTGTATTGTGTTCCGGCATTAAGTGACCCAAGTTCTTGTACCCATATAGGACAGCAGCGTGTCCGCGATGCCACTGCCGTTGCACACACCAATAGGCAATGGTAACTACTAAATTCTAAGTAAGCCGTCAGCCTGTCTGCTGTCCGACAGCAATAAAAAAAGGAATGGGGCTACAACTATTTGACGCGCAATTTTTCGTAGACGATTAAACTAGGCTACTTACTTTTTAGATTCCATTAATTAATTCTCTTTTTTTATATTTTCTTTGTTCTGTCATTCGCCGAGCAAAGGGCGGGAATTAATAATTAATAGTTGTAATTTCCACGTACCGACACGGTGAAGGAAAAGATTGTGAAGAAACTTGAATACCGAAACTTGTACAAGCGTGGCGGGTATAATATCCGTTTCGTTTAAACAGAGACCTGAGCCCTTAGGATATTATAAGACTATGTACGATGCCAGTCACAGATCGAGATTGCACCGTACAGGAATGAGAAGGACAGCTCGAGAGCAGCGGACTGTATGAGAGAGGATGGGATAGAAGCGATGGCTAGAGAGACGCGATGCCTTGCAACGGGCAAAGAAATTCGCACTGACCTTGATTCCACCCCTTCCCGGTTCGTTTCAGGTCGCTGAGGAACTGTTGCACGGCACCAGCTAAAGTCACAACACTGAACACACAGATTTAATGGCACGGCCAATTAGAGTTTTGAGTAACCAGAGAGGTCGAACGTCGACCGTCCTGTCAGTTTAGTGGTTTGAGCGTTACTTGGTACAGGGAGGTCGAACGTCGACCATCCTGCCAGTTTAGGAGCTTCAGTGTTACTACTTATTATTTCTCCGTCCCACCCTCGCTTTCACCATTTACCTCACCGAGAGTAAGGGTAGCTAACAAAAATCAGGAGGCGGGATTTTAAATACCCTTATGCAAGGATCGAACACTGTAATTACCAATTCATTCGATGATCTCCGTGGCATAGCTTTCGCTAATCGGGAGCTGTGAGTTAGACCTCCGTTTCTAATCTGGATGCGTATGTATAATTTACAAAAGTATACGAGTATAAGTAGTATATCAATTATTTGGAGTATTCATAACACGTGCGTTCAGCTGCTGGCTGTGAGAATACATTGCGCTGAGTGAATTGTCATTATATATTTTTTTTTATTTACGAATGTAGCCAAATATTATGTAGATATATTATCTGGGTTTAATTGAATGTGTAAGAAAACCCCGCGACACAAGTTTTCATAATTAAGTTATTAAAATTTATTACCTTTTTTAAATAAATTATGGGAGATATAATAAATATTGGAATATAAAAATAATACATACTGTATTGATAAATTACTACAAGAATACACCTTATTTATTTGTAAAGCGAAATTGAAGGGACCGGGTATTTTATTACGTTACAGAGAGTTCCATTATCAATAAATGGAGAGTGGAAAAACCATATAATTATACGAATAAGTACGTTTTAATTTTGACTAAATTAAGTGAAAAAAAAATTACAAAACAATGTTATAATTTTTGTTTGTTGTTTTTTACTATACTATATATGTGAACCAAATAAACATTAGCCATTAAACTTACTGGTTTTTTTTTTTTTTGTAGAGCGTTCAATTTCCTACAAGTATACGAGAAAAGATTCAAAGAAAGATGTTTTTAATGCGCAGTTGGTAGAGAGATATGAATGTATTTTTAATACTAAATAAAAATGGATAACTGTAAGCCGAAGCGCCTTCCTATTAAAATTAAGAGCTCATATTTGGAGAGAATTTTCTAGAGGTCTAGTAACCTATTTTTCAGAGTACAAAGTACAAAATAATAGTCGATTTTTTTAATCCACACTAATGTGGATATGACAAATCTCTGAATGTTACTTTTTGAAGCGTAAGCGTTGATTTTAACTGAGTCAAAACCCCTGAAAAGAAATAAACTTTTTAATAAGCAAAGACCGCATCGCCAGACAACACGTGCTGCGATTTTATAGTGAAAACGTTCCGTATTTTCTAGTAATAAAGTACAAAATAAATTTCCCTTTACAATTTTTAAAATATACACGTGTTCATTAAATTCAAAGCGGTGGATAGGGCTGCCACTTATCCGTTTCTTTTTAAGAGTTAATTAAAATCTATAATATAATTCTTTGTATTAAAAGGAGGTATGTGGTTACCAATTCTCTTCAGAGGTTGTGTGAAAGTCGTGGGTTCAAATCCCACTATGGCATGCATTTTCACGCGATTTTGCCTAATGTCCATATTGTAACATTGTCTTGTTCTGTTGATGAAGAAATCCTCTATTTTCGTCCAGTGGACAGTAATGCAAACGTTGGTAGCAATCGGGATTATTAAACACTTGAATGATGATATGATTTAATTCGTTAATAATAATAGTAATTATGTCAATAATATGTAATTATGATAACAACCCATAACTTCCCTCTGATGGGCTCTCCCCCTCCCCTCACCCGATAGAGGAAATGGACAGTACACCCACCTTGTCCAAGACGGATTACACATGTCGATGAAATCAGCAAGAAGGTTACCTCGCAATATTTCCTTCGCCGTCGGTACGGGGCAATTATTTTATTTTTAATTGAGTGAAAAAAAACTGCCTGGATGCCTGTGGTGGTAATCGAGAAATTAAAATATTAGTACCGAATGTGATATCACTTGACTCCCCTCGTAATACGCTTAGTGATAAATATACTTTGATAAATGTATTAAAATAGTTTTCATGTAGTTTTACTGACTGACTTAACGGTAAATTAGCGCTACACCATCGTTGTCCAAGAAAGTTGGAAATTGCTCCACAACCAACTCACAGTCAGCGAAAGGAGACTTAACCGGTCGTTTTTGAGTGTGCCCCTTTCCAAGTATCGGTTTAGACGCGAACGCATTTACTCCCAGTATCGGTCACTATGTTGTCCTTTTTCCTTTTGTTTTAAAGGAATGTAATTTTAAAAGGCCTTATAATCTAACATTCAAAATATAAATTTAATGTAATAGTAAACCCTCGTAAACTAAAAGCCGATAAATAGGCTTGCAATCAATAAAGTATTAAGATATTTTCGTATAGGGGTGGCGTAACGATATTGACATCTGTAGGGGTGGCCTGACTGCTGACGAAAATACCCCAGCTAGATGGTAGAGCTCCAAGCTCTTCTGGATGGCAAACATCCCTGGTATCGTGTTGTGTTTCCGCATAAGTGACCCAAGTTCCAATTGTCCATAGCGCATGGCAGCGTGTTAGCAATGTCCCTAATGTCACAACCATCAGCCTATCTGCTGTTTCACACCAATAAAAAAGTTCTCTTTCGATAGAGGCTGTAAAACAGAACCACGTCTATTTACTTGTGACTCCTTACCCAGAATTATCGCTCAGATATGATGGAATACTTGAAGTAGATAGTTATGTATAATTTGTCTAAATAGTGTATTTTGAATTCTAGTGATGTGCCAGCCCTAGCGCCGAGCATTGTGTTTGTCGCGAACAAAGCTCGCAAACAAGCACAATGCCCCGCGACGCTTGGTGCCATTCGTGCTCCCTCGGCCGTGAAACGAGACGCGCTGCCTCTTTGCAGCTCTTTAAATATCGCTAAGCTAATGTCTGCCTTTTCCATTCTTGTACATTCACTAACTGTACCCGGCTTGCGTTGTAATGCCAAGTAACGTAAATAACTGTTTCGGTGTGTTAAAATTGAATACTTTATATTTAAATACATTTTTGGGCCACAAATGGCCGTTTTTGTAGCAAAAAAAAGTTTCATGGCAATTTTATCAAAGATAAAAATAGCCCGAACGAGTAGTTCGCTAAGCTATTAAGCTTAAAAAGTATGTATGCTGTGCAATTGATGGCGGCACTGGTTCTAGTACTAAAGATTCTGCAATAGAACGCTATTGCATTTACCCTGTTATTGCATTTACCCTATTATTGCATTTCCTCCACCTGACCCTACTTATTTTTCAACTTATTTTATGGCTTTCATAACTTCGTCATTGCCTTTTTACGTAGCATGCAAACCACAAAACTGTCAAATCATATCAAACTGTCACGGTTTCTGGAAGAAAGGCAATAAACATAACTGTAATTAAGTTGTAAGTAAATCCAAGCCAATTCCATTAAGAATAAACTTGTAATATCTTCATACAATATTTTATAGTTCAAACAGTGCCATCTATTGACAAGTCATTGAAATAGGTCGCGTACTTCATTTCATTGTTTTATAAAAAGCTTTCGATAGATGTCATTTCACGTATCACACTATATATTCAATTATTCACAAAACTAAAAATATTTTGACGGCATGAACATTCTACGTCGTAAGTGTAAAACATATACCCTTATTACCCGTATATTCACCTCACCAACCTCTTAGCAATAAATCCCGTTAATATTCTACAATCTGAGCACTTACTTCGGAAAACAGATACTGAGGTCCTAATTTACTCTTCATCATTTCGGATAACCTGTGATATCTCTGTATATGAACTTGTGTAAAGAGTTTTTCATTCATTCGATCAAGATTTTTTTTAACGCTATAGAATAGCGGACAGGCTGACGGCCCGCTTAGAATTTAGCAGTTTCCGTCGCCTATGGGTATTTGCAACGCCAGTGGCATCGCGGACACGCTGTTGTCCCATAAGGGTACAGGAAATTGGGTCACTAATGCTGGAACACATCACAAGGCTATTATGGCGGCATACTTAAGACCAAAGGTAGTCGCCATCCAGACGGGCTCGAGGCCCTACCACGTAGCTAGGGTGGGTTATTTTGTCGGCTTTTACGACAGGCCGACACCGGCCGCAGAGGTTAGTATTCTTTCTCTGTCCCTGCACAGATAAAAGAGATTTCTCAGAGACAAGATTTCAGCTAGTGTCCGTTCGTTAAGCTTCGGTTTTATTTGCCCTCAAGCTCGCACTCTGTATTAATTTACAATCAGACAATTGCAGGTGAAAATTATATTTTGACTCTAAATAACCGTATTAGCGAAAGCGGAATATCGGTAAACAATTAAAATTCGCCGTATGACGTGAGTTGTGTGCAATGTTTTAATTTAGAAACTGAGCGGATTTATATAATTGTTATTATTACACTTAACATATACACGCACACTTACTACATCACATACTACGTAGCACGTTCAGGCCGGGGGAGGTCTTCAAAATACTATAATTTGTCACAGAGTGAAGTGAGTGAGCGAAGAGTGGAGCTTAGGTTTTCATTCAGGTCATTAATGCTGGAACCCAACATAGGATTATTATCTCGGCATACATATTGATGCAAGATGGTTGCCATCACTTATCATATTCCACGTAGAAAATCAAAATATTAAAAACTTCATATTGCGATGTTTTTTTTTAAATAACGGTTTAATGTTCTTTGTAAGGCCACAGCCAAAACTCTGGCCGAAGAAACATTTTTAAAATCTAAATACCTTAAAGGTCCACTCATATGCCTATTTATCTGGGTCATCCATTTTTCATGGGCTAAGACTGGTCTCGAAGGCAAGACTATATAGCACTTGCATCGATACCTTTCTGCAATTCTTGACCAAAAAGGCACAATAAAAAAATTAAACAGCAGCAACAGTAATTTCTATTTAATCTCATAATGATGAAGGTAGAAACAGAAAAGCACCTTCCCTTGTAACTAGCAAAACAAGTAAACCTTTAGTATGAATAGGCCTTTATGATTGCCAAAGTATGTGTTGAGGTGGTCCTATTCTTAATTCCGGCCAGGATTTCAAGACTCTATACATATGCTCGCAGTCATATTTACATCGACTTAAACTCGCAGTCGCTATAACGCACTCAGAACTATTCCCGAATCCCGCGCACTCACGTCGATTCGTACTCACACTGTATGACATCACTCGTTCTGCAGCTGGTAGAAAACCATCATGCTTCAAGTTTAATAATAACAATTAAAAAGCGCTTATAACTTAAACCATCCAATATCGAGTGCATAGTTGCAATAATCCGAGAAATATGGGCGATGGTGGCGACTAGCTGCGACCATTTACAATTTATCTGTCGACATAAATATGGCTTGTCGTAGAGTACATAGTTTATGGTATATTTTTAAAGTTCGCCTCGTTTCAGAAAATTAAATGAATACTATTAGTTCGATTTCATGTTAATTATAGATGCACAAGTACTATACATGAAATGTTGTGTTCCGGCATTAGTGACCCAAGTTCCTGTACCCTTATGGGACAGCAGCGTGTTCGCGATGCCACTGGCGTTGCATACACCTATAGGCGACGGTAACTGCTAAATCCTAAGCGAGCCTGTCTGCTGTTCTACAGCAATAAAAAAAAATGCAATACATAAAATTGAATTAGTTTAATAGTATGCAGTTACCGTTATTGTTTGCGATACCAGGAGAACGGCGAACACGCTGTTATCCCATAGGGGTACAGAACCTGGGTCACTAATACCGGAACACAACACAAGGTTATTTGGCGGCATGCTTATACAGGGGTAATTGCCACGTAATTGCCGATTCGTATTCTTATTCCTTAAATGTAAGGACGTATTATTAAAAATATATAAGTCAAAAAGATATATTTTTATATAAAACATGCATTTTTATAATAAATCCTAGGATATACATTATTAATGCTTATTAAACTTAATCATCAATTTAACTCTATGAGTACCGAGTTCATTACACGCATTTCTTGCCTTGCAATCTCGTGCGCATAAAAAGTGAAAATACAGGTAATGACCGGCAATAAACTGTGCAAAGAGAACCTACTATATTATCTGTCTGTGTAGGTTACCTGCGTTTATCGTAGTAGAGCGGATATTCTGGAAAATTATTTATAAATATTTATTTTCTATGAAAAAAATTGAAGTTACATATTTGATAAGATTTTAGGTTATTTGACTCCACCAAAAGGTATAGACAAATCTAGCCTACTTATTCTGACTGGCTTCTGAACCCAGAATCTGCTCTGAATGTCTTCCACAATTCTTTACAAAAACTAAATTAAATCATTTTGACCTGCTAATACGAAAAGGCTTGCTATTATCAAATAGTTATTTGCTGCCCAAAAACTGGCAAAAGGAGGATTAACTTTATTAATAGTAAGTTTCACACAACGGATTATTGCGTCGCAGTTCACCGCAGCCGCAGTGTCTAGTGTTTTGTGCCCCTAACGTGAGCGCTGCAAGCACAATTATTAATAACAGCCAATAGCGTCTCATTGAATCGATCTTGGTATGTAGGTTTTATCTAGATTTGTTCCTTCACCGATACATGGCAATTAGACTATAATATTCACACGATGAGGATGGCGACCACCTTTGATCTTTAGTATGCCTAATTTAGATGGACTGCCTTTTAATCCTCGTACCCCTCCTTATTTAAAGGAACGTTTTGATTTCCTACATCTTTCTCATTCCCGTTATTTGCGTTCTAGTAATAATCTCTCGTTATGACAGTATATGACACATGTACACACTTCTTCCTTCGTTGATAACTCCTTCACGGCACAGCCTGTACTGTGCGTTTATGGAACTCACTGCCACTCAACATCAGACAAGCTAAATCAGTATCCTCCTTTAAAATCATGGTTAACAATTATTATTGGTCCTCTCAGGTCTAACACTGCTACTTATTCTGTATTTTATGCTTGTATATAAAGTATATTTTTTATTTATTTATGATCCAAATCTTTCATGTTATTTATTGTCTTCACCGCCACTGTGTTTTTTCAATATTTTCCCTAGTTTAGGGGTTGCCTGGAAGAGATCGCTTTAAGCGATAAAGCCGCCCTTTGTTCAACAATTATTATACATAGTTTTTAAGAACATAGTTTTAATTTGGTGAACAATAAAGTGTTTTCATTCATTCATTCATTCATATGCCGCCAAAATAAACCTTGTGTTGTGTTCCGGCTTTAGTAACCCAAATTACTGTATTCTTACGGGACAGCAGCGTGTTCACGATGCCACTGGCGTTGCAAACACGTATAGGCGACGGTAACTGCTAAATTCTAAGCGGGCCGTCGGCCTGTCTGCTGTCCTACAGCAATAATAAAAAAAACATTAGGCGTAAAAAAGCGGTTTCGCCACCGTGGTATTCGAACCCGGGACCTCTAGAATGAACTTCAAGTGTAATACCACTGAGCTACCAGTTTATCTGTATACAATTATAATATGTATTATAATTATAATATTTATTATTAATTTCATATATGAATATTTCTTTTGTTCTGTGGATAGCTGTGGTATTTAGTGGATTATCCTACAAATACCATAAACGTATCCACCGTACTGTGCACACAAAACATTGCAAGGCGGTGAAAGTCAGCCTCTTCACTTGTGAACCAAGAACGGGCCCTGTCACACAACATCAAGCATCATGGTGAGTCATATTTTCCATAATTATTTATTTATATTGCAATAATATCCCGCAATGTATAAATATTTTTATCAATCGTCTTATGCCGGCTGCAAAAGACCAACCCAAATTATTAGGACAAATCAAATGCTAATTTAATTAATTCTAAATGTTAATGTAAGCTGTAATTATTTTCTTTGTTACATTTCCAGCAGTCGTGTCTGTAAATATACTATATAGGTACAATACCAGGTGTACAGGAAAGACACTACCCGTTTTTTCGTAAAAAAAAAACTAAGTAATTTTCAAGATAAGGAAAAAAATTATTGATTCAAAGTAATGGCCTGTCGAGTCTACATATCTTGCCCATCTTTCAGGCAATTTATTTATGGATGCCATCACAAAAAAACGGTTTGTCCTTTGAACAAAACCATTCATCGAGCCATTTTGTAACTTATTCGAAGTGCTGTTCTGCAAACGCGTGTCTCATTGATGCGAAAAGTTGATAGTCGGACGGTAAGGTCTGGAGAGTACGGCGGGTGCGATAATATGTCCCATCCAAGTGCTTTCAACGCTTCCTTGACCGGAGACCACTTGTTTTATGAGACAGCGCGTTATCCTGCTGCAAAATCACTTTACCATGTCTTTGGGCCCATTCTGGACGTTTTCGATCAATGCATAGTTCAAATTGATCACCAGATGTCAACAACTTGTAATAAATACACCACGCCACTCTGGTCTCAACAAACACAGAGTATTTGTCTTGTGAAGAAGCCATGATTTTTGCGCTGTGGGGTTTTAAAAATTAATCTACTTATCGTCACCCGTCACTATTCAACATAGAAATGACTTCTGATCATACCTTTGAAACAGCATTTCATAGACCATTCTTCGATTTTCCATTTGCGTGTCATTCAATTGATGTTGTGTGTGTTGTGTGATTCATCTTCCCGGATTTTCCCTGTTGCTAGTAATCGGTCGCTAATCGTTCCTGCCAATTGTTTTTGAGTTTAGGTTGTTGCCACATCGAAATCACCCCTTTTGAATAATCAAAACCACACCTCACGTGTTTTTAAGGTTAGAGCATTCTCACCGTGTTTTTACCAGCAAACAATGATTTTCAGTGGCTTTTTTATTTTGATTAAATAAGAAAAATAATGTGTACTGTAAAAGCACGTTTTCATGCACGAAACTTGATATTTTCAAAGAGGTATAAAAATCTATGACGGTGTTACTTTCGCATAACATGTATAGCTTTGATGTGTGTCAAATCTTTGGATAGATGAATTTTCGACAAGTCTCAGGGACAAATTGCGATCCATAAGTGCCGTTTGGACTTAAAGCTAAAATTTACAAGTCCGTTTTATGATCTGTAATATTGTATGAATCAGAATGCTGGAACACAAAGGGGAAAGATGAAAGATTATTGCATGCAGCAGAGAATGCGACATGCGAATGTCGAGATTGATGAGCGGAGTTACAAAAATATATAAAATTAGAAATGAGTATTAAAGGTTAAAAGTAATAGGTTAGCCTGGTGTGGCCATATAATGCAAAGAGAGGAGCGTCATGTAACAAGAAGGATGCTAGAAATGAGAATGGATGGATACAAGAGGAAGGGTAGACCAAAGAAAAGATGGGTATAAAAGATTATATGGTTAAAAAAGGTAGGAATGTTCAGATGACGGCTAATAGAGGAGAGTGGAAGGACAGAACATGTTGTGACGACCCCACATAGTTTGGGATAAGGGCAGAAAGAAGATGTGTCAAATCATATCATTGCACACTTAAGCCTAGCGACATCTGTTAGAAAGACTTTTCGGGTACACCTGGTAACTGGATAAATGTCAATCAATCAATAAATTTAAAAATATACTCGTAACAAATAATACCAATGCAATTACATTATTTAGCTTTCATGGCACAGCGGCTTTCGTAGGATGAAATATCTGCGGAGATTAAGGGATCAATTCTCTTTACAGTTCTGGGAGTTTATGTATAATATTTATTTACTAAAGTGTGTTAGTTGTTTAGTATCCATGACACAAACACTTTGCTGCAATTCACTCAACGCCATCTAGTGATGGAGATGAGTGAATTGTCACAATAATATATTTCAGGGTGCTACACAAAGTGACCTTGGAAACTTGAGTAAAGGGGATCTAGTGACCAGAATTAAAGCGAAATTGGAAGCATCTGACTATAAAAAGGCTAAGGAACTTGGTGGCGTGTTCTTATTCAACATTATTAAAGGAACTTCAGTTTACTCGTGGAGTAAGTTAAATACTTAATGATAATATTCAAAACACAAGAAAGAATAGAGAAGAAGTGTGGCAAGGTTTTTGATTTATTCTCTACTTTTGTTCTTTCGTGGGTCAACCCATAGATATTTTTTCTATTACACATTCAAAAGTTTTGTATGTCAAATACTTAATAAATGATTTTTATTGCTTTTTTATTTTTTCTTTCATTCTTTTATTGCCAGAGTAGCAGGCAGGTTATTTTAATAAAAATTAAATAAATATATTGAGACATATTTCATACAACGCCATCTATATATATAAGATATATGATATATTATGATTGCCGTTACCGTCGCTTATGAATGCTTGCGATGCTAACACGCTGCCGTCCACGTAGGGGAACTGGCACCTGAGTCACTTATGTCAAACCAGAAGACCAGGGTCATTGTGGCGGCATTATTACTGACCAGACTAGCTTGGAGCCCTACCACTTATCTTGGGTTATTTTGTAGCCTTTTAAGACAGACCGCCCCCAGCCGCAAGAGAAAAAGAGAATGTCCTACATTTACAACTATTGTATTATTCCAGCACTGGACCTTAATCAAGTAACGGTATACGAAGGAGAACCCGAAGAAGACCCTGACTGCACGTTCACCCTCACCGAACACTACTTCAGGCAACTGATCCTGGGTAAAGAAGAACCTAGAACAATTATACAGGCTGGGAAATGTTCTGTCACTGGAGATATCATGCGCGCAATGAAGTTGGAGCCTTATATCAAGATAGACAGGGTTTAAATTTACGTAGAAAATAAGAAAACATATGTTATATCATGTCACGTGTTCATATGATGAACAGCTTGCAGGCCGCAAAAGAACACCACTCGTTTTTTCTTTTAACCTTGAGAGATTATACAGCGGTCACCTTTGTAAAAACTAAACTTAGCCATCTGTTCTGTTTATTAGTGCCTCTTTAGTCATGAAGGAAGTGTCACGAAAGAGTATCAGTTCAGTTCTGTTTTTATCGTTATGGCACCCAATGCCTCTGACATCAACTTTGCCAGTATCGAAGTTATATCAAAAAGTGACAGGTTATTTAAAAAAAGAACAGAATTTTATAACACAAGAGTTTCGAAAACCAACATTATCTGGAATCCTGGAGACAACATAAAATATTATTATTAGTATTTGTTATAGATATAATAATAAGCAAATATTTAATTAAATATAGTAATTATACTCGTATAGTAATTACTATATATAATTAAATATACTAATTATAATCACTATCTTACAGAAAACACGTAAGAGTATCGACACAAAATGGGGGCGTAATTTTACTCTGTGGTATCTTCCGGTGTAACTGAGATGACGTTTGTAAGAATGTGTCACGTATATTAATTAATTAACCCCACTCGAATTACAAAAATTACGATTTATAACATGTTCTATTCTGGGTATGTATATCTAGATATGCTGCGATTGTGTTTTCGCCGACTGTTGGTATAAATTTTTCATTAAAAATATCTGAGTTCCTGCAATATATTTTTTACTGTATTATTTTTACGTACCTGTATAAATTTAAAAGTTAATTTATCTTAACTAATATTATAAATGCGAAAATGAGTTTGTTTGTTTTTTACCTTTTCACGCCTAAACGGCTGAAGCATTTGATGATGATGATGAAGCAATTGATGAATTTCGGTATAGTCATAGATTAGAGCTTACAGAAGGACATAGGCTACTTTTTTGAATTCATATGGCAGAACTATGTTTCCCAGGTCTAAACTCATACACAATTATTGGCATTTAAAATGCATATATAAGTATTATTTATATATAATAGAATGATTTATTATAAATATTTTGCTGTAAATTAAAAATATTCTTATGAAATAGCATCTGAAATGTAAACTTTGATTCGATTACGCAATAAACTCGGAATTGTAAAAAATTAGATCAGCGCCATCTATTGAACGTGTAAATGAAACAATTCGCGAGTGATACTTTTCAAACAGGAAAATATATAATCAAGGAGTTTTAATTAAAACGTAAAGTTAATAGGTATAATAAAATATTTTATTAATGTTAAAAACTAAAACCGTTTTACTTGCTTAGAAAATAACTTGACA
Organism: Malacosoma neustria; assembly: GCA_963693495.1. Lineage (NCBI taxonomy): Eukaryota > Metazoa > Arthropoda > Insecta > Lepidoptera > Lasiocampidae > Malacosoma > Malacosoma neustria. Next base: position 16,320,840 of record OY856388.1, read on the forward strand.
TCAATAACATAAAATATTTTATAGTTGCATATAAACATAAATGAATAACTTTGTACATTTAAAAACTTAAACCATCTAAACGTGTTTACAACTTTTTCTCAGTAATGGCGTTGTTGTGTTAAATTAAATATTTAAGATAATAAATATATAATCAATAAAAAAGGTTTTCTTTCTTGGTTACGGTTTAATAATGAAATACATATATCTGAAAAGTAACATTTTAAAATATTTGTATATTGTGATACGCTTTTGACCCTTTTGCGAATTGATTGTTATTTGATTGTTAAATTATTACCTAACTATATTTTTTACTGGATGTCATGGCTGTGTAATAGATTCAGCTACTTTAGAAGAAAAATTGTAGACAAATTATAAAAATTGGCCATCTTGAATTATTTTTTATGAATAATCAATTATTCATTCACTTCACGCTAACATTATAAATGTGAAACTAATTATGTTACGTTCTGACGCCTAAACTGCTGAAACAATTTTGACGAATATAAAGATAGATTGGACCTTGGAGAAGGGCTACATTTTGTTGCGAAAATCAAAATTTGGGGGGGAAATACAGGTGAAAAGTTCTGTTTTTTATTTATGTGACAGAACAATGTTTGCAACGTAAGCTTACCCATAAATTCGTAATAAGACCTGTCATATTGTATGAATCAGAGTGCTGGGCAGCATGCTGCGAGATGCGAATGTTGAGATGGATAAGTGGAGTAACAAAAAGGATATGAAATGTGGAAAAGAATATATTAGGGGAAGTTTTAACATAAAGAAGCGTAGTAACATAAGTTGGTATGACCATATAATGCGAAAAGAAGAAAGTCATTGTTAGTTATAACAAGGAAAATACTACAAATGAGATTGGATGGATACTAAAGGAGGATTACGAGATTACGGCTAATAGAGAAGAGTATATATATGTTGTGCCTCCCCCACATAGTTTGGGATAAAGACAAAAAGAAGAAAAACCAATAATGATGGTTCGAGATCTTTGATTGCAACTCAAATCTAACTAATACCCCATTATTTATAGACACTATTAAAAAACAATCTTTTTCTCCAAAATGGCGACATGTTGAGCAGTCAACAGGTTTCTTGAACGGTACAACGGGTCATCGGCTAGCGATGTCACTGACCGTAGACCCTGACATTAAACTATATATAGGAATAATTACAGGTTTATCTTTAATCAAAAAAGGCTGAGACAATTCATGCGAACGCAGGGTTGCCAGTCTCTAGGACTAATAAGGAAAACTCCTCCGGATAAAAAAGTTACTGTAAGGTAGCAATGTTAAAAAAATACCGCATTGAAGAAACACCCTAAGAAAATATTATCATTATTTTATTTTTTATTGCTGTAGTGCAGCAGACAGGCTGATGGCCCACTTAGAATTTAGCAGTTACCGTCGCCCTCGGGTGTTTGTAACGCCTGTGACACCGCGAGCACGCTGCTGTCCCTTAGGGGTACAGAAACTTGAGTCACTAATGCCGGAATACAGCACAAAGTTATTATGGCGTCATACTTAAGACCAAAGGTGGTCGCCATCCAGACGGGCTTGGGACCCTGCCACGTAACTAGGGTGCGTGGTTTTGTCGCCTTTTACGACAAGTCGAACTCGGCCACAGAGGTCAGTATTCTTTCTCCGCCCTGCACGGATAAGATTATTAATTAATATATTAGAATATACTATATTCCAGTTTTATTAATGTGATAAACTTTTTGATTAATAGTAATAATTAAAACTAAAAATAAACCCAATATAATGAGTCCCGAAATTAAATAAATTATAAAATACATGTACTTTAAATAAAAATAAGCAATGGCGTATGGCCATGTGTATGACATGGCCGAGGGATGCAGCTAAGCCCTGCGTGAGAAAGAAGATAACGGGATCCATCGTAGCCCGGCTTTGAAGAGGCTCGTGAAAGTGGGCCAACACTAGTCGGGGCCGTAGCCTAACTGATTCGTCGCGTCCCGCGGCCTCGACACTTAAGGCGTATAAAGGAACACCGGGGGGTTTTAGTGGGTATACCAGCGGCATGCGTCCCCCAGCCTAGAGAAGAGGACATACGGGCGCATTACACGAGGAGTCCCATACTACTCCGCCGGCATTTCCACCTTCCGAAAAAAAGGAGCTTCAAAGTAATCGGAGTAGTATGTAGAGCGTTTGAGATTACTGTTGTCATCGCATTCTGATATATTTTTCCTTTCAAAGGTCGTATCTATCTATATATTATTAATATATAAAAGGAAAATAGAGTTCCTTTGACGTACCATCACTTCAAAACATATCGGGATGGGACTGTGACTATTCGAATTGAAATTTTTCCTTAATAGTTCTAGGCTCCCGTCTTTTGGATTTCATTGGCCTTCTTTTTTTCAATTTACTTTTTTCTGTTGAATTGGCAAGGAGTCGTTAATGACGAGTAATGAAATCCACAACCTGGAATAATTAATGAAATTTAGCGGGTAGAGCACAGGTATTTTATAAATCAACTACTAAAACATATATAGCGACAATTTCCGTTGTTGAAGGATAAACAAATTTATACTGACAATAATTTAAAGGCAGGTTATATTTAATTGCTAGAATGGCACCTAAACACAGATGTTAAGGACAACTGCCAACCCTTCTTAGTTAGAGCAAAATATTCGTATGCACTTGAAGTACAGTCGTGTACAAACGTATTAGGTAGAAGGCTTAAAAAAATCGTTTACTCCGTGAAAGCTTGCTGTAGGCAGAATACAAATAAACAGATAAAGAACATTTGCTAACTTATGCAGCAACACCATTAGAAATTCTACTTTTATATGGGGTATTAATGAGCCAACCAAATTTTGGTCTTGAAGATTTAATAGCACCACCTGTAGTATACATTTTTGTCATTTCTTTTTTCTGGTCGATTTCTTTTTCATTCCTATTTCATTATTTGGAGGCAGATAGCACTTTGGGAGCATTCCCAAAACATGTGCATACATGAAGTTTGAAAAGTTTATAAACAATCACCACTACTCCTGTAACTATAAAGGACGACCTCCGTGGCGTAGTGGCTAACGTACGTAGCAATGTCTGCGAAGATCACGAGATCGATACCCGTCCCGCGTCTGGATGTTTATGTATAATATGTATATTTATTTACGAAAAAATTATATAAGTAGTACTGTCTAGTACCCATAACACAAGTACTTTGCTACTTTGGGCCTAGATGGCGCTGTATGAATTGTCCCAGTATATTATTTTTATTAGAGTAACTAGCAGCCCGTCCCAGCTTCGCACGGGTATTTAACAAAAAATTAAAAATTAAACCCTTCTATTTTTTTTCGGTCTCGGGGAAAAACCTCCCTTGACGGGTTATCCCGGCCCGGGGGGACCGAGGGATATAAGGGACTCCGGAAAAGATGTTCGACCCACTAAAAAACCCCGCTGTTCTCCTATCGTCTACGCCCGGGCCCACGGATATATGGCCTGCCGATCTCGTGGCCCGGGCCGGCGCCGGCCCACGCTTTGTCTTAAAGCGGGCCCCTTCTAAAGTGCTGGCGCCAGGGGGTCAGGGTTTCGTCCCCCCGGCGCTCTCTTGTAACAACTCTAGGAGTTGAGGGGGGCTGTGGAACAGCACGTGGCCTTTTCCCTCGCGGCAATAGTGCGGGCGGCGGATCCTCCCCCGAGGGGCCGCCCGCGGCCGTTTTCTACGTCGGCCGGAGATCGTTGCCCGCCCTCCGGCGCCGACGACGCGGCCTACGTTGGCGGGAGGGGAGTGCGGTGGCGGACTCCCGCTCCCGTTCCGCCGCCTCCCTTGCAGACACTACTGCCTCGCAAAAGGAGGCGACGGCCGTCCATCCAGGATCGCCCCCGACCATGGACAGAACCAGGGCCGGGAGTGACAGGTCCGCGGCCAATTCCGGACGGGACTTGCATCCCCGTCGCGTGCTAGTCAGGCGTGGGTACGACTACCAGACGACACTCCAGAAAAAGCAGAGTCGCCTGACGTCGTAGCCGGCCCAGCAAGACCAACCGACAGCGAGGATGCAATTCCCGCCCCGGGAACACTCTCTGTGCAGGCGCAGTCGAAATAGGCATGGTTTCGACTACCAAATCAGGTCCCAGGGTAGAACCCGGGACCCCAATCAGTATTCGCAATCATCCCACCGGGGACCACGCCACGAACAGAGAGCTAAGTTGGAAAGGATGTAAGAGGTAGACGGAAAGAAAGGTAGGACTCTGTCGCCTCGAACGGAGAGGGGAGTGAAGCGATGGATGCTCGGGCACCTCGGGTACGCACACCCGTGCACTCCTCGGACAGAGGAGCGCCCCTGAGGGCAAACCCTTCTATTTGCGTCAGGTTACTAAAAAAATAAAATTATAAAGAAAGTTTGAATATTATTATTTCTATGAGCTTTTATTTTAATGATTTTTTTTGTTATTACTTTTTATTTACTTTTCGTTATTTTTTAATAAGTATTCTAATTTTTGTAAAAACCCCAGTGACGCACGCCTACATTGTATAAGGTGCTGCCTAGCTAGCCGAACAGGGTGAGCGGCTACTACGCAACATTTTTCTAATACTTACATTTTTAAACTCGTGATATCTTTCGAATGGAATATCCGAATTGAATAATTCAAAAAGTTATATAAAGGTATTGAAACAGTTTTGAATATGAAGTAATTTATTTTGATAAGGATTAATACCAAGATCCAAATAAAGAGCCTTTTCTAGGGGCGGCATTTCAATTAAATTTTTAAAATAAAAGAACATTTATTGTGGCTTAACTATAATAGTTAGACATATGCTGTCGCGACACTTTTTGTAAATAATGATGTGTTCTGCAAAGTTGTAGTACATTATTTTATTCTATAATCAATAGTTTTCGCAACGCACGCGATTTAAATAATATTTTAGGTAATTTTTTTACACTTTGGGTTACATTATTGAAGTTTTAGTAAGGATCCCTAATTTTTTTGAAAATATAATATAGCCTATGTCACCCGGGGATAGTGTAGCTTCCCAACAATGAAAGAATTTTTTATTTCGGGTCAGTAGTTTCGGAGCCTATTCAAAGCAAACAAACAAACAAACAAACAAACAAACAATCAAATCTTTCCTCTTTATAATAGTAGTATAGATAAAATGTCTATGTAACCCAAGACATAAACGATTTATTAACAATTGTCTCATTTTATTGAAAATTAGTGTAATTAGTTAATAAGCCACAAAATTAACTATGAAGTAGCTAAAATTAAATAATTGGATACGTTACTACCTCACTTAGGCTTGGTAGAAATTGAAAATTCATAAATCTGACAAAATATACCTCTTTTTATAACTCTGTGTATTTTTATCTTCTATGTAAATTTCACCATGACCTACTAGTTTTATTTTTCTTAATTACAGATAATATAACATATCAGAGAGCAAATAAAATTTGCATTTATCTCCACAACTGTACTGGTAAAACTGCCTCATTCTAAAACTTATTTACTTGCGATATTCAGTGTCCGTCCCTTCTACTAGCAGCACGAACGCCTTTTGCTCAAATTATTTTATAGCAGCTGAGTGTTTTAATTAAAAATGTATACAAAAATTTTATTTTTAATATTCGCAACGTTTATTGTTGCCGGACATGGTGAGATATTTTTATTTATTGTTAAAACAGGAACAAAATGAAAATTTTGTTTAAATTTTATAATTATTTTGTACGTTATTACGATATACTCTTTTAATTGAATAAGCTGACCCTAGAGTCCAAATCCATGTTATTTGAGAGTCAATATTAAATATATAAAGAAACCAAACAAATTTTTGGTGTAGGATTTTCGAAGATAAGGTTCAGAAGGATATTGCTAACACATATTAAAATATTTATTGAATAAAATTTAATAGTAAAGAGATTAATTATTAAGGATATATCATACTTTGTACTATCGAATTTTATATATATCTTTATACCTATTTTTAGTACAATAAAGAGTTTTCTATATATCTATCTATTATATTTTATAAAAATATTCAAATACTAAATTACACACGGCGCGTATGCCTTTTTTCAATTGTTCAAGTAACTAGTATTATATAAAATTCTATTTTTTAAATTAAAAACACATATTTTTATTTTTTGACATTCGACATTGTAATATTTATGGTTAAACTAAATATTAGAAGCGTGAAAATATAAAACTTACAGCATTGCATTATGTACATAGAGACCAACCTAGAAATGTTGAGTTCGAATCCCACGATGGAATGCTCCACTTAGGCAGTTTTGTTCGCGTAATGTGCTAATTAAAACATAATTGCTACGTACAAACGGTGACGATAAACATCTGGAGGATACCTGCATATAGATACCATCAGTATGTTTAACACGTAAATCCTTGGAAAATGGCGGGTTTACTGTGCGTATCCTCTGGGGATGTCTGAGCCCAGTAGTGGACGTTTTGGGGTGTTATTATTTATGCGCATAAGGCGAGAAAAATGCCTAAGAGGGGCATGTTATCATGTGAACACAGATCCTCTAGGTCGGGCTTAAAGTGTTATACCACTTAGAAATCAACGTACCTGTACTTACCACGCAACTTTATTCATAAGATTATAATTAGTTAAAAGATAAATTAGACACTAACTTAAATGCTATTATTAAGTGTATATTTGGCTTGTATTTATTTTAATATATCGAATCAATTAGGTATCGAGTCATCGAATTACGACGTAAGCCGGAATCGACTAGGCACCGGTGCAAACGGTACATTTAATTTATTATATTTTTTTAAAACAGTTCTTATTGCTTGGTGAAAACTTGTATCAAAACTTTTTAGAAATATACAAATATATAACAAGACTATTTGCATATCTTATAATTTTAATTAAATATTTATTTATTATTTTGTCATATGAATTGAACTCATGACCGCCTTCGTAACTACTAAACAAAATCAAAACAAGTCGTCAGTTAAAAGAAATCACTTTTCATTGCAGAATCAATAATTTATAATTTTATATTTGATATCTTTCATGGCGCAACAACTTTTGTGAGAACGCAAGGCAAGAGTTCGATTCCCGACCCGAATCTAAATACAAGTAGCATATCAGTTGTCTAGTACCCAAAACACAAACCTATTTTGGACTAGAAAGCAGTGTGTGAATTGTCCGAGTATATTATTTATTTTATAAGAAAGAGGCTCTATTAATATTATGCCATCGGGGTTCAATTCTGCACGTTAACTACTCTACCGGCACGCTATGATGGCCGTTTTGACGTTTGTCCCCACTCATGAAGTTTCGTATTAATTAGTAATTACATTTGAAGGAGCAAATTGCTGTTCTTTTGTGACTAACTGCACGTCACTATTGACAATAAAGAACAACAATTTGCTCCTTCAAATGTAATTACTAATTAATACGAAACTTCATGAGTGGACAAACGTCAAAACGGCCATCATAGCGTGCCGGTAGTTTAGTAAAACTTGCTGTTGTTCAGCAGGGGTAGCTTTAGGACATGGTTTTCCCTACGAGGTGTTGGATTACGGGTCAGTTATTAAAAAATTTGAAAATATCATATTCGTTACTTGTCAGTAAACAGCGGACTTCTAACTTCTATCAAATTTAGTATGCGATCAGGGTTTATTGCAAAGATATACTTAGCGTGACTCGCATTGATATTTTTTATTCGTTTAGTAAAAATACTTTTCTTTGGATATTTCTGAACTCAGTGTGCAACATTTCATTATAATCCGTTGAGTAGTTAGTAGTACAGTCAGTAAACTTTCAACTAACAGTTCGAAGGTTTGACTTTTGTTAGATATATACACACTCCTTGTTTAGATTGCCTGTAAACTTTGTTTGAGTTATTTATGGAATTAAAATACATCTAAGTTCTAATGGTTTCAAGCGCCAAAGAACAGCGCCGGTTACAGTTTGCCGACAAAATGCTGAGTTTGAATCTATCTTATCTTATCTTATTTTGGGGCCGAGAAATATCTCGGACACTTCGACCCAATGGGATCTTTTGTGTTCCCCTAGATAGCAATCACTCCTCTCCAATCTCCTTGAAGATCTGCTTCATGAGCCTAACAATGAGGTATGGAGATAGGAGCCTGTAGTCTTCCGGTGTTGGATATCCTACCCCCAAAAGATTCATTCGCCTCCTGGCCAATGCATCACATGTACACAGTAGGTGTTCCATGCGTTCTGTATGTTCCCCACACAACCTGCACATGGGTGTCGCGGTTAGACCCATTTTCATGAGCATGTTGTTGGTTCCAAAGTGCCCAGTAAAGGCTCCAAGCAAGTAGCGTATTTGCCCCCTGCTCATGTTCCAGATGGATCCTCGTGCTTTGTACGTGGATCCCAAAAATTTTTTGGAGTGTTCCAGACCGATTCTAGTCAGCCAGTGTTGTTGTTGACTGCGGTCTGCAAAATCCCTGAATGTGGCCTTCACGAGGCTAGTCGGAATGCCTACACATGGTTCCGGACCCATAAAATCATTAGTTGAGCCCTCTCTTGCCAGTTCATCTGCCATTTCATTGCCATGTACTCCCTCGTGTCCCGGGACCCACATTAATCTTACCCTGTTATGCCTTCCAAGTCCATTCAAGGTTTGGATGGCATCCAGGACAAGTCTGGAGTCAACTTTGAAGGAGGCGATGGCCTTGATTGCAGCTTGACTGTCACTGAGAATATATATAGATTTGCCTCTGGTGCCTCTATCTATGTTCTCCTGAGCACAGGTTATAATGGCATATGTTTCAGCCTGGAATACACTTGCCATTTTTCCCAAGCTTTTACTACATTTGTAGTCTTTCGCGTATACTCCCGCCCCTGTACCTGATTCCATTTTGGATCCATCAGTGTACCATACCAGACTATTATGTTCCGGTGGATCTGGTCCCTTTGTCCATTCCAATCTTGTTGGAATTTGGACCCTGAAAAGCCTTTCAAATATAAACCTGGTTTGCATTTTATCGGATATCATATGTGTTATCCGATCCAGGTCCTCATTTCCATCGAATTTTGTATGGTTGGTTTTTGGCTTGGTGGAGTCCCATAGGCCAGCTACTGCAAGGCGATATAGTGCCCTCCTTGCCTCAAGTTCAACCATAATATGCAGAGGAGGAATGTTAAGATATCTCTCCATAGCTGCCGTAGGTGTTGTTCTAAAAGCACCCGTGATTCCAAGACACACCGTTCTTTGTAGCCTATTGAGTGTCTCTTTGCACGTAGTAAGTTTTATTCTGGGCCACCATACTACGCTGCCATACGTAATGATGGGTATTATCATTATCTGATAAAGCCATCGTATCACTTTGGGTTTTAGTCCCCAGGTTTTGCCATAAGTGGAACGACACATACCAAATACTCTCAGAGCCTTCGCCATTGTCTTTTCCACATGAGTCTTCCACCTGAGTTCCTTATCAAGGGTTATGCCTAGATATTTGACCTCGGTGGACCACGACAGTTTGGTTCCATTAAGGGAGGGATTCCCTAGACTTGCTAGTGTCCTTCTCCTTGTAAATGGTACTATAACTGCTTTATTTGGATTAATGGAGAGGTGGTTCTCCATGCACCATTTCTCTGTTATCTTCAGAGCCTTTTGTAATAATCCAGAGACTATGTTCGGAAATTTACCATTGACCATTATGGCTATGTCGTCAGCATAACCTACCGTGTAAAAAGGTCCGGTGTTGAGTTTGGTTAGTAGTGAGTCTACTACCAGACACCATAATAATGGAGACAATACTCCGCCTTGAGGGCAGCCGCGTGTTGTTTTTGCGCTAAGTTTATCTCCCATTAGTTCCGATCTGACTAGTCTGCTTCGTAGCATATAGTCAATCCAATTGCATATAGTGTCACTGACACCATGTTCCTTTGCAGAATTGCGAATAGACTCAAAAGTTGTTTTGTCAAAGGCTCCCTCTATATCGAGGAAGGCCCCTACACATACTTCCTGTCCTTCTAGTGCAGCCTCAGCTCGGCTTACAACGTAGTGTAAAGCCGTTTCTGTTGATTTGCCGGGGTTATACGCACATTGTAACCTATGTAGAGGGAATTTCTTCAATGGCCCCTCTCTAAGATGCCTGTCTACCAGTTTCTCCAGAGTTTTCAGCAGAAAAGATGATAGACTAATCGGCCTATAAGCCTTAGCTTCTTCATAAGTGGGTTTTCCAGCTTTTGGTATGAAGCTAACCCTGACCGCTCTCCAAGCTTTGGGTACATAACCAAAGGCTATGCAAGCTCTGTAGAGCCTACAAAGATGAGGAGTTAGTACCGAAGTACCTTCTTGCAGCAATATAGGGTAGATGGTGTCTGGGCCGGGAGATTTAAAGGGTTGGAAGCCCCCTATTGCCCACTTTAGTCTGTTTTCATCTACCACTTTCTTTGCCGTGAGCCAGTCATTTTTGGTCGTATGCCTTGTGAGCTCGTCCCTTGTGACTGGTTCCTCTTCGTCGTCATTGCGCAATTTGCACCCTGGAAAGTGAGTCCTAAACATCACTCTAAGGGTGTCCTTTCCAGTTTCCGTAGACTCCCCATTGACATCTTTTACGGACGCTAGTGGGTTTGCCTTTGTCATGGACATTGCTTTGCACAACCTCATTCCGTCTGGTAACGATTCGATGGAAGTGCATTGCTTTCGCCAAGTTGTTCTTTTAGCCTTGCGTATCGCCGTGCTGTACCTCGTCAACATGCTAGAGTAGTCAGAAAAATCTTTTCTGGCTTTTGCATAGTTGAAGGCCTGTCGTGTTTCCCGGCGTAATTTCGCCAACTCAGGGGACCACCATGGTTCCTTTTTGCAAAAAGCCTTTTTCACTGGGCAGTTATCCTCCCATGCGCCTAATATGGTCTTCTTAATCCTGTCAGCTTCAAACTCTATATCTAATACGGAATTGAGCTTACCTCTCGGGCTTCCTAAATTAACTTTTAGGTCCCTCTTGTATAGATCCCAATTCGTATTTCTTGGGTTTCTTCTTCGTGTAGTTTCGGCTGTACTCGCCGTCCTATACCTAAAGCATATGTAATTGTGATCAGACAAAGAAATTTCGTCCGATACATGCCAGTTTTCAATGTGTACACTAGCTCTGTTAGAGGCCAGTGTCAGATCGATGACTTCAGCTCTCGCTGAATTCCTAAAGGTGGGTTTATTACCTGTGTTAAGGATTTGTAAAGAGGTGCTTACCGCAAAGTCCAACAGATCCTCTCCTCGTTTGTTGACATCTGAACTGCCCCAAACGATATGATGAGCATTAGCATCGCAGCCAAATATGAGGTCTAAGTTTCTTTGGCTGCCATAATCAACCAGTCTTCTAATTAGTGGGGTTACTGGTTCCTTTTCTTCGTAAGGGAGATAGGCGGAGGCTAGGATAATTTTCCTTTTCTCTGTACCCGTCTCCACATGGATCATAGTTGTTGTTAGATCCCTACAACAGAAAGTACGCAAAGGCATTGCCGCTATATTGCCCCTGATATAGATGCAAGTCCTTGCGTCATTAGTTGGACAGTCATAGAGAATTGTTCCCCCTGTCCCACCTAGGCCTTTCACAGTCCCCTTATATAAATAAGGTTCCTGTATCAAGGCAATGTCATACATATTTAGCTTTAATTGCCGAGCCAGAAGGGCAGTGGCAGCTCTGCAATGATGTAAATTTATCTGTACACACCTTAGTCCCTCCATCTTGAAGTCCTGGTGGGTTCGCGTGATTGTAGGAGGTCCTCAGTATTTAGGGTCCTCCTTTAATGCCTGGCCCTCTTCAAGAGTGGCCGGCGAGTGTAGGCCCTCCTCCATGGGGGCCGGCGAGTATAAGCCCAGGGCATGGAGGTCCTCCAGAATATCATCGGAGTCCGCCTCAGATTGCCTGGGCCCGTCCTCCGGTTCCTGCTCCACGCTTTGAGCCATATCTTCTTGCGTGGCCACCCCATCTCGTGGTAATGGTCCATCCTCGGAGGGTGCCTTCTTCTGCTCCGCGTCAGGTCCCTCTCCCTTATCTTCTTCCAGGAGTTTGAACGAGTATTGTTCAATTCCTCCTGGAAGAGAATAGCCCGAGGCCTTGATTACCCCAGCCGATGCTCTGTCCATGAGGACGATACGCCGGATGCCGGATTGCTCAATCAGCGTGTTCACGACTTTCCAGTCGTCCGTCCTCAAGTCCGGATTCAACCGCTGAAGCAGTCGAAGGGCTCGAGCACAATCTTTGAGGGCCAGGTTCCTGCTCTTCCATGCCATCTTCACTGGCTTTGGAAGGTCCCTGGCATCTATAACTTTGAGCTTCAGGTGCCCTAGTTCTACATTTTGGATGGCATCCCGAAGCCACTGTGCTGCATCAGAGTTGCCGCAGGAGACATGTACTGCACCCGCAACAACTCCGGGAGCAACCGTTAAAACAGGTAGAGGATCCGGGGCTTCCTCCAGTTTCTCAATTATGAGCTCCTGGATTGGCACCAGATCCTCCACCGTCAGGTACTCTTTCGGGTACTCAATGGTAACGATGGCAAGTTTCACAGCCGCCACCGCGTCCCTAAAGGATCTGGTTGAGGGTGATGGCCCTTGGGCCTTCACCCTCTTGGCAGTCATGTCCTCCCCGTCGCCACTGAGAGCAGCGCGCGGCCTTTTGGATGGTCCTATCGTTGGAGTCCCATCCAAGGCAGCCTGCTGCCTGAGCTTCTGGCGCTTCTTCCTCTGCGCCCCAGATCGCCGAGAGGTGCTGCCTCCACCGGGTGCTTGTTGCCCGATGGACTGTACTGCGCTCCCGTCTCTCAACGGCCCCGCAGCGGTCCCACCCTTTGACAGTTCTTTGACAGTCCCGCCATGAGACGGTCCCGCCGCATTCCTGTCTCGGGATGGTTCCGCTGCAGGCCCGCTTATTGACGGTCCCGCTATTGAGAGTGTGGTTCCGGCTTGCGCCTGTCCCACCTTGCGAGGTGCGGACCCGGCTTTCACCGGTTCCGCTTTGTGTGGTGCGGTCCCGGCTTTCGCCGGTTCCGCCTTGCAGGGTGCGGGCCCAGCTTTCGCTGGTTCCGCCTTACGTTGAGCGGTCCCAGCTTTCGCCGGTCCCGCCTTGTGGTTTAAATTTTTTTTTATGTTCTCCATAAAGGATCCCGATTAATTATTTCGTCTCTCAACTGCCCCACCCGCCATGGAGTGCTCAAACGGCGATGCTACGATAGCACCAGGGTTCCGTTGAGAGATATAGCCCCCCTCTATCAGTTGCCCACGAGACCGCACAGCACCAACCGCACCGCTACCACTAGCAATATGAGCGAGCACTGCCGTCTGCAGGCCCCTGATAGAAGCGAGCTAGCCTGGGGTCGTCTGACCGTACCCCGCAGCCGATTGACTGTAGCCGGCTCAGCTACAGCCTCCCGTGTAAGAGGAAATCCAGACCAAAGTAGTATGTTGCCTCAGAGACGTTAAACCGCCTACGCTCATCGGCTCAACCACCAGGACTCCTTCATCCCCCCGTACGGGTCCCCGCGCACGGCACAAACACGCGGGTGGTTGCGTCCTCCTCCTCACCTCCTCACCATCAGTCTTGATTGATGATGAGGCCGCACGTACCAACCACATAGTACATGCAGTTAATATATAATAAATAAATATATACTTTATATTAATACAAATACATAAAGAAGTATAATAAATACATATACATATACATAAACATAATAGAGTGGTCCTGAAAAGGCCCGTTTTATTCCCTCCCCAGCCCAGTTCCATTCATCGCCCATCCAAGATGCTCAATGACTAGAACCGGACCCTTCCCCATTGGTTGAAATTAGCCGTTAACTCCAAATGCTCACCGCAAGCGATGAGCATTGGGGGCCACCGTTGCCCGGGGTGCGCCGCAAGGAGGCTTTCAACATACACCCCAGTTTGAATCTAAGTTTGGAACATACTCTATATATTATCAACTTAATGTATAAGTTATATGTTATTTTGTCTCAAATAAAATATTTTTTATGTTGTAAGAATCCTATATCTGCCTGACGGCGTGCTTAGAATTTAGCAGTTACCGTCGCCTATAGGTGTTTGCAACGCCAGTGGCATCGCGAACACGCTGCTGTCCCATAAGGGTACAGGAACTTGGGTCACTAATGCCGGAACACAACACATGGTTATTAATGGCGACATAATTAAAACCAAAGGTGTTCGCCATCCATTGGAGCTCTACACGTAGCTAGGGTTGTTTTGTCGCCTTTTACGTTAAGCCGACCACGGCCGCAGAGGTTAGTATTCTTTCTCCGCCCCTGCACGGATAAAAAAATAGTTTTTAGTTTTCAATATACATGAAAAGCACGTTTTACTAGAACAGATTTTACAAACGAAAAGCCTATTTCGTATTAAACAGTTACTGTCTACAGATTACGGACACCGCTGACACGTTATTTCATAAATCAATAGACAAAAAATATTTTTTTTATTGTTGAAGAACGGCACAGAAATTGACAGGCGCACTTCATAGTAAGTAGTTACCGTCGCCTATAGATGTTTGCGATACTAGAGGTACCGCGAATAAGCTGCCGTCTAAATAGTACTGGAATCTGGGTCCTTAATGCCGGGACGTGGCCGGGACACACAAATTTATTATGACGGCATACTACAGGAATAGTTGTCATCCAGACAGGCTTGGAGCCTTACTGCCTAGCAAATATTTTTTGTTATTCATCAATAAAACTACGTTTTATGGATCTTAAATCTGCATCAATTTTTATTTTGATCATTGATGTTTCGACTTTTCATCAGTTGTAAATAGCTGCGATTATACTGTAGTTTTAATGATGAATAACATCTGTGAATAAGATGTTACAGATATTATTATATTTTTGTAATATAATTAGGTGTCGAGCCTACGAATTACGACGTAAGCAGGAATCGACTAGGCAGCGGTGTAAACGGTATACTTTAAATTAGCTCATTAAATCAACCATAACCCTTAACTGGTGACATGACAAGTATAGAACATGAAGGAATAAAATACATGACACCTCACATTTCAACTTAGGTGTTTCAAAACATGCCATAATATTTAACCATTGATATGTAATAAATAGAAAAGTTAAAAATGAAATCAATTTCTGAGATAAAATATTAAAAAATACCACTTTTCTTCAATCGAATTAAATCCTTATTCTACGTTTCCGTCGATCTTATGTAACAAAAATTATAATGTTATCATTTTTAGCTAAATATTAAGTGTAGAAAAAAAATAAGGAAAAGCTACTGACAATTAGGCCCAAAGTCGCGGCGACTGAGGGGGAGTGGTCAATTCTAAGAGCTCACACGCCTGTGTTTCATGTCACTGGTTACGAGTTAGCTTTATTTCACCATAAATTCAAATCGAAATTTAATTCATTCTCATTTCGATACATTCATGTATTTCTTACTATACCAACGTTCGACAGGCTATAGATCATTCATTTATATTGGAGATCATCATCATCATAAAAGATTCAATCATAGTTCTTTAATCCCGGCTAGAAATAGAGATTGCCAACCCATCAAATGTCAGTCTTTATTCTTATTTTAAGACAACAAACAAAAGGGACTTCGTATTCCATTCGAAGTCAACCCCAAAACCCCGTTGACACATACAACCACCACTATACAACTATACAACCAAATGTAGCCTAATTCAGGAATAAAAATTATATCAATACGGCCAACCCCAAGCTTCGAATTGATGGAAGGAAGAAGCATTTAATTCCGGTCTATTAGAAAAACAGACCGAAATAAAATGCTCCTTCAACAACTTCAACTTCACAACTATGTTTGTCTGTGTTTTCTTTGACTATTTCTACCATTACCGCTATATATAATCATAAAAGAATATATCATAACGGGATGGTCAATCATCTTCATGTCTAACGGTCCATTGCTTTATAACTAACGAGGTGTTGTCGGACGTCTGTTGATGGATTAACAAGTATAGACACAATAGATTTGGAAAGTGACATGTTACCTTTATTGACGCCCTAGATAGAAGTGTATAGATATGCAATAGCATGAAAGAGAAAGCAATTACAACGGAATTATCAAAACCATTGAGTACTTGTGTTAAATATCAAAATAAATTTCATCTTGTTTCTTTTTATTCGTGAGAAATAGCACAGAGGCTAATAGCCCACTTAATAATAACCAGTTACGGTCATCTATAAATTAAATGTTTGCGCTAACACGCTACCATCGTGTAGGGGAACTGAAAAATACAAAATTGATACCATAATAACAAAGTTTAATGGTAGCAAATTTCAGATCCAGACGGGCTTGAAGCCTTACCACCTAGCTACGGTTGGTAAGTCGCATTTCACGACAGGCCACCCTCGGCCGCAGGATCAGTATTCTTACTTCGCCCCTGCATGGAGAAATTGCAAAAGACTTCTTCACAGATTACTAATTTCGTAGAACTTTTTTTATATTTAAGTTACATGTAAAAGAAACTAGCTAAATTAGATTTTAGATAGATTAAGGTTATATTACATATTTTAACAGAACCCTTAAATATTACTATAGTATTATATAGTGTTTTTTTTAGTACCGAGTAAAAAACAAGGAAAACCTCGTAGACAAATTGTCACACATAATGATTCCAAGTATGTAATTGCAAATAACCAGCCAAGCCGAAATACGGAACAAAGCGATGTTATATCAAATTACCCATAAAATAATAACAAATTTACGTATTATACAATTATAAACCTAAAATTTATAATTAAATATGATTCATGGTGCAAAAAACGGTAATAAAATAAAATTTATCTCAAAATACAGATGTAATTAACAGTTATACATAAATTAACTGAAATAACTATTTTAAATACTTTAAATGATAATTATCTAGCTAATTACCCCAAAACCAGGAAACAAATAGTACAAGGTTACAGTGAATCTTCATATTAGTGTTTTTTTTTTTTTTGTATTGTTGTACTAAGTACTTTTATTTAAATTAATTTTTTGTACATTACTAAAAACTCCTAATTTAGTTTGTCTATGATCTAGTCGAACTTGTGTTCTGTTTGTAATCTAAGTCATGAATTATTTTAAAAAAGTTGATCAGATAAAACTAAATTTGATCTCGCATCTGTATCTCGTCTGTAGACCGGGTGGACCAGACTTTTCGCTTAAGGCTTACGATATCTCTAAATTAGTAATAATTATGTAAGGGACCCATTTATCAAATCCATTTAGCATTTATGTTCTCCTAGGTCATATCCATGTAATTTAAATTGCTCTAAAACGTATTTTGTACGACTTACAGTAATTGTATATATGAAGAATAAATCACACAGATATATGAGCTTCTAAAATATCATTCAATAGCGTCTTACTTTAATAAATCATACAAAAACATTTATACATGTGATATATCATTTTTTTTAACAATATGCTTGGATATGCATATTGATATGGTTGAGAGTATATTATAGGGATTTATTATGTCACCTATAGCGGCCGGGAGATACCCGAAGCGCGCCACGCGTGGCAGGCCGCCCTCGCGATACACGCCACCCGGGACTCTCCTGCAGTCATAATACTCTGCCGTTGGCAGTAGGCAGTCGCTTTATGACCGCACGCGATCGAGAACGTAAAATAATATAATAAAATGTCCTTTTATTGTTGTAAACGTTTCATCGATATTTTCAAATAAATCATTTTAAAATGCACCTGTCGTTTAACATACGCAAACCCGGAACCATACACCACACACCACAATTAATTTAGGGGTATATTTAGCCATTCACAGCACGGCAATTATTAAATCATTATGGGAGACCTAAATTTTATTATGGGAACATTTTTCAGTCGTATGATTCCATCTTAATATTCCGCAACTATATTTTTTTCTATAATAAATACAAACAAAAATCTTAATCTGTTATCGTAACGAAAATACCTAATAAGTACGGTGTTTTTAAATCTATTGGCAGTATTGCAGCAGTCTGTAATTTTAGTTCACTTTAAACAATATACAACGAGATGTTTCACAAATCTGAGACGGTATCTTGGTAGACTTCGAGTGTGGCTTAGACTCCTTTTTCATAAAAAAAAATCTTCGAGATCCCTTATGATAATGAATTATCCAGATTTCATAAGTTGCATTCAGATCACTAAATAAGTGGAATTATACGACTAAACTCATTTTGCATGAACATCATTTCATCATCCATCATCATTAACTCATCACCATCATCAACAGGTATTGGAATAAGAGAAATATGGGACTTTTTAATAGGCGGTTACGGACAACACTATCCAGGTCAATATCCGGGTAATTATCCGGGTCAGGGATATTACCCGGGTGGCGGATATCCGGGTGCGATTGGGCCACCCGGGCCGCCTGGAGCGCATCCAGGGTGCCCGTTGTGTGACTCGTCGGTGTACAGCTACTGCTCGCACAAGCAGGCCCATGATGCGTGTTGCTGTGAAGCCTATAGCTGTGAGTATTGACCTTGAACTAACTTAAGTTATAAATAATAAGATATAAACCTTGATACTAATATCTGAAGAAAATAAAAATAAAAACGTCTTGTAGAGAGAAAGTATCCATCCAGTTCCCGTAAATCGTGGCCATAAAGGTTACACTTGCAATTATGTCACGGACATGAAGGCTACTGCGAATGCAATAGTTCCTAACGCGGTCCTTCCGCGCCACTCCACACCTCTACCGCAGCATATTCATTTCTGTGACACGCCGTTCCTACTTGTATTGCTCCAGCACCGGCCACGTTTCACAGCCGTATAAAAAGACAGGCCAAATGATGGTCTTATAGACCTTCAACTTAATCGGCATCTTGGGGTCACAAATTTAAATTACCTTATCTTTGTAATTTCAGCTATCTGTTAGTTTTTTTTAATTTACTCCAGTTTTTATTAATACTGTAAGACAGCAGACAGGCTGACGGCCCACTTAGAATTTAGCAGTTACCGTCGCCTATGAATGTTTGCAACGCCAGTAGCATCGCGAACACACTGCTGTCCCATAAGGGTACAGGAACACAATACAAAGTTATTATGGCGGCATACTATATACTAAGACCAAAGATGGTCGACATCCAGACGAGCTTGGGGCCGTACCACGTAGCTAGGATGGGTGGTTTTTTCGCCTTCTACGACAGGCCGACCCCGGCCGCAGAGGTCAGTATTCTTTCCCCGCCCTAGCACGGGTAAAATAAATATTAATATTGATTTGAATGAAGAATATTAATATTGAAAATAGATATTAGTATCAAGGTTTATATCTTATTATTTATAATTATAAGTTAAATAATTTTACGTATTTCTACTACATCTACCTATGCACTAAATGTATTATACTTAGAATAATTACTAATTATTAATTACATAATTATTCTAAGGTATTATATTGACGTGCGCTGGGCAGCTAGCCATATTGCCGTCATTAATGACTTCTTTATCAACAGTTCCCCACTACGGTTGCCGCAAGTCAGATTGTAGGAATCTGTATGCGAACTCCTGTCAAGAGTACCACCTGATATCGGATTGCTGCTGTGTCGACCTTCACAAGAGCAACCAGCTTGTTGTCGTATAATAATTAGATTTATATCTTTATAAATGCTTGTACGCACGGCAACTGAAATAATCATTGCGGAACTGAAACAAGTTCTGTCAATTTAATTACTCAATTTGGGTTTTTAAATTCAAGTTAGAATTAATAATAATTTTATTAATAGTTGAAATAATATTTCATGAGGCGTAATTTATATACGTCACCATTTTTTAATCCTGGTGATCCTAAACAGGATAATGAGATAATCTTATCGAATTATTGTATTGTTAAGTTTAAATGAAATCTAACCGTATAAAGTCGAGTTCAAAGAAGTCGGTTACAAACAAGCAAACAAACCTACAGGTGAAACTAATAAAAGCATGTTAAAAATCTATTTAGTGTCACTGTCAACATTCGCACGTTTTCTTTAAAATAGATTTAGTTGCCGTTTGTACAAACATGTAGATAAGCATTGTATTCAAGTAATTACTTAGACAATAAACTTAAAAACGCGTTACCCTGGTTTCATTTGAAGTCGTTAAAACTTTAGGAGCACAAAAAGTGACATACGTATATGAGCAATATTTAATAAATTTTTTTATTAAATATTGCACTTTAATTTGTACTTAAATAAATGTCTATTTATTAAAGCACACGGTTAAATGTAGTCATATTATATACCAACAAAGCTTGGGCAAACTCTACAATGCAGGTAAATGAATGGGATGATTCCACAAAGCTTGTAAATGTAAGCCAGGGCTTTAGAAAAGGCAAGAGATACTTTTTCCAAAAGGAACTGATGCCTTACTTAGACCCTATAACCAAATTATTAGCATAATTTGGATGAGGTTTATTAGCCTTTATTTGATTGCACTATCTGGTTGAACACTGTTCGCGGGCTTGTTTACCCTCCGTGTGTATGTATGCATACCTATAACGATATAGCTTTTTCCTTTGCTTTTATTTCATATAGATTTGTCATTCTTTACCAATAAAATTCTTTCTTTCTATACTCAAACTGCGGCCCGCCGGGCTTATGTGGTTAGTCAATCTGGTGTTAATTAAACCATTTTGAATTTCGCGCATATTAGAAAAATTGAGAGCGCGCTGAGGTCTGTGTGCCAGTGCAGCCAGATCGTGCTATTTTTACCCCCTCACTAGCGTCACGCGCGAGAGACGTCAAATGACCCTTCAGTCCCCGGACGATGCTTCCCAGTATAGGCAGCTAAATAGACAGATCTCCAAGTCCTTGACTCGCGATATCCGCCGCCATAACACAGACTGTGTAAAGGCGGCTATAGAGCGTAACAAGGGCTCTAAAGTATTCGCACGAGACTTGTCTATTGGGCAGAGCCAACTGACGAAGCTGAAGACCGACGACGGCAGGGTCGTTTCGTCTAAACCCGAACTTTTGAGGGAAGTCGAGAAGTTCTACGGACAGCTATACACGACCACACGGGCACCTGCACGGCGCACATCGAAACGAAATGTGTCGAAAGGAGCCGAGGGAAACAACACAAATGGACAAGTCCAGGGGAATGAAGCCTACACGCGAAACAGAGATAACGATTTGCCTTCTGTTCGTAATAATAAATGGAGTTGATAGTAAACCAATAAATCCAATCCGATAAATGGATCAAGTATAAACATTTTTCATTACAGTAAATAGTTTATTAATTTTTAACTTGGTTTTTTATTAACACCTAAATTTGAATTAAACCGCTGCTTGTGACCACAGACACTGCAACATGTTTGAAACGTCAGAAAATGACAAAAGTTGTTTAATACAATTTGTAACAATCGCGAAAACCTAGGAAATCGTTACCTAATTTTTTTGCGGCCCGCAACACCATGACTAACGCGTGTTTGTGGCCCCTTTGAACAAAAGGTTGAATACCACTGCTCTAGGAGGCTCGAGTCCAGTAGTGGGATGTCGTGTTTTTATTAGTGAATGACTGTGAGCCATTCTACTCATACCAGAATGAAATATGATATCTTTTTTTAATAAATATAGTGCGACCCAATCCCGAAGTCTGCAGAGCGCTTGTGTTATAGGTACTAAACAACTGATATCCTACTTAAATACTTATGCAAATACTTAACATATCTAAACACAAAGACTTGCGACGGGAATCGAACCTGTGATTACGTTCCAACGTTCAAAAATCGTTGCGCCACGAAGGTCGTCAAATCAAAGTCAAAAAGGTTGGTTGTTTTGCGTACTGCTGTCCAGAAGAACCGTGGCAGAAAATGTTGAATTGGGTCCCGCAATCGGTTCATTCCCCCTCCCGTTCACGCAGAGCCACCTGGGCCTGGGCCACTCGTTGCCGGAGGGCGGGGCGGCAATTGAGCTCTGACCGCAGCAATGAGCAGTCGCAGGCGCGGTCCCCCGGGAAACCCACATTTGACCAAGATACGGGGGCGCACGGGCACATTGCACGGGGAAGCCTGCCGCAGTTTCCACGCAGAGTGGGCGTAATTGGTTGAACCCAGTGCAGCCAGACCATGGGTAAAATGATCCCCACTCTAGCACCGCGCGTGGCACAAAATGTAAGCTACCACCAACAGTTTCAAGAAGCCGAAAGTAATCGAGATACTTAATTTAGCCGCCGGTTAAGTGTGAACCTCACACATCAATATTGTAGATATAAATAAAACAAACAAATATTACACATACTCGTTTATGCACCACGATCCGTCCATCATGCACGCTTCTCGCTACTTTATAAGAAAATACAATAACGTCACGCGCGTGACATCTAATCCACGTTTAGCAGTGGAGTCACTTCCATTCCGGACTATGTGAGATTCGGCTAGCTTCATTATATTGTTTATGTATACGTACTTCATAGTAAAAGAAAAAAGGAACAATTTCCAAAGTTCAGTTCAGTTCAGTTCTTAAGGTTATGGCTCCAATGCCTCTAGCATCGATTTAACGTAACGTAACATAAAATTTTAATAAAATTTTATGACATTTCTCTACGTAAGAACTTGTATTGCAATTTTTTTATAGACATGCGGTCGACAGACATACCTACATCCAGATCAGAAAAAAATAATTTACAAATCATACGAACGTATTAGTTGAATATCGAATACATAGCATCTTAGGCAGCCAAATCGCTGTCCTTTCTCCATTGAGACTCAACTCGATAGCCTTATTGTTATTTTTTTAAACAATGCTGATTGGAACAAATTAAGCGAAAGCCGAATTACTACTAGTTCGAGATGGGATTGACTCAAGTGTACATATCACTATTTCAACATAATACAGTTAAACTTAAAATCGATATTTCACTGGGATTTATTATCAAGAGAATTCAAGTAGTTTTCAAAATATTTGTAACATCTAATATCATCCTTATTATAATATGTAGACATATGGCGAGATTTATTAGTTGCATGTAAAACCCAAATATTTCGAATACCTCCTTCTGGAGCCACATTAAAGAGTACGTTAAACGATAATAACTCCGCTATAAGCGGAATCGAGAAATTTTTGGATTGAATTTTCAGTTTCACACTAAGTTTCAGTACCTTCTTGTGAGTAATAACTCACAAATTCCTTTAATACTTGAGGATACAAGACAAGAAAAAGGGAATGTTAAGCCATTAAGGAGGATTATTAATTCGACAGCATTGTTAGGCGGTACACTTACATTAAGAAATCTTACAATTAAGTTAAACATTGTCATCCCTATGAATTCACTTTATTCTAAATTAAAAATACAAAATCTTATACCTAAAACATTTTTCTTAATAAGTATTAATAGATCTACTAGAGCTGTAGCAAGCCGAATGTCTTCGTTACTCACGAATACGTTTCGTTACCCGCATTTATCGTTCTATTTCAGTTTGTTTCATTATACAAACGAATTTTTATCCATGCAGGTGTGGAGAAAGAATACTAACCTCTGCGGCCGGGATCGGCCTGTCGTAAAAGGCGACAAAACTACCCACCTCATCTACGTGGTAGGGCCTCAAGCCCGTCTAGATGGCGACCACCTTTTGGCTTAAGTATGCCGCCAAAATAACCTTGTGTTGTGTTCCGGCATTAGTGACCCAAGTTCCTGTACCCTCATGCGACAGCAGCGTGTTCGCGATGCCACTGCTATTGCAAACACCCATAGGCGACGGTAACTGCTAAATTCTAAGCGGACCGTCAGCCTGTCTGCTGTCCTACAGCAATAAAAAAAAGAATTCAACTGATACAGTGCAATAATTCGCAGATTTTATTAGTTTCACATGCGTTTGTTTGTTAGTTAACGTACCTACTACTTGGAACACGATTCTGGCCCACTTTAATTACTCAAATTTCATTTAAACATTGTAGACTTATCAGAGACTGGTGAGAATTCAATAATTCGATAAGATTATCTTATTATCCTTAATAGGATCGCCAAAATAAAAAATATAGTTAAAAAAAGTAAAGAACAGCTTTAGCTAGAAATTGAACCAAAAAGTGAAAAATAATTCTTAATAAAGTAATGTTTTTTTTTTTCTATGAAGAAATGAAGGACGTCATACTGTATGTGAATCGAATCAATGCGATGCTTCACGTTTGCATCGAAAGTAACGCAACGGTAACGAGAAACGAGTATTATTACACGTGCGCAACAGGTTGAGACTTGAGGGCGGTGACGCCACAGACGCATGTTTGTACAGTGCACAAAAAATATCACAAGTTTCTGTCTTCGTTCTTCATTACGAGACTAAGATGTTAAAAAAAAATGGCGTTTCCTACAGTACAATACGGGAGTTTGAGGGGAAGTTACAGGGGTAGCGGGCGGAGGGTTGCATTCCAGGCGAGTCTCAACTTATCGCGCACGGGTTATAATAGTTATAGTAACGAATACACACGGGTACCAAATTTCTAGTTCTCTTACAGGTCTAGATACTAGATATCTGTAGATACATGAATGTGATTTTAATAATGACTGTAAAGTGTCAGGTGTCAGATGCTTAAAGGCTGACACTTCGGACCTAGACAATTCAGTGCCAAGTCCGTCGAAGCTACAAAAACATTCATAAAACACTTAATTTTTCGAAATATATCGGATTTACAAAATACATTATATGTATATGTAATATATACGCCAATAGAAATAATGATAGACATACAGAAGTCAACTAGAGCCAATTTCAATGTAAAATATAGTGAATTCAATGCATAAAAAGTTACATTAAAAATATTTAATCACGCTTATTACACAGCGACCGACGACATCTTCGTACAAAAGTTACAAATCATTTACCAAACACCACCACACATACTAATCAATACAGTTATATAATACCTAATAGATAAATTCTCGATAGCCAAGCCACAATAAAAAAAAAACATTGCTATACATTTATAAAAATGCAAAATAAATGGTTAGATATGATCATCAATTAAAGCAAAGCGTATCTATATATCTATCAATTTATCGTCATTTTTCAAAAGACGTTTCAAAAACGACAGCAGGTTTTGCAACTACACGCCTCATACATATGAGGTGCAAAAACAGAAGAATAAATATAATTATTTGAAATAAACACTGTTTAACAGACATTGTATGGATTTTACAATTTCGAACTCAAATATCGTTTTATAGAATCTACAGAAATTACAATTGGACGCCATTTTTAATTACATATTAGCAATATTAAATCATAAATTATGGAATATGATGTAGTGCTTTGTAGCGTCTTTTGCTAATCTGCTACTAAGTCATTCAAAGAAATTACCATGAAAAAGCTGATTTCATTCTAGAACAAGCCGTTCCCGCCCGCTTCTCTGGTCGAATAACAGAAAAAAAAATTCGTGAGAACCTATATTTTTTTTTCTAAAATAAAAGTAGCCTAAGTTACTCCTTGTTACATCAGCTACCTGCCAGTGAAAGTCCCATTAAAATCGGTCCAGCCATTTCAAATATTAGCCGAAACTAACAGACAGACAGAAAGACAGACAAAAATTGTAAAAAATGTTATTTTGGTATATGTAATGTTTATCCAAATACACATAG
The DNA here is from genome assembly GCA_963693495.1 of Malacosoma neustria. Taxonomy (NCBI): domain Eukaryota; kingdom Metazoa; phylum Arthropoda; class Insecta; order Lepidoptera; family Lasiocampidae; genus Malacosoma; species Malacosoma neustria. The sequence goes on from OY856388.1 coordinate 16,346,347, forward strand.
TAAACAGCGGTTATTTTAATATTACAAACAGACACTCCAGTTTTATTTATTTGTATTTATATATGTATGTATAGAAAATCGATGATGATTCCATAATATTAATGCAAAATATGTTTTCTACTATTTTATCATTATTAATTTAAAACATCTAGAAAATTCTAAAGAAATGCCAATATACACTTTGCTTTAATTTACAAACATCTATAAAAGCTGCCAATTTATATTTGCGGATGGGGCAACATTTAAAATCACTATAAAAATTTCTTTACGATTGTCCAATAACAAATATTCATAGTTTAAAATACTTCAAAAAAAGGTTTAAGATTTGAAGGTTTGTTAGTTTACTGGACAACCTAATAAAACAAAACTATGTACTTGGCATCATTAGTTAAAAACTGGGAACTATTTTGCTCATCAGGATAATTTTTTATTCATTTTAAACATCTTTGAATTACCATTTAATACATATTATGGCTAATACTGTAATACAGTGCAGATACTATGATATTAAATATTTTTATAGCATGTCTTCATAACACTCAATATATTAAATGGCTGACTTCAAAGTAAATGGAAATCACTTATTTGATCTGATGATTACATGAGATTTTCATGTAGGGGCGGAGAAAGAATAATGATCTCTGCGGCCGGGGTCGGCCTGTCGTAAATATTAATAACAATAATATATAAATAAAATTTAGATCAATGAACACTTTTTAATTTTCTGTCACTGAGTTGGTATTCGATTGCACGCATCACTTTTGAGAGTGCTCGATTGTGCGAAGCGTTGCTGTAGTTGATACATTCAACGTTGAGCATTATGTCGCATAATGCGCTCTAATGCTGTAATTAGAAAACATACTCAATTTGCATTGAATATGCATTAAATTTTTTTATTTAATTAAATATAAACGTTTATTGAATAAACAGTTTTCTTGAAAAAAATATTAATATTTTTGATTATGCCATATTTATGACGTAAACCATCCTTTTATGCATATTACTTAGGAGCCATTCATAAATTACGTCACACGTTAAAGGGGAGGGAGGAGGTCGACGAAGTGTGACATTATGTGACAAGGGGGTGGGAGGAGTCCTAAATTTTGTGACGTCATATTTCCAAACCTACGTGTTAAAACATGAACTTTGCACTACTTATTAACTAAATACTCAAAAACATTTGCAACTCTATCTTGATTGAAAATGTTTGAAAAATAAATTGAAATGCGAGATTGTCGCATATTGTGATGTACGACGATCTACCCTTTAGCGACTATTCCGAGAGGGGGTTTTACCACCACCTGTTTTAATTAGTCAGACGTAAAGCTGGTATCTAACTGTAGAAAAAAATGACGCCGAAGGTAAATTCATATAATACTAATTTCAGAAATTCAATAATTTCTAAATGTAAAATTGCAAAATATGTAATGTCACACTAGGGAGGGGGGTCTCACAAATGTGACCAGCTGTGACAAGGACGGGGGAGGTGTAAAAAAACCATGAAATTCGTGTAACGTAATTTATGGATGGCCCCTTATACAAAATAATTTTAATGTTTCACATCTGCCAAGTCACAATTTTTAACATGCTTTTATAAGTTTCATCTGTATGTTTGTTTGTAATGAACTCCTTTGAACTCTATTTTGAACCACTTTAAACGGTCACATTTCATTTAAACGTTGTAGACTTATCAAGGACCGACAATACAATAATTCAATGAGTTTAACTCATTATGCTGATTAGTACAAATTGTGACGTATTATAAACCTGTTGGAAATGATAATAGTACGTAAATTTATTAAAAGGTATTTAATATAATAGTATCTGCATATGAGGTCATGTAAAATCAATCTAACGTATCTGGTGATGTGGTGGTGGTGTCCGGTTGGTGGTCGTGTGCGAGTCGCGTGAACGCGGGACTTCAGCGCATGCGATAGTGGTTCTTCTCCTGCACCTGGCACAGCTCGCCCTTGAAGTCGATCTCGATCTCAAAATCGAGGTCGCGGTTGTTGCGCGCGTTCTGACGCATCGAGAACGTTCCAGTTATCTCTTCGAACTTCTTCACCTGGATTGACAGGAATGTGTGAGTAATGAGACATGATGACAGGACAGCAGATAGCGACCTGATTAGAATTTAGTAGTTACTGTCGCCTATGGGTGTTTGTAACGCCAGTGGCATCGCGACCACGCTGCTGTCCCATAAGGGCACAGGAACTTGGGTCACTAATGCCAGAATACAACACAAGGCTATTATAGCGGCATACTTAAGACCAAAGGTGGTCGCAATCCAGACGGGCTTGAGACCCTACCACGTAGCTAGGATGAGTTATTTTGTCGCCTTTTACGACAGGCCAACCTCAGCCACAGGAGTTAGTATCCCTCCGCCCCTGCAAGGATAAAAATCTGTTAATGAGTACTAATGGGATATAGTAATATATAATACAGTAGATTTAAATTTTTTAATTATCTGACCATATTCTATGCTAAATACAGACAAATCATGTGAAGATGATGTGTTCTTTGCAAATAGGTTGCCGGCCCCCACTTAATAGTAATCGGTTACCATCGGCTATGACGGCCAGGGGCACCGCAAACACACTGCTGTCCGTATAGAGGTACTGAAACCAAGGCCGTTAATGCCAGAACACAAGGTTATTATGGTAGTATACTTATAGACCAAGGGTGGTTGCCATCCAGACGGGCTTAGGGCCCTATCACCATTTTAATATGAAGAAGTTGGGCTGCCCCCATTGTAACTTATTCTAGTATTCACAGTAGAAAAAAGAATTTTTTAAATTGGACAACTCTGTAAAAAGTTATTAGTTATTAGGAAAAATAGCTGGTAAGCAATAAAATTTTCAATGTATTGAAATTTTCTAATATAATGAATACTTCCACCATAAACTTTAGTCTTTACTCTGTATAAAAAAAACGTGGAGTCCGAGGTAAAAAATTTCAAGTTTATCATTTTTACAGTAGCACGGCTAATAAAAAAAATATACGCGTCGAATTGATAACCTCCTTAATAAAAAATTATCATTTGACAAAAAAACTGATGTTAATCAAATACACAATTTTACATTGAAACTTGTGATAATAAACAAAATTGTTTTTAAATATAATAACTTACAGTCATGTATTCGTCAAAGTAGAATACTGTCTGCTTCCAGTGGGTGTATGGTGCCTCGGGGGCAGTGCTGAACCCGAGACGTTTGTGTGACTTGGTGAACTCAACATTGAAGAACGTCACCAGAGCTTGGATGAAATCATTACGACGCACCTACAAACAACCAAACACTTTAACACATGCTACAAAATAGTTGTCATAGGATATAAATGTCTGAAAATGTAAGGAAATTTACTTTTTCTTATTGCTGTAGGACATCAGACAGGCTGATGGCCCACTTAGAATTTAGCAATTACCGTCGCCTATGGGTGCTTGCAATGCCAGTGGCATCGCGAACTTGCGGCCGTCCCATAGGGGTACAGGAACTTGGGTCACTAATGCCGGAACACAACACAAAGTTACTACGGTGGCATACTTAAAATCAAAGGTGATCGCCATCCAGACAGGCTTGGGACCCTACCATGTAGGTAGAGTTGTTTTGCCGCCTTTTAAGACCGGCCACCCTGGCCACAGAGGTTAGTATTCTTTCTCTACCCCTGCACGGATAAGACATTATTAGGTACAAGTCCAAAATGTTTGGAAATTTTTTTCTATGCAGGGGTGACTAAGAATACAGACCCTGCAACCAGAGACATCCTGTCATTTAAGGCGACCAAACCACCCAAGCTAGGTGCTAGAGCACCAAGCCCACCTGGATGGCAACCTTCCCTGGTCTCTAAATACACCGCCATAATAACATGGTGTTCTAGCATAAGTGGTCCAGGTTCCAGCTCATCTACATCATTGTTAGCAATACACTTGGTGTCCCAAACATGTATAAGCGACGGTAACTGCTTACTATCAAGTGAGCCGTCAGCCGCTCCAGTGCAATAAAAAAAAACAAAAGAATCATTATGATTTCTTAGCTCACCTGAAGATGGAATTTAGATTCAAAATTCAAATCTTCCTTTTTCACTGTGTACAAATCTATTTCTTTTAGTAAACACGAATTTGTCACCACCTGGAAACGAAATGACAGTATGATATATTTCATAAACACCCTTTGCCTTCATATTTTTCTGAACGTCACAGCAAAGTAACAAAAGGAACACTAATAACTTTGTTAGAGGCAGACTTGCAAATGATTTTATTAATTGCATTTCTATTTTCTAGTGTTTCTTTGTATGAGCTGGACCATACTCAGCATATGAGAAACAAATAACATACTGTTGTTGACTGTTTCACTCCAATTTTAAAATCATCATGTCATGGATCAGTCTGGCCAATTGATGGACATATTTATTTTTACTACATCATGTTTATTAGTGTAACCATTTCGTGGCAAAGAATATGAACTACACACAATGCGTCTGTAGATCCCCATTTCGGACATACCTCGTTTCGGTGAAACCGCATGTTGCGACAAACTAGACAGGCCATAACCTCAGATGCCACCAGGCCCCCTCTGGGGCCTTTTTAAAGCTGGAGGGGTGAGATTCTTTTTTCTTATACAGGGGCTAACTGGTCGCGCATTTATAAGTGTAACCTAAGGACTTATACTTTCAAAACTTTCTTACCTGTTTAGCATCAACAACATCGACAAGAGGCTCAGAAATGGCCACCTTTCTTATGGAGGACATATCAAAACCATATACATCATCCCACCAGTTGATCTTCTCATCCTTGTACTGACGATCCTCTATGCCACATATGAATAATGTACATCTAAAATAATTAAGGAAACAGAAATTATTTTTATGTAAAACAGAAATAAACAAAATACAACAATTTTGTGGGTTATACATTTATTTGGAAGCATGCTACCATAGACAGACACCCCAAAAATACAATACCTGGAGTTTTTAAGCAATAAACTAAAACTAAAGAAATACTTCCAGTTTAGGTTATACATAGTTGTTTGAAAATTATTTCAAAAGAATAATAATGAAGGAATCACTAACCTATCAGGGAACAACATGCCATCAGGTTTGAGCCACTTGTCTCTGGCGTAGAGCACTGTGTCCAACATACTCTCATAGAAGAGGCAGTAGCCCATCCATTCTGATATTATGATGTCCACACTATCAACTGGCAGTTCCACTTCTTCAACCTATAGCAATAAAAGTCATCTAAGAGTTTAATTCTTCCAACCTTTATGACAACACATTAAATGCCCAGCATGTTTGATTAGTGTATGCCGATTGAGCCATTGCAAGCGTAGTCCATAGTTTTATATAGGTATATACATTTTTAATGTGATAACTGCTTATGGGAGGGTAAACCACTTCATTATGTAAAATGTTATGGCGCCAATCTGTCTGGCTTCCCTTTCTCTCATGCATACGGTAGGGGTAGGAAGGCTCCTCCTCTCTCACTCTAGCCCACAGCATTAGATCTATTCGAATTGCAACTTTATTACAATGAAATGGAATTGAGTTTTTTTTCTTATTAAAGAATGTACATTAGCGAATAATTTAATTAATATAATTTTGAAACAGTTTTTGGAAAAATTGGATTTTCGTAAACTAAGTTATTTTAGAATTATTTTTGGTTTTATTAATAAATAACCTTTCCTTACATTGTCATATTAATATACATAAAATTTAAGTAATAACCTAAACTTTTCTCGAGTTAAAAAATTTCAATATTAAATAATTCAACCTAGATTAGTTTGTTATCACTTCTGTGGGGCATCTGGAGATGCACACATTTTTTTTATTATGTTATTAGTTTTAAAGATATTGTGGTCTTTTTCTCACTGCCCTAAAGGAACTAAATTTCATTTACATTCATCATAAGAACAGGAAAAAATTATCAAATGTGGTACCAATGATCCCCATGGCATAATAAATTAAATATTAAACCACACAAAAGCAACCTCAAGGTGTTGCTACCACATGAGTCAGATGGATGGTGCTGGTATGGCCATGTTTTATGGCATTCAGCTAGTTATGTGGGGAAAAAATGTCTATCCATGTCACCACCACCAGATCCTGTCTGGAGTGAGAGAATGAGTCTAGACTACAAGGGATGCCAGACTGTACATAGTAAATAACAATGAGTCTAAAATTGGACCTCCATTACCGAAAAAGTATATATAGATTGCAACCGTGATTTAATAAGAAGTGAATAACACAAAAATTAGAAAAAATAATAAAGTTTTTACATACCTTCCCCTTAACAATTTCAATGACATCACTTAGTCTGTTAGCTTCAACAATCTTACGGGCATAGTCAACAATATTAGAGCATTCTACAGCTATTACTTTGGCAGCTCCAGCCTTGGCAGCAAACATTGATAGGATACCTGTACCACAGCCAATGTCTAACACTGTCTGTAAAAATTTAATATGTGACATCAAATCTATGCCATAAATAAATTACCTACTTCTTCTTCTTTCTTTGTATTTATGGCTCCAATGCATTTGGCATTGATTTTGCCAATGTCTATGTTATTAAAAAAAAAGTGACAGGTTAAATGTAGCAATAGTATTTATTAGATAAATATGGTCGGTAAATTGAATTCTGAGATCCTAAGGACAACACAAGAAGCAAGTTAGTATTAAATATATATATGAAGCCTTATAAGTAAATACTGTTAGTAATTAAAAAGTTAGAGAGTGTATATATTAGCTTAGAGTGCACAAGTGTTAAAAGGAAATTTAAATTAATGGGGCGTGGGATTTGTTTTGGCAATAGGTCATATATAGGGGTCGATATCTTTGGACAGTGGAAGAATATATGTTCAAGGTTTCCTTCATCAAGTCCGCACTCACACAGAGAATGATCACGAATTCTAATTTTAGCTAAAAAGACAGGGGAAGATACCTGTCCAAGGCGAAGACGTATAATTGTGGATGTAACCTTTTTTGGGATGGACTGGTGGCGTGCAAACCATGGTTTGCTAAAGTTTATATTAGGTTGCAGAGAACCATAATGCTGACCGACAGTTGTTCTACTTTTTTGCCATATCTTATCCCAACTTTTGATCATATTTGACGTTGTTAGCGTTTTTAAGTCTCTGGGAAAGTATTTGTTGTGAGTGGTTGATCCAATTGTAGTAGCCTGCTTAGCACATCTATCAGCGGTTTCGTTTCCGGCAATCCCGCAATGGCTTGGAATCCAAGCAAGGACAATGTCAAGGTTAGAAGAGTGGCATTTATATAGGATATCTTTAATCTTTAATGAAATAGGAGACAATTGTTTGCAACGGAAGGGGGATTTTTGAAGGTCAAGGAGGCAGCTTAAAGAGTCAGTGAATATGACCGATTTATATATGAGGTGGGATTCTATATATTTTATTGCCTCAAGAATGGCAATTGATTCTCCAGAGAAGACTGAATTGTGAGGAGGAAGTTGAAAATTTAAAATAATACGGTATTTTGGGATCCAAACTGCTGCTCCAATTGGGCCATTATCTGTTAGTTTAGATGCATCCGTAAAAAAATAGATGTAGTCAGGCCATTTCTCAGCTAATAATTTTGAAAAGGTGCTATTTGCGTTAATGGAGTTTTTATCTAAACCAAGATTCAGAATAATATTAGGGTTAAATAGAAGACTATCGTAGTTGATTTCATATAAAGGGTGTAAACTAGATTTATAAATGTAATTGAGGTAATTTGAAAATTTATTGAAAGATTTTATTAATGTAGGGGGTGATTTATGGGACCAGTAAGGGGAGGAGGTAATTAAAGGTGACAGTTGTTCAATAATTTCAAGTAGAGGATGGTCAGAGAAAGATACAACTTTAAGAAAAAATCGGTCTGCAAGTAACTGACGGCGTAAGAAGAGGGGGGATTCAAAACATTCCACTTGTAAAGCATTTGTTGGTGAACATTTCATGGAACCTGTAATGATTCTTAAACACTTGGCTTGGATACGGTCTAATTTAGCCAATGCTAATTTATTACAGGGTTCTAAAAGAAAGGATCCATAATCAAAATGGCTTCTGATAATGGCTTGATATAAAAGTCTTTGATTGTATGGATGGGAACCCCAACCAACCCCTGATAAAGTTCGAAGAATGTTTATGTTTTTTTCAACTTTATTGCAGATGTAATCTAGGTGCCGAGTTCCTGACAATTTTGAATCAAGAGTCAAGCCTAAAAATTTGACATGATCCTGAAAATTAATTTGATCACCGTTAACTAAGATATCAGTGAGGGGAGGAGACCTTTTTCTTGTAAAAATGACAGCAGTGCTTTTAGGTGTTGAAATAGAAAGACTGTGGTCTGAGAGCCAAGAATGAAGGTAGAACAAAGCCTGATTTAAGCGGGAGCAAGCATCAATAGGAGAAGGGGATGTGGAATATAAGACAATATCATCTGCATATTGTAGTATTTTACAGAAGCTGTTAACTGAATACTCCAAGTCTCTTGTATAAATACTATATAGGATAGGACTTAAGACAGACCCTTGTGGGAGACCCTTCCAGACAAGTCTTGATGAGGAAGGAATACCAGGAGAATGGATAGTTATAGAGCGTTCCATGAGCATATTACATATCAGGGTTGTGATTCTCACCGGGATACTCAGCTGGTACAGTTTCTGTCTGAGTAGGGGAAGATCAACATTATCGTATGCTGCTGTAATGTCTAAGAAAACACCAACAACATGATCACCTTTGGAAAATGCTAAACGGATATCTGAAATCAGGGTGCTCAAACTATCTAGGGTTCCTAATCCCTTGCGAAAGCCAAATTGGGTCCTAGATAAAAGATTGCGACTTTCAACTAGCCATTCCAAGCGATTCTTAAGAAGATGTTCCATAATTTTGCATAGTACAGATGAGAGGGCAATAGGCCGGTAGGAGTTATGGTCATTGGGATCCTTACCAGATTTTAAAATGGGAACAACTAGTTGCAATTTCCAAGAATCAGGAACGATACCACTCGAGAAGAAACAATTCATCAATTTTAAAAAATATGTTTTAATGTAAACTGAGGACTTGGTGATAAAAGAATAGGGAATTCCATCTATACCGGGAGTAGAGTCCTGTAGATGATCAAGGGCACTGGGCCGTCACGTGTAAGGCCACGCCACATTGCGTGGTCTGCGCGGCGGCCAGCAGACCGGCCAACCATAGGGTCGGGGGTGGTTCGCCTCTTTGTACCTGCCGCCGCACTGGCCGACCGGCGAGCGCGAAAGTGGCACAAAAGGAAGAAGAAAGGACCAGCCGCTTCGTGGCCAAAAGACAGGCCAAGAAGCGGCGGGAAAAGGAAAGAAGAAAGCGCCGTCGTGCCGAAGCTGCCGCGGGGGATATCGCCCCCCCTCAGGCGCAGGCACGGAGGACTGAGGAGATGGATATCTCAACCAAATAATGGATATCCATCTCCTCCAAGCGAATCTCAACCACTGCGCCAATGCTCAGAATCTCATGGTTCAGAGCTTGGCGCAGTGGAATATCAACATCGCCGTAGCCGCCGAGCCGTACCACGTCCCCACCCAAGGCGATTGGGTCGGGGACCTGGACGGCACGGTGGCCTTGCATTCCAGGACCGCCGCGGGTACCCCGCTCCCCACGGAAATGGTGAGGGGCAGGGGTTTCGCCGCGGCCAGATTCGGGGAGATAGTGGTCGTGGGCGGCTACTTCTCCCCGAACAGGAGTCTCGCCGACTTTGAAGGGTACATGGAAGAGTTGGGCAACGTGGTCCAGCGGTTCCTCCCGCGCCCCGTGCTCGTCCTCGGGGACCTCAACGCCAAATCTCAGGCTTGGGGTTCCCCGCGGACTGACGCGCGGGGTGAGCTGGTTGAGGACTGGGTCGTGGAAAGGGGTCTGGAGATCCTAAACCGGGGTAGCGTGCACACGTGCGTGAGGCAGTTGGGGGGGTCGATCGTCGACGTGTCGTTCGCGTCGGCCCTCCTGGCCCGCCGTGTGCGAGGCTGGAGGGTGCTCGCGGGCGTTGAGACGCTGTCGGATCATCGTTACATCCGGTTCAGCGTTTCCGCCCGTCAGCGGGAGCCTCCAGCCCAGATGACCCCATTTGGTGACTGTCCGCGCTGGACACTTGGGAAGATGAATCGGGAGGTTTTCCGCGAGGCCTTGACCGTTGCTACGTGGTCAGGGCCGGGCGACGTACCTCCCGATGACGTCGACGAGGAGGCAGAGAACCTGCGGTCGCTCATGACCGACGTCTGCGACGCGGCGATGCCGAGGCGGGGGCCACACCAGCCCCCGCGCCGGGTGTACTGGTGGAATGCGGAGCTTGAGCGGCTCCGCAGGGCGTGCAACTGCGCCCACCGCCAGTACACCAGGCTCCGAAGACGGAGTCGCCGTGACGCGGACAGAGTGGCCGCGGAGGCTCGGCTCTACGGGGAGTACCGGAGCGCTAGAAACGACCTCCACCTCGCTATCCGCGAGGCGAAGGCGGCGGCGTGGGGGGAACTCTTGGCCAGCTTAGATCAAGATCCCTGGGGGCGACCCTACAAAACGGTGCGGGGCAAGCTCCGCCCGTGGGCGCCCCCGCTGACCGAGAGTCTCCCCCCGCGCCAGGTGGATGGTTTTGTCGGCGCTCTGTTCCCCACGAGGGCTGAGCACTCGCCTCCCGCCATGGTCCCGCCTCATTGGGATGAGAGGGACCCCAGCGCGGACGACGACCCCGTGCCCGACGTGGACCGGGCAGAGCTGGGGGCAGCGATGTTGCGGCTGAAGGCCAAGAACACCGCCCCCGGCCTCGACGGCATACCGGGGCGTGCGTGGGTTCTGTCCCACGACGTCCTGGAGCCCCGACTACTGAGGCTCTTCGACGCGTGTCTGCGATCGGGCCGGTTTCCCCGCAGATGGAAGACGGGGAGGCTCGTCCTGATCGCGAAGGAGGGGCGCCCGGCGGACTCACCGTCCGCCTATCGGCCCATCGTGCTGCTGGACGAGGTGGGGAAGATCTTCGAAAGGATCCTCGCAGACCGCCTCGTCCGGCATCTAGAGACGGAGGGGCCGAACCTGGCGGACGAACAGTTCGGGTTCCGAAAGGGGCGCTCCACCATTGACGCGATCACGCGTCTGAGGAGCCAGGCGGAGGACGCGGTGGCTCGAGGCAGGGTGCTATTGGCGGTGTCACTCGACATCGCCAACGCCTTCAACACCCTGCCGTGGAGCTGCGTGCGGGAGGCGCTCAAGTACCATCGGGTGCCTCCCTACCTGCGTCGCATAGTCGGGGCATATTTGGACGATCGTGCCGTCGTCTACCCGGTCCAGGGCGGGCAAAGTCGGCGAGACGTCGTGTGCGGTGTTCCGCAGGGGTCGGTCCTGGGCCCCCTGCTGTGGAACATCGCATACGACTGGGTCCTGAGGGGGGCGCTCCTCGCGGGCGTCAGCGTCATATGCTACGCCGACGACACGCTCGTCATAGCTCGCGGGAGGAGCCCCCGCCAGGCGTGCCTTCTGGGCACGGCTGGGGTGGCGCAAACGGTGGCTAGAATCCGGCTACTAGGCCTGGAGGTGGCCTTAAACAAGACGGAGGCCCTTATATTCTACGGGCCCCGCCAGAGGCCGCCACCGGGCCTCAGCATAACGGTGGGAGGCGTCCGCATCGCCGTCGGGCCGTCCATGAATTATCTCGGACTGGTGCTCGACGGGCGATGGGACTTTGCGGCGCACTTCGAGCGCCTGGCGCCGAGGTTAGTTCGGGCGGCGGCGGGACTCTCCCGTCTGCTGCCGAATATCGGCGGGCCGGGCGCAGTGTGCCGCAGGCTCTTTGAGGGAACCGTGCGGTCGATGGCCCTTTACGGGGCCCCGATATGGGCGGATCGCCTGACGGCCAAAACGACGGCGCTGCTTCGCAGGCCGCAGCGCGTCCTGGCCGTCAGGGCGATAAGGGGATACCGCACGGTGTCCTTCGAAGCGGCCTCCCTGCTGGCCGGATCCCCACCATGGGACCTCGAGGCTCGAGTCCTGGCGCTATTGTACCAGTGGCGCCGGGATGCGGCCGAGCGTGGCTCTCGCCCCGCGCCTCGCGAGGTGGAGGTAAAGCGGGCGGAGCTGCGCGATGAGGTACTCATGGTGGAGTGGAAGGAGCGCCTCGCGCACCCTAGCGCGGGCCTCGCCACCATCGAAGCGGTGAGGCCCGTCCTGGCCGAATGGGTGGAAAGGCGCCACGGCGCCCTGACCTTCCGCCTGACGCAGGTCCTCTCGGGGCACGGTTGCTTCGGGAGGTACCTGTGTCGCATAGGGCGAGAGATGACGTCAGGGTGCCACCACTGTGGCGCGGGCGACGAGGAGGACACGGTGAACCACACTGTCGCCGTGTGCCCTGCGTGGCGCAAAGAGCGCCGCGCCCTCGTCGCCCAAATCGGCGTGGACCTGTCGCTCCCGGCCCTGGTTCTGTCCATGGTCGGGGGCGATCCTGGATGGACGGCCGTCGCCTCCTTCTGCGAGGCAGTCATGTCCGCAAAGGAGGCGGCGGAGCGGGAGCGGGAGTCGACCACCACACTCCCCTCCCGCCAACGCAGGCCACGCCGGCGGCGCCGGAGGGCCAGTAACGACCTCCGGCCGCCGTAAAAAGCGGGCGCGGGCGGCCCCTCGGGGGAGGACCCGCCGCCCGCACTATTGCCGCGAGGGTGAGGGCTGCGTGCTGTTCCGCGGCCCCCCTCAACTCCTAGAGTTGTTAGGAGAGCGCCGGGGGGACGAAACCCTGACCCCCTGGCGCCAACACTTTAGAAGGGGCCCGCCTCGAGACAAAGGGCGGGCCGGCGCCGGCCCGGGCCACGAGATCGGCAGGCCATATATCCGTGGGCCCGGGCGTAGGCGATAGGAGAACAGCGGGGTTTTTTAGTGGGTAGTCGGATGGCCGAACATCTTTCCCGGAGTCCCACATATCCCTCGGTCCCCCCGGGCCGGGGGAACCCGTCAAGAGAGGTTTTTCCCCGAGACCAAAAAAAAAAAAAAAAAAAAAAAAAAAAAAAAAAAAAAAAAAAAAAAAAAAAAAAGGGAGTAGAGTCCTGTAGATGATCAAGGGCGCAACAAAGTTCTGCATAGGAAAATTCCCTGTCCATCCTGTCAGTACACATAAACGGGGCTGAATAGGGCAATATACATTGACTGGGGGGAGCAAAGGGAGGAGCTAATTTAGAAAAGAAGTTAGGAAGCCAACGGGATGTGTCATTAGAAGTTATATTATTATCAGTTAGGGATTTTCGGAAACATTTAATTTTTCTCCATACTACGGAAGCAGGAGATCTGGGGGATAGAGATTCACAAAAGTGACGCCAGCTTAATATCTTTTTTTTGTGAAGAAATCTTCTTGTTTTAGCAGAGATCCTTCGGTGTTCCAAAAAATTCTGCAAAGAAAGATTGTTTGAAAACTTAAGTTCAGCCTGTTTTCTTTCTTTAACAATGGCCGTACACTCTGAGTCCCACCACACAGGGGAAGAGATTTTATTGAAGTTGGAGTTTTTAAGAGGAATTATTTTTTCTGCAGACCACATAAGCACTTCAGTAAATTTTAAGTATAGGTGAAGGGAGTTGTCTTGAGTGACTTCTGGGAGTGGTGACAATTTAGATTCCACAAGATCTGAAAATTTGCACCAGTCTGCTTCTTTAGTCCTAAATTTCAAAAGCGGGCAGGGAACAATAGAAGGTGGTTGTGAGTTAGCTAAGGAACATAAGATAGGTAAATGATCACTACCATGAGAATTCGAAAGCACTAGCCAGGAAAGAGAGTTAGCTAAGGATGGTGACGCTAAAGAGAGGTCAGGGACACTAGGGTTTTGATTAGGAAGGCCTCTACGAGTGGGAGAACCATCATTAAGTATGCATAGATTTAATGAATCTATGACATCAAGAAAAACATGAGAAATTGAATCATTTGAATGACATCCCCAAGATGTGTGATGAATGTTGAAGTCACCTAATATAAGAAGAGGGGGAGGGAGAGAGGATAAGATAGATGAAAGTTCAGAGATTAGGATCCTATTAGGATATGGTATATATACAAGACAAATGTTATGTTTGATACACGGACAGCAACTATATTAATTCCATAAGAATGAGAGTTAATAGGAAGGGAGGAAAAAATATGATTTCTCTTCACCAAGAGAGCACAGCCAGCCCAACCATCAGGTCTGTCATCCCGGATACAAGAATATCCTGGGATCCTGAATGTTGAACCTGGTTTGAGCCAGGTTTCTGAGAGAGCAAAAATAATGGGGGAGAAAGAATTTATTAAGTAAATGATTTCATGCTTTTTGTTTTTGATGTTTCTAGTGTTCCACTGTAGAATTTTGGCCATTGTTTATGAGAGGGGTAAGGAGGTTAGTTAATAGATTCTGTATCAGATGTACTACATTGTTCGGTATTATGTCACTAAAACGAGAAAGAATATTGATGACTAACATTGATATGATTTCTGACAAATTATCATTGGGAGTGAGAGACTGTGGGATTGTGGAGTCAAGTGCACAACCATTCGGTAATGCTGAGGGAGATCGAGAGGTGATATTATTATGAGCAACTTTATCATAAGTTACTCCTAATTGTGGTTTTTCTTTCCGTTGGATAAACACAGTTTTTTTATATGAATGGATCGCTTGGGGATTTTTAGGGGAAGATGACTGAGAGGGAGAAGTATTAGGGACATAGGGTGTATCATTTGCGTTTTTGGTAAGAGGAGGTGATGTTACTTCAGCGAATGTTGTGCGAACTGGGCGAAATCTACGTGAAGCCTCAATATATCCTATATTTTCTTCAGACATTACAAGTTTAATTGATCTTTGTCTTGAGTGTTCGGGACATTTTGGATCAGTTGCTTGGTGGAGACCGGAACAGAATAAGCATGATGTATCTACTTCATTGACATTACAGGTTTGGACATCATGGGGGCCAGCGCATTTTGAGCAACGAGGTTTTGATCGGCATTGGTCACGGACATGACCAAACCTACAGCATTTATGGCACTGGATGGTGGGTAGTGTGTATGTCTCTACAGGTATTGACATGTTGCAACAATAGATGTAGTTAGGAAGAATTTGGCCTAAAAATGTTACAACGACTGTGCCGGTAGGTTCCCAGACTGGTTTACCATCTATCCTCTTTTTTTTGTTTAGGCGACGGGCTTTAATAATTATTGTAGACTCCGGCCTACATTCAGTCATACCAACCAACTCCTCGAGGGTCCAGTCTAGGGGAATTTGCTTGACAATGCCCATCCTTGTAATATTATACTTGGGGATTGAGGCAGATAACTTTAAGGATTCTAAAAGGGGAGAAGATAGGAAACTGTTGGCTTCTGAGGCAGATTTGAAATAGATAGCAATTTTATTTCTACCCAAATTTTTTATTTCATTTATACCCGAAAATTTACTGTTATAGACGATCTGAGCGAGTTTAAGGGCACTATTTGGCGAATTAGAAGTATCATTATCTGTGCGAGATACATGGACTATATAAGAGCTTATGTCTGTATCTGAGTATCTAAGGAGAGAATTTAATTCATAACCAGAGCGCGTGTAGGTATGTTGAACAGAGGAGGAAGGGGCAACTAATCTTTTCTCAGGGGGACCAGTCGGGACATTACTAGGACGCTTTAATAGGGATCTTTCGGGAGCATTAGTTAATTCGACAAGTTCTTCCATTTCAAGATCCAATGAGGTTTTATCAGGTGGAACTTTCTCACCTACGGACGTTGGCATAGTGAAATTTTAGAGCTTACCACACAAAAATAATCACAAATAACCACCACCAAACACAAAAAGGTACAACACAAGCTTAAGGAAAACAGAAAAACAAATAAAACTTGGTAAAATATTCCAATCGCATGTGCTAGGTTATGTGTCACCTGTCACTTTTAATAAATTACCTAAAGGAAAAGAATTTACATGAAATTAAAATATATATATACATATATCAATATAAATTACACATTTATCAGGTTTTTTTTTTGCTACTACTCCTTATAATAGCCACACAATATGAATATCACTTTTAAAAATATTTCATTTGAACATTATGAATTTAAAAAATTGAGTTTATGTTTAATATACAGCAACAAACATGTACTTTATGGTCTGTAAAGACATAAAAGTAGTTTAATTGTACTCTTGATGAAGACAGGCTCTGGTTAAATTTCCAATTATGTCCTTCAAATCTTAATGTAATCTCCATTATAACATTGAATCTGATTTCATTTATAATTTTTAGAAGGATATGGGAATTGAAACCCATAGCCAAAAAGTTAACCATATAACCATACCATAACTTAAAGAATTATTAAAGTTTCATATGTACCACTAGACTTGTTCTTACTCGGTCACTGAAGGGATCGCTCCGAACTAGATTTCATTCAAACAATATACGACGCGATCACGTTTGAAGTATAATTAAAAATATTCAATATTTTTATAAGATTATAGTGTATTGTACTCACTTTTCCCTTAAATAGATGTTTATTGTGGTACATAGCATTCCTGTACGTGAGCGTGCGAACTTCATCTTTAAGCATTTCCTCGTGGATACCGAAATGTGCATACGAGTCGAAATAGTAGTCCCTCGAAGTCATTTCCTCTGCAGTTACATTCTTGTCCGGTCCTATAAAGCAAAAAATACAAATTACCTAGCCAAAAAAACGAAGCACGTTGTGTTCAACAGCCGGCGTCCTTAAACAAAAAAAACATTTTAACTCACCATTCTCAACCACAGGCGTCGTTGCCGCTGATGTACTTTCTTGTGCAACATCCATATTTTCCATTTTAATCTTAAATTACCGGTATTAAGTAGTTATTTCAATAATATAACCTGAAACTTCGCAACGCCGAAATCGATATGTCAGCCACAATGAAACAAATACATATAGAAAATTCTCACTTTTTCACTAGCCGTTATTTCTATTTACTAATGTGGTTTTTAATACTTATGACGAGATTAGAATAATATTATCACAAAATAAAACAATAATTTCACGGAAAATGCTCGAAATCGTTTTATACGAAACAACGAGCTTTTCCACCCAAATTGAAAAAGAACGACTAGTGTCGAACTGTCGACTAGTAGAGACAGGCCCTACTCATCGATTTTTAGATTAACATATCGATTTTAAAATTAAAGTTATTTATATTAGAACTAGCTATTACACGTGGCTTCTTCATTCGTGTAGAAATATTTTCAAAATAAACGTCTTAATTCGGATTAAAATCTAATTCTATATCAAATTTTACTCAATTCGTGCGGCTGTTCTGGTGAGATTGAAAAACAAATACCCTCACTTCCAAATCTACTTATAATATTCTTAAACACATTATATTGAAAAGAAATTACATAATCTTCAAATATCATAAAATTTTTGATCGAATTTTTGCATTGCTACCATTTTTTTTAAATCACCATATCCAAATTATTGGTAATATTTACAGAATGGAAATATTTCATTATGTTTCGTATCAATACCATTTCGTGATATTTCCTTTTTCGAACTTTGTTACTTTAAAATAATTAAATTCGGTAATGGATACACATAAATTTATTTTAGGTATCACAAGTGTGACTGCTGGCTGTTTACTAGTTTTTAAATATCGATAAGGGTTAATTACTATCTCAGAATCGATTTAATTGAAATTAATTGCTTTTACGTCCCTAGATGCGAAGCTAATAAAGTTGCTATATTAAAAAATATAGTGTTGTACGTAAAATAAATAAAAAAAAATTATAGTTAATACATATTAAAATGGCATGATATAAAATTAGTATTAATACACTTAATTGAAAAGTTAATTGCAAGATGTATTTTTAGCAAATCTATTAATTAAAGGAAAATATTTAAATTGCCTATTTAGGCGTCAAGACTTAGATCGAAAAATCCAGTATGTACTTGTCTCTGTAACTTTTTATCAATAAAATTTATTTTAGAAAAAAAGTATCAATTTCAATCTCTTTTTTTCTTAAAGTTTTAAAACGATTAAACACTGGTTATTTATCAATAATAAAACAACAAGGCGATGGCTAAATAGCCATTTTCCTAATCGTTGGATATGGAAGGACTCATTCCGTGGCCTGCGAGGAGTCCCTACAACGCCGGTTGATTTCTCCAGAGTCAGATGAAATCCCTAGTTTACGACGTCTCGCCTGTGAGGTCTCTGTCATTCGCGGAAGAATTTAAAACAAGAATTATACACATCAAAAAAGTCTAAGCAACATGCATGATATTACAAATTTACTATATAAACTAATTAATTTCTAAGTCTTGACTCACTCAAAGTGCGTAGGTATGTAAACTTTTTTGTTATTGATGACATACTGGCTGCTTATAAAAAAAATTCGATTATGTTTTGTTTTTTTCATAAAATTAAATGAAAGTGAATTTGTTTGAAATTAAGTGCGCAAAGTGCGTAAAGTTATTGCTACGTTTAGTCTTGATTTTATAATTTTTTAGGAAAAGGAAGTCACTTGGAGCAAAAACTTTAATATGGCTAAATTACAAAATGTTTTGTTACTTATTATTATTTGTTAATTGTTATTACTAATAAACTGTTACTGGTTCTAAATTTTATTTCAATTTGTATTTTTTGTTTTATTTACATTGGGTATTGTTTTTAATTATTTTAATGAAAATTTTAACAAACGATTTTAATTTTAGTTGGAATACGAATTTCCGCTTGCTTCCTTTGTGATCATTATTTTTTCAGTTTCTTTGAAATAAGTTCCTATATAGTTGTTAGGCATTGTTGGAGAGTTAAGAAAACGGTTATGTTTTTAAAATAATCTGCAAGCTAAGTTCATAACTGTATTTTTTTTTTGTTTTAAGGCATTTAAAAAAGCTTAAAGAACTTGATAACTCAAAAATGGTTCACCTTTGGGGTTAAAATTATCACAAATAGTCACCCCTACCAGCTTCTAACAGGAATACGTCGAATTACCTATTGATAACTTGGTATATTGGTAACCCTGTATAATAATTATGGCTTTTAATCACGCTTTCCTATAGTATCCTGTTCCTTTATGAGAGCGGTGCTTAACTTTCCTAGCTAGTAAATGACATGTATTAAACTCATTTACGCCGTTTGAGCGTTTGCCTTGTGATTCTAGTTGGAATAAAACTTTCTTGAAAAGTCGGAAGTTGTAATAAAGGGTTTCCCTTTAAAAAGATATAGCTTTGGGAAAGCAGCATGATGTTCATTATTTTCAGGTTTTAGATAAACACCCAAGTTTCAGAAAGGAGACTTCGTTCCACTATAAAATATTGTAATAGAAATGTATTAAAAATATATACATACCTACATATATGTAATCACGCCTCTTTCCCGTAGGGGTAGGCCACTTCTTTCCACTTGATACGATCCTTACATACTTGTTTCGCTTCGTCCACTTTCATTATTCCCTTCATACATGCCCTTCGGTTTAGGGTACTCTTGACCTGGCCTTTTTAGAAGACGTCCCTGATCTGGTCTCGAAACGTCCGCCTAGGTCTACCCCTTCCAACACTTCCATTCACACTCGCCTTATACACTTTTTTCGTCAATCGTTCTTCATTTATTCTCTCAACATGGCCAAACCATCTCAGCATACCTTTCTCAATTTTTGTCACTACATCTTCTTTCAGACCACAACGTTTAAAAATATATGGATGGAGGAAATTATTATTCTTAAGAGGGCTTATCATACGAGTGGTTATTTCTAACTAAATAAATAAATCGCACCTTCGCGCTTCGGTTCAACAAAGTCACAATTCAGAACAAATTTTTTTGTTATGCATTTTATTAGTATTTCTTTAAAAATATAAAATAAACATTTTACGTGAAACTGTAGCAAAAACTGTAAACAATTAATAGTATGTATATATTATTAACCTACTACACATGGTAATTCAGTAATATGGAAATAAATGCTAAAAAAATCTTAAAAGTCCTGTAAAATTACAAAATGAGCTGTTGTGCATTTGTTGCACCGAAGATGCGAAATATATTTGAACATTTCACACAACGCCATCTATCCCCAAACTAAGTTGCATAGCACTTGTGATATGGGAACTAGACAACTGATATACACATATACTTCTTTTGTAATTAAATAAATATTATACATAAACACCCAGACGCTGGAGGAGAATCGAACCCGTGACCTCCACAAGCATACCAACGTGCATTAGTCGTTACGCCAAGAGGTCATCAATTGTATCCAAAGATTTCAGGTAGAAGTGGTGGCCAGGTCCAGTCCAAGAATTACAAGCACAAGAATATACGTGAAAGAGATTATATACGTAGTAGTCGTAAATAAGTAGATGGATAGATAATTCTTTATTATCCACCACACAATTTTACGAAAAAAAAATATATAAACTGACGGACTCAGAAACTGCATCAAAGTTCAGGATTACTTTGAAATGATTTTTTTTAATAAGTATGCAAACTTTTTAGATTAAATGATATAAATATGGAGAGACTGGCTCTTAATCTCAAAAAAAAAGGAAAATTTAAAAATAGAACTGCAGTAAAACAAATGAATATATCCGGGAAAACAAAATTTACTTATTTAGAGCAAAGTTTTAAATTGATTCTCATTGATTTTTTATTCTTTTGTCAATTGAATTATTGTTACCAGTAGAATTGTTGGGTTAATTTTTTAACTCATCGAGAGTTTTTGAACCATAATATGGATACTTCGTCCGAACAAGCGGCTCAAATTGTACCAAACGAACGATTGGTAGAAATTTCAAATTAAACCAGTCTACAGTTTCTAGAATATACAGAAGGTTTGTGGAGACAGGTTCTTACAGAAGGAGACGTGGTACAGGCAGGACTCGAGCAACCACCGGTCGTGATGACCGATTTATTGTTACAACTTCCCTGCGAAATCGTTTCCGCACGTCAGTTAACATCAAAACAGAGCTTAATGAAGTGCGTGGAGTAAACTCACGTGCACTCACGTGCACGAACAATAAGAAAAAGGTTAAAGGGAGCGGATATCACCCCTTTTAGACCAGCAAATGGTCCAAAGTTGTCTGTAGCTCACAGACAAGCTCGCTTAAGATTTGCGCGTGATCACCTGAATTGGACAGAAGAGCAATGGGCCTCCGTATTGTTCACGGATGAGTGTAGGACATGTTTATATGGTGCAGATGGTCGCAGAAGAGTCTGTCGTCTACGTGGGGAACGATATGCTCAAAGTTGCATTGAGGAGCGTGTTCCTTTTGGAGGCGGTTCGTGTATGGTCTGGGAGTGGCATATCGATGAACGGGCGAACAGAACTTGTGTTCATAGATATGGTCCGTCAAAACGGTAATAGAGGGTGTTTGACTGCACATCGCTACATAACAGAGATCTTAGAAGATCACGTGGTGCCTTACATGGGATTCATAGGCGAAAATTTTACTTTAATGCAGGATAATGCCCGGCCGCACGCTGCTGCACAAGTTCGACAATATTGCGAAGAGGTTGGGATACGTACAATGAATTGGCCAGCACTCAGCCCGGATCTTGATCCCATTGAGCATGTTTGGGACAATTTAAAAAGAGCTATATTAGCGAGAAACGCTTTGCCCACGACAGTGGCAGCACTAAGAACAGCACTTTCAGAAGAATGGGACAATATTCTGCAAGATCTTTTAAATAACCCTAATAAAATCTATGCGGAGCCGATTAGAATCCGTAATAAGGGCACGTGAAGGTAATACAACTTATTAAAACATAAATAAACCCTTGTATAAAGTTTGTGTCTATTGTTAAAACCAATTTTTTAATTAAACCAATTTTCCTTAAATTTCTGTTTTTTCTTCAAAAAATTCTTATGGTCCAGTACACAAATTTAAACTTAAGGATATGACCCTACGCTGTTTTAAAGTTCACGAACCAATCTAGAGGTTTCAATTTAAATCTGTATAGAAAGTTTGCATACTTGTTGGTTAAAATATTTATTTAAAGTCGTCTATTACTTTGATGCAGTTTATTAGTCCGTCAGTGTATATTCTAGAAAAAAGTAATAGTACAACATAATGAACAAATGGCGGTCATATAACTAAACAGCGATTTCTTCCAGAACCTATCGGAAATATTTAAAATAATTGTACAAGGCGGTGCACAACAGACATAAAAATCAAGATCAGTAAATATTATACAAAAAAAAAGAATTAAATTAATCTAAAATGTAATACAATAAACCATACACGCGACAATGCAGTTTATGACTTTAGGTAATGGTTATTAACCAATTTTTAATTTTTCATTCAGCCTGACTAGAAACTAATTAACATACTTCGAAGAGTAAGCAAATAAATATATTGTGTCAATTTACACAGCGCTATCTAGCTCCAAAGTAAGGAACAAAACTTATCATGGGTACTGGACAATACATAAACACTCATACTTGGGATAGGAACAAAATTACCTTAAAAATACCCTTATGGGACAGCAGCGTGTTCGCGATGCCACTCGTTGATGCACCCATAGGCGACAGTAACTGCTAAATTCTAAGCGTGCCGGCTGCCTGTCTGCTGTCCTACAGCAATAAAAAAGGAAAGAGTACACACGTTAAATGGGCCAAATTTTCAATGATGACGTCAAATGTACAATTATAAAAACTAATAGTCGCCCAGGGGTTCGAAATTCGACCATAATTCATTTACTGTATTTTTAATGATAGACTATAACTGTGCCAAATTTTATACGCCTCCGTAAGCGCAAATTTCGTAAAATGAGGTACAAAGTTTTCGCGTCACGTATTATTAAATAGATTACGAAGTACTCGATATGTTAGTCGTTGATTTTCTTGAAATCCTGTCGATAATAACTCAGAAACAGCATTGCTATAATGAAACGTACAAGAGGACGTTTGCTTTCATTATCGTTTTAATTAAATCAACCATCAACCAGTCCAACATTTGTGTTGCGTACGCACGCACGTGTTCAATTCGAATACACAAGTGACGCGCACAATTGGCGGGAAAACGCGTAAATAATCTGTGAACAACTGACAGTATAAATAAACCAAATATTGGATTCTAATTACGGTACGTATGTTTTATTAATATTAAAAGGAAAATGTGTATTGAAATTTAGAATATTATATTGCTCTGATTATTGTTTTCAAATAGATACTGTACATGTAATTCTTTGTTACCTCAAATGCCATCACATCATGCGTGATATATTAGAACAAAGTTTAATATCCCAGACTGAACGCTAAATATGCCAAATTATTTGTAATAATCTCAGACTCTACTAATAATGTTGCTTATATATATTTATATAAAACATAATTAAAACTGTATAGTTGTGTAGAAATATTGTTATTATATTTTCTGATAGTAAATAAATAGCAGTAATAGTATAGTTTTTAGTTAAAATAAAGTGTCTATTCTACTAGACATTCAAGTGACTATTCTCCGTGCAGAGGCGGAATAATAATATTATTAACCCCTGCGGCCAGGGTCGGCCTGTCGTAAAAGCCGACAAAACAACCCACCCTAGCTACGTGGTAGGGCGTCAAGCCCGTCTGGATGGCAACCACCTTTAGTCTTAAGTATGTCGCCATAATAACCTCATGTTGTGTTCCGGCATTAGTGACCCAAGTTCCTGTACCCTTATGGGACAGCAGCGTGTTCGCGACGCCACTGGCGTTGCAAACACCCCTATACGACGGTAACTGCTAAATTCTAAGCGGGCTGTCAGCCTGTCTGCTGTCCTACAGTAATTAAAATTCACGTATCTTGGAAATAATCTTATTGTTTTCGAACCATCCATGAACTCCGTAGCGCAATAACGCGCGTCAGTACACCTGTAGAGGTCACGGGTTCGTTATCCGTTCCACGTCTGGGTGTTTATGTACAATATGCATTTATTTATAAAAGTATATAAATAGTGTATCAGTTGTCTAGTACCTACAAGCGGCTTGCAGCGTACTTAGATGGCTAGATGGCGCTGTGTAAATAATCCCAGTAGGTATATTTAGTTATTTATCGTAATCCAAGCGACTACTCGCGATAGCATCCAGAGCATTATCATTGAGCAGGACTGTCACAGAGCGTGAGTTGTGTATCGTTGACTTAACCTATATCCAAAATCGTTAGAAAATCGATAGAAAGTCATCAACATAATGCTGTATATCATCACTTGACATTAACGGGCCAGACGGCTTAATGTGTCATTATTGATATAACAGTATAGATAACATAACATATACATAAATAATTAAAAAGTATATCATTTAAAAAATAAAATATAGCATTCATATAAAAAATATACATAAATTCATAATTGTAATTGATTTCGTAAAAACCCACTCGTTCTTCTCGTAGAATAATACAAATTTAATAATAAATATGTTAAAAAACTTAACTATAACCTAATAAAATAAATATGAATCATCGAGCCGAACAGTGTTGTTCCTGACAAATTTAGGGATGCCGTATTTAAATTGTAAAATTGCCGGATTTTTAGGGAAAATTAAGAAAATTGCCGTATTGTACAAAATGTTTATTTTGCAAAGTTAAAATTAATAAAAAAAAACACGCTTTTATAAAAAGTCAAACTAAAAGGTAAAAAATAATTTTCAATAAAATTAAATTAAGGATAGGGGGATTAACAAAAAAAATGAATTTTATTGTAAAAAAAGTGTGGAGTGCTTGTTGTCCATTGTTATTTTGAAAATATCTTAAAAAGTTGCTTTCTATACTTCTGTTTTATGTGTTTACTTTTTACCTTTTTTGCGGTGGAGGTAACCCGTCGTCATGCATTGTCACACTCGTTATCACTCATTTTCAATTTAGTAAAACTTATAGAAATCTTATAACTTTCACTGATAGATCGTGTCATACAGCAAACCAAAGAAGCAATGAGACTCTAATAATCAGAGAATCACAGTCACAGTAGTTACAGTACAATAACGATTATACCGGGGATTCTCACACGTCCCAAAAATCAAAGATTTTAGACTTTAACGTCCTAAAGATACGATTGCATTTGATTGAATTCTGTTGACGTTTATTTTTGTGGGGCTTCTACTAAATCTATGGTTTACAATTTGGTGCGAGAGATAGAATATGTTTTTTTTTGTTCACTTTAGTCAATTACCGTATATTTTAATACGGTAATCAAAGAGCTGCCGTATACCGTATTTATGATGGTTAAGATGCCTGAATGCCGTATATTACGGCAATTGCCGTATCAAGAACAACACTGGAGCCGAATAAAAATTACGTTAAAATAACGCAGAAGGGGATCGTACATGCTGTTAGTTAACGGGATACGACTAGTAGTACGCTTCGTATAATATGTTAAAACTTAACTTGTTAGAACAACTAATATTTATAAGAAACTAGTTGACCCGGCAAACATTGTTCTGATATGTGTATTTAAAATAAAAGTAGCCTATGTCATTCTCCAAGGTCCAATCTATGACTATACCGAAAATCTATGACTATACAAAATTGGTTCAGCGGTTTAGGCGTGAAATCGTAAGAAACAAACTCAATTTCGCATTTATAATATTAATTAGGATGTCTCGTATATTAAACATTCTTATTTACTCGTGATTTGTAAAAGTATTAATCCAGTAGGCCAAGGTTTACGTAACCAATGAAACAGCTTTGCAAACGTGTTTTGAAAATAAATTTAAAATTATGTTGATGGTGTATTGTTTTGAAGTGGGAATAACGAGTTGTTTAATATAATTTTTTATACGGATGATATGATTAAAATTTTATAATAACAAATAGATGTCATATTTATTAGTAAAATTAATATGGTATAACCTCCTTTGCGGTACACATGCAAGCATGATTTCCATGGAACGTAAATATAGTTTTCTAAAAATATATGCATATATATTACATAAAATTTATTCAAATACTAGCTGTGCCCGTGACTCCGTCCGCGTGGAATAGTGACCTTATCACTAAGGGGTATGAAAAATAGATGTTAGCCGATTCTCAGACCTACTCAATATGTTCACAAAATTTCATGAGAATCGGTCAAGCCGTTTCGGAGGAGTACGGGAACGAACATTGTGACACGAGAATTTTATATATAAGATATGAAATTCAAAGGAATTTCATGCCGAACCCATAGAATTCCTTTTAGAAAACAATGAATTTAAAAATATTTATATTTTAAATCAACAATTTACTTAAGAACAACATACTTGATTAAATTGATTATTTATATATTTTGCAATAAGTCAGAAGTAATGGTTAAACAACAAGTTATGATTAAAATAAACGTAAAAGATTATATGCCAGTTAGTGGACTCATTATAAATGCAATGTTGAAAAACAAACGGGTTATTAAACGTGAGTTGCGAACGGTAATTAACGATGATATTATGATATATAATATATTAGCCGATCACACCCGCTCCGCTGGGCGATTAACAGACAAAATTAAATCGAAACAAAATGAAAAAGGGCTTCTTCCATCCACCACTCCATCCACGGAGCTATCCAGTCCCCCTCTTGCGCTTGCCCAAAACGGATCCCGGAACAACGTATGAGGGAGTGCTTACACGAGTGCCCGTGCCACTCGGAATTGTCCCGAAGGACACCTCCGAGCGGACGGAGCCATCCGACGCCTCACCAACTAATAATTTTACTCCGCAACATCCTTAATACGAGTACCGTAACTGATATTTGTGCTCCCCCCCAGAATACGTAGAGCCTATGCCTGCGCCTGAGGGCACAGGGGAGGATTCTCCACCCTGTTGAGTGGTACCTCCCTGGAGTAGTATTTTTCCTAATATCTACTCCATTTTTCTTCATTTGGAGAGTGGATATACCCCCCGGCCATACAGTCCATCGGAACGCCACGGGACCTTGAGCTTCGGGAGGGCTGTTATAGATCCTCCAGCCCCAGCCCCAAAGCTGGGCGATTCCAGACGGGACGGGACTAGCATCTCCGCCGCGTGTCAGTCAGGCGTGGGTACGAATGCCAGACGACACCCCAGGACAGAACTTAGCGAATCGCCTCACGACGTAGCCTGCCCAGCAAGATCACCGAGGGACCGAGGGATATGTGGGGCTCCGGGAAAGATGTTCGGCCATCCGGCTACCCACTAAAAACCCCGCTGTTCTCCTATCGCCTACGCCCGGGCCTACGGATATGTGGCCTGCCGATCTCGTGGCCCAGGCCAACGCCGGCCCGCCCTTTGTCTCG
This sequence comes from Malacosoma neustria, assembly GCA_963693495.1. Taxonomy (NCBI): domain Eukaryota; kingdom Metazoa; phylum Arthropoda; class Insecta; order Lepidoptera; family Lasiocampidae; genus Malacosoma; species Malacosoma neustria. The sequence goes on from OY856388.1 coordinate 16,373,516, forward strand.
AGGCGGGCCTCTTCTAAAGTGTTGGCCAGGGGGTCCGAGTTTCGTCCCCCCGGCGCTCTCCTATAATAACTCTAGGAGTTGAGGGGGCTGCGGAACAGCACGCGGCCTCCCGCGGCGCCGACGTGGCCTGCGTTGGCGGGAGGGGAATGTGGTGGTCGACTCCCGCTCCCGCTCCGCCGCCTCCTTTGCGGACATGACTGCCTCGCAGAAGGAGGCGATGGCGTCTGGTACCCATAACACAAGTGCTACGCTACTTAGTTTGGGGCTAGATGGCGCTGTGTGAATTGTCATAAAATATTTATTATTAGTTTTGGTCGATAATAAAAGCATTTAAACAAATACGATATTTATTATTCCGCTTAAAATAGTCCAATCACGCTAATTGGGCCATCAGGTCATTATTGGCAAGAATAATTGTGCCTAAATCTACAATTATCATTCATTCAACGGGAACCTCACTCTTATTTTATCTTAAGTTGAGTAATATAATACTAACTCTGGTGTCAGACCCGGGAGTATCCCTGGATTCGTTTAATCATTGCCTCCCCGGAGTTTCCGGGTGAATGTTTCTCAAGACCAGTATAACATTGTACGTAGTTGCTTAGTTGCCCTTACCAAATCTCAGTCCTTCTGGCTTCAAGTCGGCAGTAACAAAGTACTGAAGTAACTGACAAAACAAATAACAGATCATTAGGAGGTAATTCTCGGGCCTCTCTCAAAGGGTTACCGGATTTAACCTACCGGTATCTCGGTATTCAGATTTCCTCACGTTTACCTTCAAGGTCGATATCTGGTAATTATGTTATAAGCACACGGCACGGTATTTTTCATTAACTGTATTAAAAAAACTGGAAGTAAATATAAATAAAGCATTTCATTTGTAGACTCCGTCTTGTTTTATTGCTTGCTTCATATTTTCGTAAAATTCACCTAATTACCGAAACCATACATGCTACAAGTGTCATGAGATTCGAAACTGCAAGCTCTTCAATTTTAAGACCAATTGAATACTACTCATACCTAAGAAAACATACGCGATAATTATAACTAAATTTATTTTATACAGCACAGAAACTATCTTCCGATCTTAACTATTAACCCTCTCAGGACCATAAGATATGCAAGACTACTACAAATATAATAGTAGAAGATCCGACCCTATATCGACACCCATCGGGTTGATAATAGAATCAAACTTATTTTGATTATATATACTTAGGTTGTATATTTATTGTATACCTACAGAGCACTGTTAGATTCAGTTCAGTTCAGTTCTTAAGGTTATGGTACTGTTAGATTCCAGTTTAATATAAATACTATCATTCTAGTATTGACAGTTCTTAAATTTATAATGTCATTTTTAAATAACCTAAATGAAGGTTTTCTTAACATAAACTAACCGGAAGTTTGTAAATGTTTAAAAACACAATAATCATAATTAATACAAACACTTGGCAGGAGGGGGGATACATGTTGACGGGGTAGGAAAACTAGAAACAATATTAAAGGACGGTGAAATATGGGGGAACCCGTCAAGAGTGGTTTTTCCCCGAGACCAAAAAAAAACGGTGAAATATACTAAGAAATGGACAGTGAACGAAATTACGAAATATAATTGATAAATGAAAGTGAAATTAAAATAATTACATTTGTGGTGATAAACGTTCACGTTGGTTTTATTATATAACTTGTATAGTATACATTGACAATATATTTTGCTTTCCTATCTACATTATAGGATATCCGTGCTTTTTATCCGTGCAGGGGCGGAGAAAGAATACTAACCTCTGCGGCCGGGGTCGGCCTGTCGTAAAAGCCGACAAAACAACCCACCCTAGCTACGTGATAGGGCCTCAAGCCCGTCTGGATGGCGACCACCTTCGGTCTTAAGTATGCCGCCATAATAACCTTGTGTTGTGTTCCGGCATTAGTGACCCAAGTTCCTGTACCCTTATGGGACAGCAGCGTGTTTGCGATGCCACTGGCGTTGCAGGCACCCATAGGCGACGGTAACTGCTAAATTCTAAGCGGGCCGTCAGCCTGTCTGCTGTTCTACAGCAATAAAAAAAAATATATATTAAAAATGTATGCAACAAAATACTACTATTCGTTCACTCATAAAGCATACTCAACAATTTTACTATTTATACATATCAAATATACAAATTTAACCAAAGTTGCATCATACGGTCCGCACGTGAATAAACAATACATTGTTAGCAAGTTTTAATGAACTATACAATAAAATAATTGTTAATCTTTATATTATAAACGTGAAAGTTTGTATGTATGGATGTTTGTTACTCTTTCACATAAAAACTACTGAACGGGTTCTAATGAATTTCGATATAGTCATAGATTGGACCTTGGAGAATGACATAGGCTACTTTTTTAAATTCTTATGGCAGATCAACGTTTGTCAGGCCAACTAGTATTTAATAAATCTAGGGCATCGAAATTTAAATTTTGAAAACCCGGGTTTTCGGATCTAAGAGTAATCAAAACCCGGGTAGACCGGTTTTTTCAAGCATTTGGATCTTTTTATTGTAATTTTTTTAAATACACTAATCTGCATTTATATATCGATTTCCGACAATTAGTACAAAATAATAGGTCTTTACCTATGAAATTGCCGTTCTGCAGTACTGACCATTTCAAATCAAAATAATTTTTGTTTGGCTAAGAATTCTAATCTCAAATTAATTTTATTTTTAAAACATGGAATTCTTTTTCCAGAAGTAGTCATATGTTTATTGATTAGTGTTACATTTTCATCGCATTTCAATCTTTTTCGTCATCATGGATACGTTAAAAATTCGAGTAATTATGGAATATGAGTACCGTCGTGGCAGCAACGCGGCACAAGCGGCACGCAACATCAACGACGTTTACGGAGCTAACACTACAAACCAACGCACCACCTGTTATTGGTTTGCTCGCTTCCGTTCTGGTAATTTCGACCTGAAAAATGAACCTCGCGGTCGTCCGAAGACTTTGGTCGACAATGACGAATTAAAGGTGATTGTGGAAGCTGATGATACACAATCTACGGATGAATTAGCAGCAGCTTTCGACGTTAGCGTCAAAACAATATTGGTCCATTTGCGTGAAATTGGCAAGATAAAAAAGCTTGACAAATGGGTGGCCCACGAACTCAATGATCGCCAGCGCGAAGTACGCGTCGAGACGTGCCGTGCACTGCTCAACAAACACACAAATGAAGGAATTTTGAACCGCATTGTTACCTGCGATTAAAAATGGATTCTGTTTGATAACCGCAAGCTCTCAGCAAGTTGGTTGGATCCTGGTTCAGCACCTAAACAATGCCCTAATCGAAAACTTACCCCTAGAAAAGTGATGGTCACTGTTTGGTGGTCTAGCGCCGGTGTGATTCATCACAGCTTCTTACCAAACGGGGTGAGCATTACTGCAGATGTGTACTGTGAAGAACTGAACACAATGATGGATAAGCTGGCACATCTCCAACCAGCATTGGTCAATCGCTCGTCTTCACTGCTCCTGCACGACAACGCGCGACCTCATACGGCACAGCAGTCGGTCTCCAAGTTGCAAGAACTAGGGTTGGAAGTTCTCCGTCATCCGCCCTACTCACCAGACCTTGCGCATACAGACTAGTACTTTTTCCAGAATTTAGATAACTTCTTGGCGGGAAAAAAATTCAATACCCGAGAGCTAATACAAAATGCCTTTAAAGAATTTGTTGCCTCCCGTCCAGTTGATTTCTTTATGAAGGGCATCAATAAACTGCCACTGCGTTGGCAAAGCTGCAATGAATGCATGGGTGATTACTTCGATTAATACAAATAAAAATTACATAAAAAAATTCGCTTAAATTTTTTCATACTAAACGGCAATTTCATAGGTAAAGACCTAATATAAAGGATGAGGAAGAATTTAAATAAATGAAACAGTACTTTACAAATCACAAAAACAGTTATATTTGTTTAAAAAAGTGATAAAGATTTATTTTTTCTTCAGAATATCTTAAAACTTAGTAATAATCTAGTCTTTTTTTAAATCACAGACTTGCAGAGATTAGTTTTAACGTTAAATGAATTATTTTGGTAACATTCACTTATTGTATTTAAAAGCTAATAAAAATAATATCTTCAAAAGACATTTTTGTAGTATCACAAATAATTTTAACATTAATAAAACTCTTCTTCGCATTAACAATTAATTAACAAATACTTCTAGTCTTCTATTCTACTATTCTAATATAATTTGAATTGCAGTCGTTTGGTTAATAATCGGTTCTTTATTTAATTAACTAAAATACTAAGTAAAAAGTAGTTATGCATTTGACACATTATTTAAACAACATAGTTAAGACATACCCTCTGACCATCTGACCACTTTAGAAAAAAAGAGACATTCATATAAAATAATAACTAATACCATTTTGGATATATCGTAACGTAACATAAAAATAACAGAAATCAGAACTGAATTATTAGAATTTCTTCTTACTTATGTAAAATGAACGTAAAAGCTACTTTTTACGTAATAAATAATAATTTATCAGACTTTTATTCCATTTAAGTACTTATATTGTATACGAAGTGGCTTAAACTTAATAAATAACAAAAACAAAAGTATTAAAAAAAACTCCGAAAAACCCGAGTTTTAAAAATCAAACCCGGTTTTTTTGTAATTCTCAGAACCGGGAAAACCCGGATTTTTTCGGTCCGGGTAAACCCGGGCTCGATGCCCTAAATAATTCCTTATCTCTAACAGAATGTGTAAATATTACATTGTACAATCGTTCGTTGACTACTTAAGATATTCGTTGTTTCCAAATTGTAATAAGGGTTTTACTATGTAAATAACACTCCGCCATACTCACAAATAAGAATGATGCAATTATATGCAGCTCCTTATAAAGTAATACGCAAGTAACCAGGATGCACACAACATTCATTAACAAACATTCTATCTTCGGCTTATTCCTTACAATGTTCTCTTGGGAAGGTGGGCTCGAGTTGATAAACTCAACAACGACACCCTGGACTCAAGCCGAACGCATACCCATACGTGGTGGTTTCATCGCAGCTCTACGCTTTTTTATTGCTGTGGGACAGCACACAGGCTGACGACCCACTTGATAGTAAGCGTAGGGGAACTGGAACATGGTCACATGCCGGAACACAACACAAGGTTACTATGGCGGCGTATTTAATTGTTGCCATCCAGTCGAACTTGGTGTCGCCTTTTACGACTGGCTGTCCTCGGGCGCAAGGGTCAGTATCCTTACTCCGCCACTTCCCAGAGGAGATCCACGTTAGCCTATCTTGGCTATTGGCCATCAGCAGCTTGTGTAGGCCTGTAGAAATTTTATGACCTCATTGTTCATCTTCCAGATCCGAAGAGCGTTATACTAGTTCACTGGGGGTCTGTATCTAAATGCCAACGTGATCCGGCCGAGCGTGTAGCTTGGAGAAATGTGTAGGGTCCATTATCATGGTCGATAATCCTACGCGCCACAGTCCTCAATAAGAGAACCAATCCTTACGATTTTCTTTTAAGTTTTTCGTCTTGATAAAAGTCAAACTCAGCACGCTGCCAAATTTTGCTCGAAGACAAAACTTCTGCGAGTCTGTTACATCAATGCCATCTCGTAACATTTTTAAATAGCCTATATTTCTGATAGGTTGTCTGGAAGAAATCGCTGTTTAGTGATAAGACCGCCGTTTGCTCACTATGTTGTACTATTACCTATTTCTTTTTATGTCTTTTTTTCTGTAAAATTGTGTGGTGAACAATAAAGAATTATCTATCTATCTATCTATCTATATTGTAATGTTTAGAAGGAATATATTCCGCATTCAGATAGTAAATTGAAAAGTCGTTAGCTTAATCGATAAGGAAGTTACTTTGTTGTCTGTATTTTAGATAAGATACTTATTGTAAGTATATTATCTAAACTTAATGTAAGTGATTTAAAAATGCTATGCGAATTTAGAAAAAAGTTATACGTGGATGGATAGAGAAGCAGAGAAAGAGACCAAAGAAGATACGCATGAATGGCGTTTAAGATGATATGGCGAAAAAGGATGTGAATATTGAGAAGACGGCTAACAGAGGAAAGTGGAAGGAGAGAACATGTTGTGCCGACCCCACATAGTTTGGGATAAGAGCAGGAGAAGAAGATTTAGATAAGAACCGCTTGATTATTTAACGCGAACACAAACAGTACCTTTTTATACTACTACTAGACTATATAAGTCGATAGAGAGATAAGAAGATAATTCACTTCTAGTTCTTTACCCCAATTCATCATCACCATCATCTAAGCGTTGTATCCCGGTTGCAACCTAAACTTCCGTTTCGGTGCCCGAGGTCCGCTATCCGACTTTTTCTACTCCACTTCGCACTGTATTCAGCATTCCTGGTAGTGAGCCTATTGGCACGCATATCACCCTTTACGACGTCAAGCTAGCACTTTTTGGGTCTATCCCTCCTACCGGGGCCCGGCGGAGGTGGCATGGCCAGACATTTGTTTCACACGTAAGCATAATAAAACGTGGCCGTACCAACGGAGCCGACACTCCTGCAATTTATCTGCAATGTCACGGACATGAAGACTGCCGCGAATGCAGGAGTTCCTAACGCGGTCCTTCTGCGTCACTCCACACATCCACCGCAGCATATTCATCTCCGTAACACGCAGTTCTTGCTTATGTCGCTCTAACACCGGTCACGCTTCACAGCCGTATAAAAGAACAGGCCTAATGATGGTCAGTCAACTTTACCGGCAACTTGGGGTCACAAATGACACCAGTTACCTCATGCCATTTGGCCCACGCGACAGCAATGCGTGCCTTGACGTCGCAATCGATTTCACCAGACGCATGAAATATAAATCCGTATATTTCACTCAGTTTCTTCTTCTTTCAGTTCTTTACCTCAATTCTCACCCTTTATTCGTACCAGCAGCACGGTATCGTTTGGTAAAGCAAACAGTTTAACCAAAGGGTTTTTATTGCATATACACCATGCGGTATACAGAAACCGGTGCTTATTGAAATGTATAAGGTTGTAGAACTGACGTTTCGACATTCTTCTTAGGGGAGAATAGAGAAAGATTGGAGTTAAATGAGTCTGGAAAGAGAAAAGTTAAATAGGAGAATGGAAGTGAATCAATGGAACGAGTGTAAAGCCTAGTTTAAAGCCAACTAATTTGCGCTGACTTTCTGCCAAGAAATGCATCGCACCGACCACCACCACCACATTTAAACTCCAGCAACGTAAATAATAAAAAATGAGATTACCAAACTTTTCTTCTCCACCGTTAAGGCGGCAGAACCAACTTCAATAAAAATGGATATGATACCAAGTACTAGTGATGACAGGTTATAGCGGCTTCTCAGCTTACACCCTTCTCACCTTTACCGCTTTCAACTTAAAAATAGTCCTGATTGCATATGCTATAGCGTACACGAGACGAGATAGCGTCTGCTGTTTAATGTATGATCTCCACAGTAGTGAGGTTTGAGCACCATTGAAAATGAGGCCCACTAAGAAAACCTTATATGTAGTAATGGCCAATAAAAAGACCAGGCCGCATCTATAAAGCGTAACAAAATAAGATAGCGATATATCCTACCTACTCCTGACAAAATCACTGAAAACATAGTAATAATAATAAAAATAATAATAACTCATTTGTTTTATGTAGTATTTATTTGCTGTAATCATAATAGCATAAACATAGTAATTAATTAAGTTACAAGTTAAATGGGATGTTTTACAAAAACAATTTGATAATGGCCGTCCATTGAGCCAGTAGTCGATACCAACAAATGCGTCATTGTCCCATTATCAATTTCATTAGGTCCTTATCAACTATAGTAATGTGCGGTGGTTATGGCGGATATTTTAGTATTGGTGGTATCCAGGACGAATGTCGTCGAACTATTTGTACTATCCGTGCAGGTGCAAGGCGACAAAACAACTCTAGCTACGTGGTAGGGCCCCAAGCCCGTCTGGATGTAACCACCTTTGGTCTTAAGTATCTCACCTTAATAACCTTGTGTTGTGTTCCGGCATTAGTGACCCAAGTTACTGTACCCTTATGGGACAGCAGCGTGTTCGCGATGCCACTGGCGTTGCAAACATCCATAGGCGACGGTAACTGATAAATTCTAAGCGGGCCATCAGCATGACTGCTGTCCTAAAGCAATAAAAAAGTGCCCATCCATTAGAAGAATCACGCTGGGGACAAAAGTTCAGATTCAGTAACCGCAACGAGGTCTCGCTAATCCAAAGAAAGAAAGAAAATAAAAGAAAGCACATGCGGACAGGCATTCGTATACCAAGAGTACCCGAAAACGGCAAAGAAACAGATGTTTGCTCTGCACACTATGACGTCATTCAAGACACTACGACAGCTAAATGCGTTTTAGTCACGAAATATCAAAATATTTATAAAACTCCTTATGAAAACTTGTTCACGTTTTTTTAAAAGAAACATTAGTATTTTGGGTAAAATAGACCATAGGGCACAATATACGTCTAAGAGGATACCGCACGATGTTCTCCGAAGCGACCTCCCTACTGGCCGGATCCCCACCATGGGCCCTCGAGGCTCGTGTCCTGGCGCTGTTATACCAGTGGCGCCAAAACGCGGCCGAGCGTGGCTCTCGCCCCGCGTCTCGCGAATTCAGGTATAGCGGGCGGAGCTGCTCGACGAGGTGCTAATTGTGGAGTGGAAGGAGCGTCTTGCGCACCCCAGCGCGGGCCTTGCCACCATAGAGGCGATGAGGCCCGTCCTGGCCGAATGCATGGAGAGGCGCCACGGAGCCCTAACCTTCCGCCTGACGCAGGACCCAGCGGGAGCGGGAGTCGACCACCACACTCCCCTCCCGCCTACGCAGGCCACGTCATCTGCGCCAGAGGGCATCCAACAATCAGGCGTCCGTAGAATGGGGTTGCGGGCGGCCCCTCGGGGGACGATCCGCCGCCCGCTCTATTTTCGCGAGGGTGAGAGCCACGTGCGTTTCCGCAGCCCCCCTCAACTCCTTAGAACTAATAAAGGAGAACGCCGGGGGGACGAAACCCTGACCCCCGGTGCTAAACACATGGAAGAGGCCTGCCCTGAAAAGACGGGCCGGCGACGTCCCGGGCCACGAGATCGGCAGGCCACATATCCATGGGGCCGGGCGTAGGCGATAGGAGAACTGAAGAGTTTTTTAGTGAGTAGTCGGATGGTCGAACATCTTTCCCGGGGTCCCACATATGAGGGTTTTTCCCCGAGACCGAAAGAAAACAATATACGTCTACTTAATATTAAATTTAACAGCGAATATTTTAAAATGTTCGGATAATCCGCTACAACACTATCGATAACCGGACAACAGACGGAGCCACGAGCCGTTGAATGTAGCTGTTTGCAAATTTCATTGTACAATGTACATACATCGTAATGTAGTAAGGATAGTGACCGAGAACGAACGTGTCGGCATTTGCGTGTCTCCGCGAGACGTGATTAATTAATTTAGTTTCGAATTACAGTGGTCATTGATAAAAGTTATATTTTTTAATGTTTGTTTATTATTTGGGGGCTGAATTAATTTGAACGTCTTTGTAATACGTATTTATTGGTAAGTTTGAATATATTTCCGCAATTTATACTGTTTTTATTGCTGTTGAACAACAAACAGGCTAACGGCCAACTTAATAGTAAACAGTTACCGTCGCCAGTAGATGCAAGAGACACCAATAGTACCGTTAACACGCTGCCATCCGCGTAGGGGAACTGGAACCTGAGTCCCTCATGCCAGAACATAACACAAGGTTATAAATGGCGCCTGGCAGCATATTTTGAGGCTCGTAGTGGTTGTCATCCAGTCGAGCTTGGAACCCTGCCATCTAGAAAAAAGTGTTATAATATACCTAGTCAGGTCATAAATTCTGTCACATGTTTAATGTAAAATAATTGTAACAAGTTTATTCATTATGTAACCATTCATATACCAAAATGAACTTAACAAAACATAGATTCTTATGACATTAAAGTTTATTCAAAATGACCTCCGTGATTTTGAATACAAGCCTTCAATCTACGCGGCCAGTCGTCTATCGCAGCACGAACGAGGTCCATGTCAATATCGGCGGCTGCCTTAATCAAGGATGTCTTGAGTGACTCCAAATTGGGATGAGGCTTTGAGCACGCCTTTTCCTCCAAGTGTTGCCATATCTTGTAATCTAACGGATTCAAATCTGGACTGGAGGAGGGCCAGTCTTCGTGCCGGATGAAGTCGATTTCACGCGCCGCCAGCCAGTCTTGTGTGCTCTTCGCTCTATGAGCTGGCGCCGAATCTTGTTGGAATACCCAGTGCCTGTTATTGAACATGGTATGAGAAACAGGTTCCACAAGGTTCGTCAGGACTGTATTTTGATACACAACAGCATTCGTTTTTACACCTTTCTCACAAAAATGTACCTCTGTTAAGCCCCAATAAGAAACTCCCAACCATACCATGAGCGAGGATGGAAAATGACCTCGTTGGACACGCGGAATACGGTTGCTCGCTTCTTCACTACTGTGTGCGTACACCTTATCATTTTGTTTGTTGTAGCTCTCTTCTACGGTAAACATTTTTTCATCCGAAAAAAGAATTTCCCGATATTTTTTTCCCGCGTACCGCTTCAACAAAGCGCGGCATCTCTTCAGTCTCAGGTCCATTAGACGAGCATTCAAACAATGTCCTGTTTTTCTTCGATATGCCCGAAGCCCTAAGTCTTCATTTAACACCCTTTTCACCGTGGTTCTGCTTAACCCCATCTGAAGGGCCAACAGTTTCTGCTTACGTTTGGGATTTCTTTGAATTCGTGCCTTCACAGCTTTTATCACTGCTGGAGTCCTAACAGACCGAGGGCGACCACTTCTTGACCTGTGATCTACACTAGAGTCTTCATTGTATCGTTTGATGGTACGATAAACGAATCTTTTGGTTATATTCAAATTTTTCAGTATGTTAAAAATTTGAATTGGCGCGTAACCGCAACGATGCAACGCAATAACTGCAACACGGTCTTCTTTAAGCGTCCACTCCATATTTAAAAATGAGTAAAATTCTAAAAATATTCATTTTTATTTTCATGAACAATTCGAAATTCGAATTCAATAAACTTTTTTGTGGCCAGCATTCTAAAAGAAAAGTTTTTACTGTGTGACAATACTTATGACCTGACTAGGTATTATAACATCTTCATCACCCTTTTGAAGTTCACACCTGGACATGGGCCTGTCCCAAAGAGAGTCACAAAGTCGCCACAACACATTCCTATATTTTATATACATCATATAGTTATCCAATTTAGCAGCAGAGGCCCACTACAATGTGGCCTGTTAAGATTACCAAGGGCTCCACATAACCTGTAACACTAAAGATCCGTGGAAACATTTTTAGCGAAGCTAATTTTTTCTTTATCCAATTGTCATCATCATCATCTTTGCGTTGAATCCCATTTCAATAAACTCAAATTTCCACGTCCTCACGTATGGTTTGATTTCCAACGTTATTTTTTTCTACTACGCTTCTTCAGCTTCCTTACGTATGTAGTATACTATTTTCTATTAAATTCTGTGTATATTATAACGGTAATTTTAATCCAGGTAAGATAGAATAGATTTTCGTTTTTATCAATCTTCAGACAATTGTATTGCGATTGTATTGGTCGTATCAAGAAGTCAAGGAAAAGGCGCTATGTAGAGAGGACTAGAAGATGCTCTACCGACAAAAGCGGTAGCTCATTAATAAATAAAAAAAAATCTAAGCTAAAAAATTACAGTTTCAAAAAAAAACTAAAAAACACGCTTTTATAGAAAATCAAACTAAAAGGTAAAAAAATAATTTTCAATAAATTAAGGATAGTGGGATTAACAAAATTAAATAATTTTATGTTAAAAAAGTGTGGGGTGCTCTTTAAGATATTTTCAAAATGACTACATACTTCTATACCAATATCTGTCAATAAAATATTATTTACGTAATCAAAAAATAAGTATATTTTTTCTGTCTGTCCCTTTTGTATTCATCCACTTATTTCTAGCATTCTCCTTGTCATATATATAGCATTTTCCCCTGTGCATTATATAGCCATACTACGCAATAACTTTTAGTTTAAAAACCATGGGTAGTATTCTTCGATCAATAATAGTACTAGTAGTATATTTTATGAAAAACACATAATGGTATAAACTTACCGAAAAAAAGATATTCCTTCCAAAACCTTGTTGTTACGGTGATTATTTACACAGTTTTTGAACGTGCACTGCGGCATTTTGACGTCTTAATGTTGGCTATGATTGGACCATACTAATTTGAAAAATAGGACCACAAAATTATTCGTGGTCTTATTTTTCGGATCGTTTTTGAAGCGCTTATCGGGAATCTAGTACTATTTGTGATCGAAGGTAGTATTTTAATACTTTTACTTTTTACAAGCCGCTTATTGCATTTAAATCCGAGGCGTACAGTTTTGAGCATAAGTTAGGTGACGTCACAGATCGGCCTTCTCCGTGATTATTTTCGTCAATGGCGTTCCGGGACATATCCTTTGAATGAATAGCAACCATATGAGTAAGAGTCAATGATATAAAATATCATTGGTAAGTGTTATCTGTGCAGGGGCGGAGAAAGAATACTGACCTCTGCGGCCGAGATCGCCCTGTCGTAAACGGCGACTAAACAATCCAAGTAAGCGATAGAGCTCCAAGCCCGTCTGGATGGTTTACACTCCTGCTTTTTTAATATGTCGCCTTAATAGCCTTTGTATTGTTTCGGCATAAGTTACCAGGTTCAAGTACCACTACGCGGTTGGCAGCACGTTAGCGATGCCACTGGCGTTGCAAACACCCATAGACGACGGTAACTGCTAAATTATAATTGGGGCGCCAGCCTGTCTGCTGTTCTATGGCAATAAAAAAAATATTGAATAGATGTAGGTATATTATTTTTATCCGTGCAGGGGCGGAGTAAGAATACTAACCTCTGTGGCCGGGGTTGGCCTGTCGTAAAAGGCGACAAAACAACCCACCCTAGCTACGTGGTAGGGCCTCAAGCCCGTCTGGATGGTGACCACCTTTGATCTTAAGTATGCCGCCATAATAACCTTGTGTTATGTTCCGGCATTTGTGACTCAAGTTCCTGTACCTTTATGGGACAGCAGCGTGTTCGCGATGCCACTGGCGTTGCATACACCTATAGGCGACGGTAACTGCTAAATCCAAGCGGGCCGTCTGCCTGTCTGCTGTTCTATAGCAATAAAAAAAAATTAAATTTTTATAATGTTTTCTGATCGCTCAACCCTGAAAGGATTTCTAAACGTAGCCTTTCTATCTGTGGCCTAATAATTATTCCCTTTGTCGTATTCCTAAGCGGGACGACATGGCTCGATTCAGTTCTGAGATGTCGTTCTACGATTAAGTACCAAAATAATACATTTCAATATAAGATCTTACAGATCTGACTGAATGTCAAGAAACTGCTGCCATTTCCAATATAAAATGCAGGCTAGAAGAAACGGCGAAGCAAACTCCCCATCGTATTCAGTTTATCTTATATCCATACCCTTTTATTCGTTATAACTTTTATTACAAATTTAAAATTGAATAGAAGGAATAAACTGAGTTAACATGTCTTGTCATATTATTATTAGCCAATCATAGTCCAAGTTACCCATATATACAAGTATATATATATATATATATATATATATATATATATATATATATATATATATATATATATACAGTTACCGTCGCCTATCGATGTTTGCGACGCTAGGGGAACCTGGTTATTAATGACTGAACACAACATTATTATGGCGGCATACTTAATTATGAATAATTAAACCAGGGGTGGTTGCCATCCAGGCCTTTTTGGGCCTTGCCACCTAGCGTTGGATAAACGAGGCGGGTAAACTGACCGTCTCCTTTCTCTAGAGGCCCGAATAGTGCGACGTTACAGACTGTCATTATGAAATCTGTACATACAATCTAATATATTATGTATAGATAGATACAAATGCATAAGCTTATCGACTTTATCATTGTTAATATTAATAAATATAAGTTTATGCGATGAACCGTCAGATCTAGATTCTCTAACTCAAATAAAGATTAGTATTACAGTGATTGCTTGCATTCACGATGTAATTCTCTTTTTATGACGTTATAAAATTATTACATAATCATACCGTAACTGAAAGATAAGTGTACGAACCCTAGCTGGTAAAATAGATCGCAATTTTATTTGTGTGGATTTGTCAAATCGTCACATACTGACCCCTGCGGCCGAGGACAGCCTGTAGAGCTCCAAGCCTGTCTGGATGGACGGTAACTGCTTACTATTAAGTTGGCCGTCAGCTAAGCCTATATATATATATATATATATATATATATATATATATATATATATATATATATATATATTATATTGTGGCGCCTCACTCGCCACCTAATTGTAACACTTCTTTTTAGTTATATGTATACTTTTTAGACATTTCGAGAAGTTATGATATGTCAATACACAAACGTAATATTCGGAGTCTGTCACCAAATTATTTTATAATTATATTAGATAAGTTTAATATTTAATTAAGTATCACACAATTACATGATGCACACCATCATTAAAAATAGTGAGCCAGTGAGAGCTTAGAGAATCTACGCCATTGGGGGGCCGGTTAATCCTCAAAAAAAAAAAAAATATATATATATATATATATATATATATATATATATATATATATATATATATATATATAACACAAGACTGCAACGTTTAGTTTCTGCTATGCTGCATTCCCACAGTTTTAAAAGTGAACTAAAGAAATTCATTTTTTAACATCAGAAGGAGTAGGAGAATGTGGCATGTGATACAAGTATTTTATAAATCTTCCATGGACGGACAATTTCGGTTTTCGGTGCGCTTCGGTTTGCGAAGAACATTCATGTCAGTTCAGGGGTCAGTTGTTCAGGGGTCTCCATTCTTACTCCGCCACTACACGGAGATCATTGAAAGAGAATATAAGCAGTTGGGTCCAAGTGTGAATTATTTGAAAAATACGCCATTCGTCCCTTCACACGATTCCAAGATGCACTTGAAAAATGCCTTTCTCTATATTAGGCGCTTTTCTTGCGAAAATAGCCAAAAGAAACTAAATCGTGTGTTTCCTTTTACTACTGCATAAACGAGGTGGCCATGTTTTCATTCCTAGTTAGTAAACACACTACTTTTACAAACCAGCATTCCTGTAAATATAATAAATAAAATAATGAACAAAAATATTAGTTTATTTTCAAAAATGATTGGGGCGTTTTGTGGCATATCTTTCGTGCCATTTTTGGACCGATCGTATATTTTCAAGAACCGATTTATCGAGCGCACCACGCTTTTTTCACATAATACAAGTATTTTTCGTTCATTATTTTAATCATACACTGACAGACTCATAAACTGCATCAAAGTAATAGACGACTTTGAAATAAATATTTTAACCAAGTATGCAAACTTTCTATACAGATTTAAATTGAAACCTCTAGATTGGTTCGTGAACTTTAAAACAGCGTAGGGTCATTATCCTTAAGTTTAAGTTTGTGTACTAGAAAGGCCCTTAAGTCTTTTTGAAGAAAAAACAGAAATTTAGGGAAAATTGTTTTAATTAAAAAATTGGTTTTAACAATAGACACAAACTTTATGCAAGGGTTTATTTATGTTTTAATAAGGTGTACCTCCACGAAATAATCTTATCGAATTATTGTATTGTAATCGTTCTTTAATAAGTCTACAACGTATAAATGAAATTTGACCGTTTAAAGTGGGTCAAAATCGAATTTAAACAAGTCGTTAAAAAAAAGTAAACCAATAAATGAACAAACCAACAAACATACAGATGAAACTAATAAAAGCGTGTTAAAAAAATATCAAAACGGAACCTTCTATATAATAAATCGTTTAGACATAATCATTATTATTCATTAGTCGTATTGCCAAATATCTACTAAGCTAAAGTATGATAGTAAAAATAATTAATATTATCATTAAATATCATTAAATATACTTAAGTCATAAGAAGATTAGCATTTTTATTGCCAACCTTAAAAATCATCGTTGAAAATGAAATGTTATCTGTAAGTGACTTATCTTTACAAAATATTGAGTTTAATCTTTTGGAGGCTAAATATTTTTCGCCGCAATTTTTTGTTGTCATTGTGCATTTTTTTTGTTTAAACTCGCGTCAGGTCACGTGTGATCCTGATCGTAAGAATTCGTAAGACGGAGTTTTGCCCGAGTAATACCAAGCTTATTTATCATGTCTTAAGGTTTATTTTATAATGTAACTTTTAAATGATTGCATTGCATTACTGATACATATCTATTCGAATTGCGACTTTATTACAATGAAATACAGTTGAGTTTTTGAAGTGAAAACTTCTTTAGGCGCGTTGAACACTTTTTGGGTGAACAATTTTTGGTTTGTAAAAAAGTGTTAATGACCAATTTAAACTTTAATACTTGATCATAAACAATTTTTTATAAATCGAAAATAATAATCTAATAGCTCGACGATACAATTCACAAGTTATTTAGTTTATAGTTTTCACTTCTATCGGCAGTCCCCAAGACTGCCCCGCATTTTTTTTAAAGCGTATTACAATCGGAGAGCATGCTAGGTGATGAGTTCGAATCGCCAAGGTGGCATGCACTGCTTAGACAGTTTTTCTCGCATAATAATATGTATATATATACTATAGCATAATTGCCTTGTACCGACGATGAAGGTAGCCCTCAAGTCGCACAACATATTTTTTTAATCTACTTTTTATTTATACTTGTTAGTTATTTAACAATTAGTTTTTTCATCCATAGTCATAGCCGTCGAGATTTCGAATCATATTCGAAATCCAAATTAAACAAAAAGTGAAAAGAATAAAGAGAAATTCGCCTTTCTGGCTCGAGATTCCTCGTCGTCAACATCTTTTCACAATTTTGTCACTTTATAACGTGGCCATCATTGTGATTTTGTAAATAATATTCAATATAAAATTATAGTAAAGTGAGTTTTTTTGGACGTAATCCATATCGGCGGAAACGACCGCCATCGACAATTGGCAGCGCGTCAGACTCCGCGTCCAACTGCACCAACTCAACAACCAGTAATTAGAGGATCGACTCCAACCTGCTTACCCAACCAACACCCTCTAAACTACTTTGTGAGGAAACCTGCATGCCGAGATCACCGTACGTGTGACCAGCCAGTTCGCCTTGGACAAGCGTGGCGAGTACCAGTAGGAGTAATCCAAACCCAACCGTGAGACGCTATGACTTATCTATACTATAGATAAGTTGGATAGATCGTATAATAAATGAATGAATGAATGAATGAAAAACTCTTTATTGCATACAGATACTTAAAACTAACATAAAATATGTATACAAAAATATAATGCTGTATGACAAAGGGCGGCCTTATCGCTTAAAGCGATCTCTTCCAGGCAACCCGAAGTATGGAAATTGTAACAAAATACATAGCGGTGATGTGCAAGTGATATTACATTTAACAAATACTATACGATTAATCTAGTAAAATATAAATACCATTAAAAGAGAAGTAGAAAAAAAAATAATAATAATAAAACACATACATACATATATTCAAGAGGTCAACAAATACTGCTACTATGCTTCCCTCAAGTAGTGATCGAAAACTGATGTTCTAAATGAATACACAGTTTTTGCCTTTCTGATATTAACAGGGAGCGAATTCCATAAGTGAACTGCTTTTAATATAATAAATAAATATTCGTTTTCTCTTTTAAAATATTATTTAACTAAGTTTAAATATGGCCATGTAATGTCGGTCAATGAGAAAAATAGTCATGTCGGTAAACAAGAAGATTGTAATTAAAATGGTAACATTGTTGATAAGATTTGATATACTCAAGATATGTTTTTCATTTCCCGTTTGAAAACTGAGGAAGTACGTTCATTCTCTGACCTACAAAAAAAGTCTTGAAGGTTGAATACCTTTATCGTTTAAGTAACTAAGGTACAGGAAGTCTAATTTCAATATAAGTGAAAACGCAATTAAAAAAATCATAGGGATTTCCTGTGGTTTCTTAAGTTTTACTACGCGATATAACTATAAAAATCATACAAGTTGACCCAGCAAACGTAGTTCTTTCTACCATACAAATTAAAAATAATCAAACTAAAATTAAAAATAATTCTTAACTTAAGAATAAAATTACTGCGTAATTAAAAGCGTGGGGTGCTCGACATGAATCATCAGAATTTTTTTTTTACTAGTTTCATTCCGAAATGCAGAGCTTTATTACATGCTTTATTACAATGAGATACAGTTGAGTTTTTTTTTTCTCTTTTTATATGGAATCTACTTTGAGGAATGGTTTGATTTAATATAGTTTTGAAAGTTTTTTGGAAAAATTTGTAATTTGTAAACTTTAGTTAACTTTAACACTGATAATTTCATCTCAAAGTTCGAGCGATTTGTAGCTCTAAGTTGCATAACTCCATAAACTTTTACTTTTCTGTTTATGTTTTTTATTACATTGAGGTTTACATTTTTCAGGGTTTCACTTCTATCATGTGTAAAGTGCACACGTGTTATTGTGTATATAATGTTAGTGGTGTCACTTAATGGCCCCAGCGGAAGATCAGCGCTGGTAAATTCCATCAGCAAATGCTGAGCTGGGGCCAATTTGGGACAAATATATAGTATATAATTATAAATTGTAAATAATAACTTTAAGTCCTAAATAAATATATTTTCTTTCTTTCTTCTTTCAGAGTTTGAAAATATCGTACAAAGCACTCCACGCTTATAGAACAGTGACATTAATTTTCTCGTCAGTAATTTGGTTCTTATGTTAAGAACTATTTTTTACTTTTTAGTTTTGATTAACTATAAAATATAATTTATTTGTTGTCAATTCCTAATTGATACATAACATATACATGTTTTTATTAATTTAACGCCGGTGCTTTTTTTCAAATTGTTTGCCCTCTTCCGGCAATTTTATTATTTAACGCCAGGTAGCATTTCAGCACAAGGAAAAGAAAGCGTTAATCCTGATGATTCTGATAAGGACTATGGGACAAAATTATTAAATTTGTATATTGTCATGGTCTTGACAAGTGTGGAAAATTTTGAATTTTTTTTGATCTTTCAAGGTGGGTGAAAATCGAGTCCGAAAATTCCGTTACCTAGATACATACCATACCATACCATACCATACACACGAGTATCATAGGTTAAGTGAATATAAAGCGTGTAAAAATAATATGGATTTCTTGTGGTTACTTAACTTCTTACTATATGATATTACTATATTATACAACTTGACCCGGCAAACGTATTTCTGCAATATAAATTAAAAAACAAATACCTAGTAAGTATATCTTTTTCCAAAGTCCGGTCCTATCAGATACAGTCATTTTTGTTACATTATCACCATTCAAGGAGTAAATTACGTTTTTTAATTCACTGATAAATTGGCTTTTGTATAGTCTAGAACATTTGCGATTCCTGGAACTTGTAACAGAGTAACTTTAGCTCAGTGGTCGGCAACCAGCGGCTCGCGAGCCGCATGCAGCGGATTGAATCTTCCGCTGTAGCTCTTCCGCGAAATGTTTAGTACAAGCACGTAATATTACTTAATAACGTTCTACGTACTTAATGTACGCACATTTCCCATCCATTAAAGAAAATAATCTTAGTCTTATTAAACATTACTCATAGCCAGTTCTTAAAGTTTAAAAGTAATAATTTTTATCAGTTTCATTATAAAACCACGGCAAAAGGTACGAGTACATCATCTCGTATCATTAAAAATAAATTCTGATACCGTCGCATGTTTATAATTTACTTCGAGAATGTAAACCAAAATAATTCTCGGAAAACGAAGCGATGTAAAGAAAACAAAATGTAAAAAAAGAATGTTTCTCTGTAAATGATCTCGGTTACGAATTTTGACGTTCTTTTTTCAAATCGCATCGCACACAGCGTGGTGTCAAGTTTTTCGCAGATTCAAATCATCAGCCAGTTTTTTTTTTGTTGCACAAAATTTATTTCGTAATGTTGGGAGTAATTATGATACTACTATACTGAAGAATAATCTTTGATATTGTCTACCAGTTATTCATTTTATCTGAGAACTGAAATTATAAATAAGTAGTGTATTCCTTATTTAAAAATTTAATAAACGTGGTAGGGCCTCAAGCCCGTCTGGGTGGCGACCACCTTTGGTCTTATGTATGCCGCCATAATAACCTTGCGTTGTGTTCCGGCATTAGAAACCCAAGTTTCTGTACCCTTATGGGACAGCAGCGCGTTCGCGATACCACTGGCGTTGCAAACACCCATAGGCGACGGTAACTGCTAAATTCTACCACCACTACCACTCAGCTACCAGATACATATTTAAAATTATTTTTGAACTTTATGTCATTTCCTTTATCACAACAAAGGAGGTTCGTGAAATCCTTAGCCAGCCAATAGTTAAAGAAATGTTCGACTACAGTGGTTTCTGCTGCGACCTTAAAAACATTCGAATAAGCTGGACATCTTACTGTTTCTGAAACAACTCGTCGACTGAAAAGCGCCGAGACATATTTGATGAGAATAGTCGTCTATAAGGCTGACTAAAAAAAACGCTGCGCTGGGAGTCAGTGGCATAGCATGGGTGGCACCCGGGGCGGATATTTTAGGTGACACCCCTAAACTCAATCAAAACTGTTAAAATAAAAAATAAAAGTAATAATAATTTACGTTTTATTAGAATACGAGTATTACAAATAATTTTTATATATTATGTGAAAGAAATTAAGTTAATGGCACCTACCTACTTGAGCTCACTGTGAAACATGGTCTTAGAAATTTTTATAGGTGGCACTATAACTGATGTACACAGTCGGGTGTCACCCCTAATTGGGTGACGCCCGGTGCGGGCCTTGCCTGCTGTCCCCCCCCCCCTAGCTACGCCACTGCTGGGAGTATTCTAGCACCCTACACACCAGAGATGTTATGGAGCTCCGTAACCGTAACCGAAACTATCGGATATCCGAAATAAAATTATATCCGTATCCGTAACCGTATCCGTTTCACAAGTTTCGGATAGTTTCGTATAAGGGCGGAGTCTAAATAAAACATGTTTCGATATATTGGTGTCATTTTGTGTTTATATTTTACTTCAATCTAATATCCGTAACCGAAACTATCCGGAACTAACGGATAATCCGAAATAATTGCATATCCGTAACCTTATCCGAAACCAATATAATTTTATTCCTATATCCAGATCCGAAATATAACATCATGATAAAAAAGTGAAAAAAATTAAAAACATGTCATATTCAATTCAGCTATAGGAATTTAATTACTAAAATGTTTATGAGATACACGTTTATATGTAAAAAGCACACGTCCTTCACTGCACGTACTGCTCAATGCAATACGGTCATTCACATGTAAACTCACAACAAAGAGAATACATGCATTTTAACTAAAAATAAACCAATTTAACACGCCGGAGACGCGTTCCATGTGTCATGATATGGCGCAATTTTTAAATATTAACGTAAAAGTAGGAAATAAAATACACCCTGCTCTACCCAATAAAAGTAAATTTCTTATTTATTAAAATAACTTGGAGTCATTGTCAACGGCATTGCTAGCAAGGCATTGCATTATTAAAAATAATTATTAGTCTTTGGTTTGCTACTGTTCTGAATAATATATTGTTTTCGCTACTGTTTCCCCGACCTCCAACATATTTTGAGAAACGATAATATTCTTCAGAGTCTATACTCCCTCCCTTACTCTCAAAACTTAATTGCTAAACGAAGTTCGATCGATTTAACAATCCTGATTTTTCGAGATTATCAACCTCTATATCGTCGACTTGATTATCAGATGCGAACTCCATTTGGATAAACTTTACAGAAGCAAATAAAAACTTTGTTTTTGCTAATCAGGGAAATTATTTTACTCATAACAAATTAGCCATATTTTTGTAGAACATACGAAGTAACCCAATAGATAAGCTTCAAAATACTCCACTAGCCATTTAGTTAAATTTAAAAGTCTTGTTTTAATATTTTGTGGTGTTACGCATTCTGATAATTAAGCCGACGATATATTTTCTTTTGATATTGCAAATTCGATTTAAAATACTAAAATTAAGTCGTAGTTATTTTTTCGATTAATATGCAACGTCATTTAAAAATGGCATTTAAATAACCTAGATAACATTTGAATCTAAACACGTTTTATCTTTAAGAGCTAGATAATTTAATACTGTACTACATTGTAGCAGTGCAAGTATAAATAAACGTTTGAATTATTTTAAATGCGATTACAGCCAGTGCATAAGCCACGAGGACACTCGGCATTTTATATGCAGCTCTGGCGATTGCTTGTAATCGATCTGACCGCGATTATCATCACAACTGTGTGAATTACGCAATGATTAAATTAAATAATAGGTCTTTACCTATGAAATTGCCGTTCTGCAGTACTGGCCATTTCAAATCAAAATAATTTTTGTTTGGCTAAGAATTCTAATTTCAAATTAATTTTATTTTAAAAACATGGAATTCTTTTACCAAAAGTAGTCATTTTTTTATGGATTAGTGTTACATTCTCATCGCATTTCAATCTTTTTCGTCATCATGGATATGTTAATGTATGTATGTATGATATGTCTTCAAGCTTCTGGACTGGAACGGACTGGGCATCAACATTAACGGTGAGTACATCACTCACCTTAGATTCGCAGATGATATCGTAATCATGGCTGAAACCATGGAAGACTTAAGCCATATGCTTGATGGCCTCAATACAGCTTCCCAAGGAGTAGGTCTCAAAATGAACATGGACAAGACGAAAATCATGTCTAATGTCCATGTCGCACCTACCCCCGTAACAGTTGGGAAGTGTACTTTCGAAATTGTTGACGAATACGTCTACTTGGGTCAAACGATCCAGTTAGGCAGGTCCAATTTCGCGAAAGAGGTCACTCGTCGAATCCAACTCGGATGGGCAGCGTTCGGGAAGCTCCGTAAAATCTTTTCGTCCCAAATACCGCAGTGTCTCAAGACGAAGGTTTTTAACCAATGTGTGTTGCCAGTGATGACATACGGAACGCAGACGTGGTCGCTAACTATGGGCCTTATGAGAAAGCTCATGGTCGCTCAGAGAGCAATGGAGAGGGCTATGCTCGGAGTTTCCCTGCGAGATCGAATCAGAAATGAGGAGATTCGCAGGAGAACCAAAGTAACCGACATAGCCCGGATGATTGCAAAACTGAAGTGGCAGTGGGCTGGGCACATAGCTCGAAGGACTGATGGCCGTTGGGGCAGAAAAGTCCTCGAATGGCGACCGCGTACCGGAAGACGCAGTGTTGGTAGGCCCCCCACAAGATGGACCGATGATCTGGTCAAGATCGCCGGGATAGGTTGGATGAGGGCAGCGCAGGACCGATCATCGTGGAGATCTTTGGGGGAGGCCTTTGTCCAGCAGTGGGCGTCTTCCGGCTGAAATGATGATGATGATGGATATGTTAAAAATTCGAGTAATTATGGAATATGAGTACCGTCGTGGCAGCAACGCGGCACAAGCGGCACGCAACATCAACGTTTACGGAGCTAACACTACAAACCAACGCACCACCTGTTATTGGTTTACTCGCTTCCGTTCTGGGAATATCGACCTGAAAAATGAACCTCGCGGTCGTCCGAAGACTGGTCGACAATGACGAATTAAAGGCGATTGTGGTAGCTGATGATACACAATCTACGGCTGAATTAGCAGTAGCTTTCGACGTTAGCGTCAAAACAATATTGGTCCATTTGCGTCAAATTGGCAAGGTAAAAAAGCTTGACAAATGGGTGCTCCACAAACTCAATGATCGCCAGCGCGAAGTACGCGTCGAGACGTGCCTTGCACTGCTCAACAGACACACAAATGAAGGAATTTTGAACCGCATTGTTACCTGCGATGAAAAATGTATTCTGTTTCATAACCGCAAGCGCTCAGTAAGTTGGTTGGATCCTGGTTCAGCACCTAAACAATGCCCTAAACGAAAACTTACCCCTAGAAAAGTGATGGTCACTGTTTGGTGGTCTCGCGCCGATGTGATTCATCACAGCTTCTTACCAAACGGGGTGAGCATTACTACAGATGTGTAATGTGAAAAACTGAACACAATGATGGAGAAGCTGGCACTCCTGCACGACAACGCGCGACCTCATACTGCACAGCAGACGGTCTCCAAGTTGCAAGAACTGGGGTTGGAAGTTCTCCGTCATCCGCCCTACTCACCTGACCTTGGACCTACAAACTACTACTTTTTCCAAAATTTGGATAACTTCTTGGCGGGAAAAAAATTCAATACCCGAGAGGCAGTACAAAATGCCTTTGAAGAATTTGTTGCCTCTCGTCCAGCTGATTTCTTTAAGAAGAGCATCAATAAACTGCCACTGCGTTGGCAAAGATGCATTGATTGCATGGGTGATTACTTCGATTAATACAAATAAAAAATACATGAAAAAAATTCGTTTAAATTTTTTTCGTTAAAAACGGCAATTTCATAGGTAAAGACCTAATATCTCTTTATATCTTTTCTATGTCTTTTTCTATTGTCTATGTCTTTTCTATGGGTGTTTGTAACACCAGTGGCACCGCGAATACGCTGCTGTCACATAAGGGTACAGGAACTTGGGTCACTAATTCCGGAACACATCACAAAGTTATTATGGCGGCATACCTAAGACCAAAGGTGGTAGCCATCCAAACAGGCTAATGTAACAACTAGAGTGGATTGTTTATTCGCCTTTTACGACAGGCTGACCCTGGCCGCAGAGGTCAGTATTCTTTCTCCACTCCTGCACTGATAAAATCTTAGGGTTTGATAATAATTAAACCGCTAAATTGAATTATCAGTTTTCGTAATATACCTATATATGAGATATGGAAACCGGATGAAGAGGAAAGCGGATCTCACTCCCGAGAGACGAAGTCCGGAATTTTTTATCGCTAGAGTTCAGCAGACAGGCAAACGTTCCACCCTGGCAGGTGGTCATCGTCGCCTATGGACGTTTACAACTCCAGAAGCATTACCAGCGCGCTGCCGACCTCGCAGAAAGGTCTCTTTTGAAACATGATAATATAACTTAAGTATTGCCTGTTATAGTGCATATGTGCCCTTTGACTCGCATCTACGTACATGTGATAAATATTCTAGAATAACATTATTATACAAACGTTGTTCTGCCATTTAATTTAACAAAAGTAGCCTGTATCCCTCTCCAATCTATCTCTATACCGAAATTCATCAAAATTGGTTCAGCGGTTTAGACGTGAAAATGAAACAGATAGACAGAGAGACAGAGTTACTTTCACATTTATAATATTAGTATGGATGTAACACTTCCAGATTGCTTTTGGCGGAAAACGTTACCAAAACGCTGGCTGCATTACCGTGTTGGATGGCAACACTTGTCCTTTGTCCTAAATAGAAATCAGCTTTTTGATCCCGTAAGACCTTATTTACTTTATTACTAAATACCTGTTATATAAATGTAATAAGACTGAAAAAAGAAGCGAAGCATTATAGTATAAAGCGTAGTTCCTAAACTAAGCGTTAAAAATAACGAAAAAAAGACGTGAGGGCAAAAAAATTTTCATCCGTACAGGGGCGGAGAAAGAATACTAACCTCTGTGGCCGGGGTCGGCCTGTCGTAAAAGGCGACAAAACAACCCAACCTAGCTACGTGGTAGGGCCTTAAGCCCGTCTGGATGGCGACCACCGTTGGTCTTAAGTATGCCGCCATAATAACCTTGTGTTATGTTCCGGTATTAGTGACCCAAGTTCCTGTACCCTTATGGGACAGCAGCGTATTTGCGATGCCACTAGCATTGCAAACACCTATAGGCGACGGTAACTCCTAAATTCTAAGCGGGCTGTCAGCCTGTCTGCTGTCCTACGCAATAAAAAAAATAACGCCTTGAGAAAATAAAAGAAAACTGAATATTTGGGAAAATAAATACATGAAGAGAGCTCCGCTGTAGCCTTGCATTTTCAAGTGTGTATTTTATTTTTAATGTATTTATAATCTATTTAAGCTAGATACATATTTTTTTTTATTTAAATACAAAATAATCTTCAGCTTAAAACTCAAGGCGATAGAGATAATGTGGGAAATGGGTTGCTAAATCAATCTTAAATACCGATCCTTATGATATAAAAATAATTATAATGTATGATAATTACATGTATGCAAATTTATTTTATATATTATGAATTACCTGTTGGCATCATGTTATTTTTATTCGATCATAAGATTGTAAAGAAAACCTCGCTAATTACACTCATAGAGCGCTGTCGATACATCGCTTGTGTGATGTGTCGTTTGACAAATTGTATCTACCTAAATAAAAGGTTGAAATGACGACCTCGGTGGCGTAACGGATAACGTACGTCGGTACGCTCGCGGAGGTCACGGGTTCGATTCCCGTCTCGCGTCTGGGTGTTTATGTATAATATGTATTTATTTACAAAAAAAAAGTATATAAGTAGTATATCAGTTGTCTAGGGCCCATAACACAAGTGCTACTTAGTTTGGGACTAGATGACGCTGTGTGAATTGTAAAAAAAAAAAATTTACACAACGAATGTCTCCATTTCGGAATCAGAGTTTGTCACAGGACACACTTGCGCATTCATTTGCATCAATGCCTTTTTTCTGGTCAAAAATCCACAATACAATAAGTACGGGGTTTAAAAGCAGGTGTTATAAAATTTCTTCGATACCGGCAGCACGTTAGCAATGTCTCTGGTATTGCTAATGTAATATTTGAGCATGATCTAACAGCCCCTGGCGTAACAGCTAACGCACGTCGGTACGCTTGCGGACGTTACAGGTTTGATTCCCATCCAGCGTCTGGGTGTTTACGTATAGTATAAGTTTATATGTAGTATATCAGTTGTCTAGTACCCATAACATAAATACTATGCAACTTAGTTTGGGACTAGATGGCGTTGCGTGAAATGTTCCAATATGTTTATGTTTAACGTAGAACTTATTATTATGAAATTTATTTTAACCGTGCAGGGGCCGAGAAAGAACACTAAGCATGGCGACCACCTTTGGTCTTAAGTATGCCGCCATAATAACCTTGTGTTCTGGCATTAGTGACCCAAGTTCCTAATACGAGTAAGTATTCTTATGGGATAGCAGCGTGTTCGCGATGCCACTGGCGTTGCAAACACCCAAAGGTAACTGCTAAATTCTAAGCGAACCGTCAGCCTGTCTGCTATCCTAAAGCATTAAAAAAATATAAAAAGACCTCATAACAAGATGAATGCAATATTTTTCGATTTCCATTCATTAAAAATAAATTATATATAAATAGATGATAAGGTGTGAATGTTGAGATGACGGCTTATAGAGGAGAATATATATATAGGGAAATAACATGTGCCGATTTCATGTAATAAGGGCAGAAAGAACGATGTGATCCGAAAATCGGAAGTAAATGACATTTGCGTGTACTAATTGTAAACCACTGAGATTTTCACCGATTGATAAAATTTCACTATACTCGTATATAAAATAAATAATTTGATTAAATATCTACGACCTCTGTGGCTTTTGCTCTCTGAATGAATTTGAATGTTCTGTCCTTTATAGGGACGATAAGCCCTTGACTTTGAATGGAATAATCCTGTTACAACTCCCATAAAAATGAATAAGATATTTCAATTCTTATTTCAGGCCACAATAACGAAAATGCGCAATATAAAAGATCGTAATAGTAATTCGATGAAAATATTTCCAAGGATGTCTAATATCGCTAATAACAGAATCACGTTCGCTTGCAGTAGGGCTGGCAACCGACCTGTTTTCCCAGGACATGTCATAGTTTTTGTAGTGTCCTGGAATGTCCTGGATAGCATTTAAGCGGACGCTGCTTGTTTTTAATATTCAAATACTTATTACTACATAATACTTGTATGAATAATTGAAATACTTTTATTATTGAAAAATCTGATTATTATCATTACTTAAATTTAATTTAACCTTCACTACATATTAATTTAACTATTGCAACTATATTAATGTGTCATGTTTTTAAACTGAATTGTTCTGGTTTTTCCAACTTCGAGTCCTAGTTTTTTAAATTTGTGGTTGGTAGCCCTAGCCTATAGACGTATCATTGGATACGGTCACGGCTTTTTCATTGGAGTTATATTCACGAATATTTATAGATATTTTAAACTAGCTGCGGTCTCATTCGCGTTCATTTTCTTACACCATTCTCTATCGTATACAGTACTTTTTCTAAAACATGATATCCACTTGATGCTAGATATAAAATACTAAATGTAAACACAGTTGACCTATGTGGCGTGACGGTTAATGCATTTAAGTATGCTTCCGGATGTTACAGATTCGATTCCCGTCTTGCGTCTGGGTGTTTATGTATAATATGTATTTATTTAGAAAAGAAAAGTATATAAGTAGTATATCAATCAGTTGTGTAGTACCCATGATACTCCTGTGCTAATTTGGGACTAGATGACGCTGTGTGAATTGTCACAAAATCTATTTACATAAAATGCTATATAAATAAATGGTCTGCAAATGTGCGCGCATCACGGCAAAACTACTGAATAGATTTCAATTAAATTTTCTAATGTTTATTTCTTAGACATTTGGTTTTATCTAAATAAAATATCGCGATATCTTCATTTTTTTATTGCGTAGAACAGCAGACAGGCTGACAGCCCGCTTAGAATTTAGCAGTTACCGTTGCCTATAGGTGTTTGCAACGCCAGTGGCATCGCAAACACGCTGCTGTCCCATAAGGGTACAGGAACTTGGGTCACTAATGCCGGATCACAACACAAGGCGGCATACTTAATACCAAAGGTGGTCGCCATCCAAACGGGCTTAAGGCCCTACCACGTAGCTAGGTTGGGTTGTTTTGTCGCCTTTTACGATAGGACGACCCCGGCCACAGAGGTTAGTATTCTTTCTCCGCCCCTTTACGGATAAAAATCTTTTAGTATAAAATTATTAAAGTTGTAAGTAACAACGATTTTTATAAACACTACTCGTGCGTATTCAGTGATGTGTGTTTTCTTGCCGCGGAGAAGGGGGGCAAGCGGTGTAGCGCGCATGCGTAGGAGAGGGGCAGTCTCTTCTACCTCTACCTCACGACGAAAGCTAGGCGAACGAAGTCGCGGGTATCAGCTAGTATTTATTATTATTAGTAAAATAAAAATATAAAATAAAAATACATAGATAAATAATTATTTACTGTGTGAAGGAAAAAATTACAAATACAATCATAAACAACATGTGTACTACAATTTTTTTTTATTTGACTTTGTGCATAAGTCGGAAAATCGATTGCAGATTAAGTCGTATTTCCCCCGTTACTTTATCCTGTACCCCCAATATATACCTGAAAAATAGCCTAAATAAAAATGACCGTAGGGACTTAAACTGGGTCTCATTAATCATATATCATGACATTTTTTAATAATTTCAGACATCCAACCAATATGCGTTGTTTTGGCGGCTTAATTAGATAATAGAGCTAATGGCGTGGGGTAATTGGTCACCGTGACCCCAAACCACGCAATTGTGTTTATTCAAAACAGTAGTTGAAATAAATGTAGCATATAACTTCTATAAAACATTGTAGTAGTTTGGAATGTCGTCGGCTTAATTACGTGTATCAGAATGCGTAACCATTTGGATAAATTTTACAGGAGCAAGTAAAAACTGTTTGTTTTTGCTATGCATGGGAATTATTTTACTCATAACACTGTCACTCATAACAAATTTGCCATATGTTTGTAGGACGTACGAAGTAATCCAATAGGCTTCAATACACTCCACTGGCCAACTAGTTTATTTCGATACTTTGTGAAGTTCCGCATTCTTATAATTTAGCAAACTATGTGTATTTTTGATTTCGTCTACTTCAAACAAGCTGATTTTGGAATACATCAATATTAAAAAATAATTGAAATAACATCTAAATAATAAATTAATGATATGGCGTGCTTCCCGGCAAAAAAAAACATATTATGTAATATTAGCATAAGGATAGACTCAAAAAATGCTGGTTGACGTCATGAGGGGTGATATACTCGTGCGTGTCAATGGATTCCCTACGAAATGTTGCAACCTCCCGGTCACCATCCTAGCATCAAAATCCCTTTATTGCTAGGATGGTGATTATTTTTACATTTATATCAATTTTAGTTCAATGCTACATATAACATATAAACGCTATCGTGTAACATAACTTACCACGTTATCGGCAACACATCGAATAACCGATAACAGTACAATTAAATTGATATATATTTGTATTTATCAGGATTAACGTCCCATTTGCAACAAAGTCGCCTCTGTCGGAGGTTTTTACATCCAACGTATTTGATTAGCCCACTTGTTCGTAAAAACAGCGGGGTCACGCTTTCGCTGGTATCATCACGAAAAAATTATGTTTTCCATTGCTACTCCGCATTACATAATGAGTAAACTTTAATTTAAAAACCCAGTATTTAGATCTTCCACTTATTTGTTTAACAATCTAATAACAAGATACATTTCCTTATTTTCAAAACAACTGATATTTCAATAATTATTGAAACTAAAAAGTAAAAAATAATTCATAACATACTTCCAATCGATCCGAGAATTCCGTTTTAATTTTACATAGATTCATGGATACATCGATACATAAAGATAGATACATCCCCGATTTGACTCCCACTGCCCACTATTCTTATCTTTTTTTATAATCATCTATTTTTGCCTTCGTATGGCTTATTTCACCATTGTCTAATTTGAATTTTAAACTGCTAACACCTTCATCTCCTTATGATGGTATTTTTGTATACTAGAATAAGTAGGACAAGTGTAATCGCATTCGAGACGCAACCTAAAAATCAAGAGTTCAATTGCCAGTATGATAAATGCAACTCATTGGCATAATCTCTAATAAAGTGCATATTATTACATAATTGCGACGTTCGGTGAAGATAAACAATTGAGGAAATAGGCACGCTGATATCGCCATTGTATATAATACAACAGTAGAATATTCTTCTTCCTTCCTTCATTATGTGGCACATGTTCTCTCTTTCCACTCTTCTCTGTAAGTCGTCATCTCGATATTCACACATCTTTTACGCAAATCATCCATCATTTTTGAAGTGATGACTTCTTATGGTGGGGTACACCGCTTCGTTTCGTAACGCGTTACGGCGCCAGTCTGTCTGGCTTCCCTTTCTCTCACACATACGGCAGCGATAGTCAGGCTCCTCCTCTCTCACTCTAACCCACAGCGCTAGATCTATTCAAATTGCGACTATAATACAATAAAATACAGTTCAGTTTTTTTTTCTTTATAAAGAATCTATACATTAGGGAGTAATTTAATATAATTTTGAAACAGTTTTTATAAAATTTTGAAATTCGTAAACCATAGTTATTTTTGAATTATTTTTGTCTTTATTAATAAATAACATAAAATTTAAGTAATAACCTAAGCTTTTCTCAAGTTAAACAATTCCAATATTAATTAGTTCAACTTAGTTTAAGTTATCACTTCTGTCGGGCGTCCCGAGACGTACACGTTTTTTTAATCTTACTTTTTCCCTTTTTTACTGTCGTGAATACAGGCTGACGGCTCACTTATAATAAACAGTTACCGTCGTCTATTGTTCATGACTACGACGGCATCGCTCACACTGCCGTCTGTGTAGGGGGAATGGAACTGGGGCACTCATGCCGGAAGACGACACTAGACTATTATTGCTGCATTATAGAGACCAGAGGTGGTTGCAATCCTTAAGGGCTTGGAACCATTGTTCTGCGCCTTTTTACGTCAATATATTTAATCCTCTGCACGGAGACTGAAGGATTCTTCTTCATTAATTCTAGTATTTTCCTTACATGTACATCCTATGGGATATAAGTACCCATAGTAATGGGTATAAAATACTGAAATGCTGCACAATACAATCCATTAATTGGATAACAAAAGCCGGATGGTAATAACGCAATAAATTACGCTTAGCCCGGAACAGCGTCTAGAGGTTCAGACATGCTTCAATTGGTCCAAATTGGCGTCGAATTAGCGGCGTAACCAAAAATTTTCCGCTCACATGTTAAGGCGCATCCTTATGCCATGTATTTAAACGAAGGAAATCGGTAATGTGACAATTAACAGAGCGTCATCTAATCCCAAAGAAAGCAGGAGAGCGCTTGTCTTATAGGTAATAGACAACTGATATTCTTTCTTTGTAAATAAATACATATTATACATAATATATACCTAAACTAGGACTAGAAATGAGCCCGTAACTCTGCAGGCGTCCCAACGGGAAACCATTGAGCTACGGAGATCGTAAAGAGATATTTATATTATATTCATGATTGAAGAGCTGTATATTTTTGCATCTCCTACCTATGAACTGTTACTGCATCAGGGTCTTTAGTGACTAAAAGGGGTTGAAAGCAGCGAGGAAAGAGAAGAGTGCAATGGAATAGGAAGGGGAGCGGAATCGAGCACCAGAACTGAATCCAATTAAAATAATTCATTCTGCTAGATTCATTCACCTTTCGGATCTGGGGCAGTGCCGGATTAAGCAAGCGCGGGGCCCGTAGCAAATCTTTTCAAAGGGCCCCGCACCTGGGCGCAAGTGTGCTTCCATACCTCAAACTACAGCACCAACGTAAATACTACATCATCAATGCACTTGTCGCCGATGGCTAAAGCGAGGTCCTAGAACGTGACTTCATCAAATAGCCACCACCTGATTCGACGATGGAAGCGCTCAACACGTTTGTCTTTGGGTTGTGCAGTGACAGTCTCGTCGGATATAATCTTGCAGTTGGCTACTTTGCTGATGTAGTGTCTCCAGTCTACAGGAGAATTTGAGTCGGTCCGCGGCCCGATAATGAGCTCTAGCTCATTATCGAACCGTCTCAAATTCTTCACATTTATACGAGCGACTTTTTGTAACATGTGCTTTTATCGTATGAAATTCTGTTTTATTTTCGCCAAGGAAATAATGGGGGTTTCCGATAGAATAACATAGATTGTGTTAGTAGGAAAAGATGTAACGTTTCACCTTTTTGTGACATCAAATAAATTCATTAAAATAAGTTACCACGTGTTAATAAGTTTCATTTAAAAAATTACGCTCAGGCCGAGATGAGCGGGTTTAAATATGCGGAGACCCCCTTTTGCGTGGGGCCCGTAGCAATTGCTACTCTTGCTATGTGGTTAATCCGGCACTGGCAGTGAGTATATTTACTCCGGCGAAAACAGGCTAT
Organism: Malacosoma neustria; assembly: GCA_963693495.1. NCBI lineage: Eukaryota > Metazoa > Arthropoda > Insecta > Lepidoptera > Lasiocampidae > Malacosoma > Malacosoma neustria. Next base: position 16,406,938 of record OY856388.1, read on the forward strand.
CTCGAAACCTCCCCTAGATAAAGGGTAGATGAACCAGAAGATGATGTACGCAGCAGTATAAATCGGACCCCCGAGCGAGATAATCCGTTTGGGATTCCGGGCTTCAAACCATACTTTTTTCTAAAAAGTCTGGTTTCTAGTTACATTTCTCACTATGCCTGTGATAAAGGAAGGAAAACAACAATAGGTTTAAATAAGGATAATCACGCATTAAATAGTAAATAATAAAAACATGAGACATTTTGTTATTTATGCAATCAATATGACATTAATTACTAAGAATTACAATACGTTTTATCCGTGCAGGGGTGGAGAAAGAATACTGACCTCTGCGACCAGGGTTGGCCTGTCGTAAAAGGCGACAAAACAACCCACCCTAGTTACGTGGTAGGCCCGTTTGGATGGCGACCATCTTTGGTCTTAAGTATGCCGCCATAATAACTTTGTGTTGTATTCTGGTATTAGTGACCAAAATTCCTGTACCCTTATGGGATAGCAGCGTGTTCGTGATGCCACTGGCGTTGCAAACATCCATAGGCGACGGTAACTGCTAAATTCCAAGTGGGCTGTGTCAGCCTGTCTGCTGTCCTACAGCAACAAAAATTATTTATAACATTTTGTATATAAAGCAAACGATTTGAACAAATTTTCACTAGTTCGTTTTACGTGCATTGTTTTTATTCTGCGTATGAGGATAAAGAAATAAAAAATATTCCAGTTGGCAAGAATGTTTTCCATATTTGAATAAAATATTCGTTGTTTCAGATTATACAATGGCGGCAAAAGAAACAGAAAGTCTAGAGAAATGCGAGGAAAGAAATGGTACTGCCAATGTCTGTGGAAGTGCTGTAAAATTAAAAAGAGAACTAGGATTGTTCTCTGCAGTTAATTTAATTCTCGGAGTAATGATTGGATCAGGAATATTTGTTTCTCCGGCGTCAGCCTTGGAGCATTCCGGTTCAGTAGGATTATGTTTAATTATATGGACGGTTTCCGGAGTTATATCTTTACTAGGTGCGTGTAGGTAAGACGGTTGTAAGTTTTAATTGTTTTGTTATCATGTAAAAAGGAAAGTACGTCAAAAATATAACAAATTCTTATTTAAAAAAATATTTATAAACGCAGTAGTAACGTAAGTAGCAACTAGTTTTAAGCGATGCGATTATTTGGAATCTAAATACAAGTAGAAAAAGCAGCATTAATAATTTCAATGTTCAATATATCAGATTTTTGCCAGCGAAAATGTGTGTAATATTTTGTATTGCATGAAAATTAATTTCAGTTTATAGCTCATAATTTGATCGTATATTAGCATATCCTTTCATAATACTTTGCCAGTTGGCGGGTAGCGCAATTACTCATATTTCTAAAAGAACAAATTATTTTATAAGCTTGTATTTACTATTCTGTTCCAGGAGCTTTATCATTCGCAGAACTTGGCACAGTTGTGGGTAAATCTGGAGCAGAATATGCATATTTCCAAGAGGCGTTTGGTAAAATGCACAAGTATTGGGGACCACTCCCCTCTTTCATATGCGCTTGGATTTATGTGGTTATCCTAAGGCCTGCTGAAGTAGCGATCATTGTTATGACATTTGCTGAATACGCAATACAGCCATTTACACCTGATTTAATCCAATATTACAAGGATATCGCTATAAAATTAGCATCCTTAGTAGCTTTGTGTAAGTATTGTGCCATTGGCTAACAATCAAAATTAAATTCGTACTCGACTAAATCTAAATTAGTTGATTCAAAGTAACGATAAATATAATCTACTTATTTAGGGATATCGAATCATCGATAATAGTAATCATACTACTTATTGCTACTCTCAGAGTGTGGTCATCACACCATAAATTGAAAATCCATATTTCGTTCCATCCCATTCGGTTCATATCTTGGGAATATCGAAAAATTTATGACCGCTTCTACTCGCTTACAGGTAGACAATTTCAAAATATAATATAGTCAATCATAAAGTATTTTACACCTATTTTTCTAATCATACTATAATATGCCAGTAAGGACCTTGGCAAAAAGATTGCCCTGTATACTTGATATATATTGATACTTAACGACATCGTCTGTCGCCAAGAATATATATATACCTAGTCAGGTCATAAGTATTGTCACACAGTAAAAACTTTTCTTTTAGAATGCTGGCCACAAAAAAGTTTATTGAATTCGAATCTCGAATTGTTCATGAAAATAAAAATGTATACTTTTAGAATTTTACTCATTTTTTAAATATGGAGTGGACGCTTAAAGAAGACCGTGTTGCAGTTATTGCGTTGCATCGTTGCGGTTACGCGCCAATTCAAATTTTTAACATACTGAAAAAATTTGATTATAGCCAAAAGATTCATTTATCGTACCATCAAACGATACAATGAAGACTCTAGTGTAGATGACAGGTCAAGAAGTGGTCGCCCTCGGTCTGTTAGGACTCCAGCAGTGATAAAAGCTGTGAAGGCACGAATTCAAAGAAATCCCAAACGTAAGCAGAAATTGTTGGCCCTTCAGATGGGGTTAAGCAGAACCACGGTGAAAAGGGTGTTAAATGAAGACTTAGGGCTTCGGGTATATCGAAGAAAAACAGGACATCGTTTGAATGCTCGTCTAATGGACCTGAGACTGAAGAGATGCCGCGCTTTGTTGAAGCGGGACGCGGGAAAAAAATATCGGGAAATTCTTTTTTCGGATGAAAAAATGTTTACCGTAGAAGAGAGCTACAACAAACAAAATGATAAGGTGTACGCACACAGTAGTGAAGAAGCGAGCAACCGTATTCCGCGTGTCCAACGAGGTCATTTTCCATCCTCGCTCATGGTATGGTTGGGAGTTTCTTATTGGGGCTTAACAGAGGTACATTTTTGTGAGAAAGGTGTAAAAACGAATGCTGTTGTGTATCAAAATACAGTCCTGACGAACCTTGTGGAACCTGTTTCTTATACCATGTTCAATAACAGGCACTGGGTATTCCAACAAGATTCGGCGCCAGCTCATAGAGCGAAGAGCACACAAGACTGGCTGGCGGCGCGTGAAATCGACTTCATCCGGCACGAAGACTGGCCCTCCTCCAGTCCAGATTTGAATCCGTTAGATTACAAGATATGGCAACACTTGGAGGAAAAGGCGTGTTCAAAGCCTCATCCCAATTTGGAGTCACTCAAGACATCCTTGATTAAGGCAGCCACCGATATTGACATGGACCTCGTTCGTGCTGCGATAGAGGACTGGCCGCGCAGATTGAAGGCTTGTATTCAAAATCACGGAGGTCATTTTGAATAAACTTTAATGTCATAAGAATCTATGTTTTGTTAAGTTCATTTTGGTATATAAATGGTTACATAATGAATAAACTTGCTACAATTATTTTACATTAAACATGTGACAGAATTTATGACCTGACTAGGTATATAGGTCTGACAATAGTTGTGGCTTATTAAATGGCCACCAAAATATTTGTTTTGCTTTCTTACAATACATAAACTAGTTTTTCCTAAAGAGTGGCGACAGCATGACTAACAAAGTAGGAAGAATATTATGGCAAAGTTCGCGGGTCTCCGAAGTGAAAGCAAAGAATCTAATAAGATAAAATGCTTTAATTTAAATACAAATAATTTTATAATTCAAACCAAAACATATTTATTTTTCTACTCTAGAATTTAAACTTTCATTTGCTATAATTTTTTTTCAGTTATAATGACATACATTAACATAACCAGTGTAAAGTTGTTCGTCAAAGTACAAAATATATTTGGTGTTTGTAAAATATTTGCCTGTTTAATCGTGATTGGTGGCGGAATTTATGAAATTGTAAAAGGTTTGTTGAACATCTCATTTCTTTCTATAATAATAAAAAATAATGTCTAACATTCCAATGTTTGGCTCGGTTCTCTCCTTAAAGGGAATGGACAGTATACCGGCCGTGTAGTCTAAGATTTATTATCGGGTTACACGTATGGTACAACATAATGATCAAAGAAAAGACGAAATCCTTGAAAGAAATAATGAATGCATTTCTAACCAATTTACCAATGATTTATAAAAACTTCAAAATAAAGATAGCAAATTATTATATTTATATGAGATAATATATGATTTAAATTTTTTAAATTAATATTTTCTAGGAAACACAGCTCATTTAGACAAAGGATTCGAAGGCAGTACCTCAAGTCCGGGGGGCATTGCTTTAGCATTGTATTCCGGCTTATGGGCGTACGATGGATGGAACAGCGTAACTGTAGTAACTGAGGAGATCATCAATCCTGGAGTGTAAGCATACTCAAATAAATATGCTTTTTTATAATTATTCTCTTGTTTTTTGATTTACAAGCACATCATACATACACTGGCGTTTTTGACTTTATCCTTTGTTAGTCTATAAAAATCTACTGCTAGACATAAGCCTAACTAATCTTAAAACTAATCTAAAAAATTTAAAAACGCCACTGACTTATTCATCTCCTGCCAATCTTAATGTTTTATTCACATAAAATTACTTAATATTATATACTTTTTATTTCAGGAATGTCCCACTAAGCATAGCAATCGCAGTGCCTCTTATAACAGGCCTCTACGTATTTATGAATGTCGCGTACATGACTGTGTTGAGTTATACAGATATGACGTCAGTACCCGCGGTTGCAGTTGCTTTTGGTGCCCGAGTGCTAGGGCCTGCCAGTTTTTTAATACCGCTTGGCGTTGCCATTGCTACCTTTGGCTGTGCTATGAGCGTGCAGTTTGGAGTCACTAGGTAAATTTATCCGTAAAATTTTATTATAAATTATAATAAATTATCCGTGCAGGGCGGAGAAAGAATACTAACCTCTGTGGCCGGGGTCGGCCTGTCGTAAAAGGCGACAAAACAACCCACCCTAGCTACGTGGTAGGGCCCCAAGCCCGTCTGGATGGCGACCACCTTTGGTCTTAAGTATGCCACCATAATAACCTTGTGTTGTGTTCCGGCATTAGTGACCCAAGTTCCTGTTCCCTTATGGGACAGCAGCGTGTTCTCGATGCCACTGGCGTTGCAATACCTATAGGCGACGGTAACTGAAAAGAAAGAAAGAAAATAATTTATTTAGGACAAGTACATAACAAAGACACATTAAAACATAAAGAAAATATTATATACAAGGATTGTACAGTCCTAAAATGGGTACAGTCCTAACTGCTAAATCCTAAGCGGGCCGTCAGCCTGTCTGCTGTCCTATAGCAATAAAAAAAATGAATTAGAAAAATAAGTTTTCCTTATTGATCATAATAAATATAAAATAATAAACTTTTTGTTTTTGAGGACTTCTTTATAAAGTTCAGTAGGTGTCACTAAATATACTATGTCCAAAATAAAGGAAACCAATCTCTTCTTGTCTTTTTCTCGCGCCGTTAATTCAATCTCAATACCGTCTTTTCAATATTCATACCCTTTTTCGCCATATCATCTTTCATGCAACCCATCTGTTTATTCTTTGGTTTTTTTGTATTCATCCACTCTTTTTCGTAGTATTTTACTTGATTAGCATTCTTTTTCCCATTATATAGTCATACTGTGCTATTTTCACACTATGACGGATATATTAATTTCTAAAATGAAGCAAATCAGTGGAACATGATATTGTAAGATAAAAATACATTTCTTTATTATTGTATTGTAAAATATGGAATTGAAATAAAAGATGTTACTGTTGAAATGATGTCAACCCATTTCCTAACAGATTTTAATTTTTCAGAGTATGTTATACAGCAGCGCGTGGTGGTCATATGTTGGAGGTATTTTCATATGTCAATATGAAAAGATTGACGCCTGCACCGGCAGTCGCGTTTCAGGTATTTTTACCCTTTTCAAATTGTACGTAGAGTGTGGTATAAAAACATCTGAGTATGGCTGAAAGGTTCAATATAAAAAAATCAGTATGGTTTGCATTAGGGAACAAATATAAGAATTCGATTATTATTTTGATGAAGTATTTAATAATTTCCTTTCGTGTTACAGGCAATCCTGACGACAATCTTTATTATAGTAGGCAATATAAAAACCTTAATAGAATTTGCAAGTTGGTTCCTATGGTTTTTCTATGGGCTAGCGATGGTTGCATTACTAGTGTTAAGAAAAACACAAGCTAAAAAGGTCCGTCCGTATAGAGTGCCTACACCGGTGCCATGTTTTGTGTTACTAGTGGCGATATTCCTTTCAGTATTGCCAATAGTGCATGATCCTTCAATTAAATATTTGATGGCAATTGGATTCATCGTTCTTGGAGTAGCTGTTTATACATTTTTTGTATATTATAAGAAAACGCCAACTAGATTATTAAGTGAGTAATTTATACTATTTAACAAAATAATCAATTCATTTTGTAGGTAAAAAATCATAACAAAATTAAAGATATATGAATATTTAATTTTTTAAGATATCGTCTCTATATGAGTCGTATAGAAACAAAAACAGCAATCTGACATTTCACCAATTAGTGGTAATTAAGAAAAAACATATCATTCTTAAATCGAATTCATAAAGTTATCACATGCGATCTAATTTGATAAATTAAAGGTTTGTATTTTAATTAAATATAACATGGAGTAGATAGTATTAAAATTAAATTAATATAATTTAAATGTTTTTTTTAGAATGCTGTTTTTGATACTAACATTTAAATATTGCTGGATTTGATTCTAAACAAATACCAGATTGCTGCTTTTGGTACTAGCTATGTCAAAGATTGCTGTCTTTGATTAGTACAACGAAACACGTAATTTAGGGTTGTCATTCAAATTAAAATTCATAATTAGAGATGTTTGATTTTTATTAATATACTTTATTAGTTATAATTAAAAAAGTTAAACTCGAAATTCGTCAAGTTCCTGAACTTCTTCATCACAATATGTTTCCTCGGAAGGTGTTTCTTGTAAGGCCTCCTGTTTTAATAGTATTTCTTTATAAAAATTTAATTCCGATAAACCTTGCCATTCGGTACCAAAATGTTTGCTCAGTAATTTATTGACATCATTCAATTTACTTTTGTTAACAGCCACAATGCTGGGCAGTATCATCGGATGTATCATATTTATAAGTTTTCGTGGTCTGCAAATATTTTGTGCGGTAGCTAGGTCACTCTTATAATATATTTCGCCCCTCACAAGCACGTTACCAGGTTTTTTTGAACGACGCATAATGAATCTTTTACACCGGTTGAATTGAATATTCCAAGTTGTGGTGGGTTTTACGATGTCTTTTATAGATGTCTTCCAGTCAAAAACTGAGCAATCTTCACCAAATTTTACTAATGTTGCGTTTTCAGACACAACATCTATAATTTCTTTGGGATGAAGTACTACCTCCATTTTACGCAGCTTTTTTTCAATAACTCCAAAAAAGCGATCAGCAGGCATAAAAGAATGACCTGTGACAGGAAAAATTACTTCTAAACTCTTAATGTTTACATTTTCTAATAGCCATTTGCAGCACATGCCAATTAAAATACTGTTTTTGTTCTGCCCGCCGCATCCGTCTGCAACCAAACGAATTCTTGATATGTCCATTTTATCAGTTTTACAAAGTCGGTCATAAACTGCAGATGCCACCAAATTCGCATTTTTGCCAAATTCGTCTTCTGTACAATAATAGGAGAATACACGATCTTTATATAAAGGCAAATTTGAATGGCCTTCTACTACGGCTAAATTATAGAAATATAATTGTCGGCTATAATAGCATGCTTGGTCGGGCACCTTTGGTAATGGTATATTTTTCTGGAAATCAAAAGAAATTATTTTCAAGCCTGGTGTAGTATCTCTCAAGTGTTCAAAAAATGATTTCGCTCTTAACGAATGAACCCTCTTCTCTGCAATCAAAACACTTTTTTTATTTTCATTTGTCTCCATTTTTATCTTTCCTTTTAGTTCCAGACATTTTGAACAAACATCCGTTTGTGGTGTGCCGAAGCCTAAATTATATTCAGTGTTGAAAATATGCCGAAAGTATGATAATTTTACCCCAAGTTGTGCATTACACTGGTCAGTATTATACATTAGGTAAAGTTTTTTAATGTTTAATTCACATGGCAAGTACTTTCTTTCAGCATCCTTGCTTTTTCGGCAATAATGAGATTCTATACATTTCAGACTTTGAATAAAACGATGAACAGATTCTTTTTTCTGTGCGTACGTTTTAGTCTTCCGATCACCCCCACGAGCTTCACGAGGAAATTCTCCCGTTTCATAAAACTTTTTCATCAAGTATTCCACTCTATATTTTTTAATGCCAAAAATATTGAGAAAATTTTTTTGGCAGATTGGCACTCTCTTTTTGTTAATGAATACGGAATAGTTAGTTTTGAATTTCTTTTTGCCTTTAAAGCTAGGTCTTTGCTGAGTTTTTTGTATTGAACACAATTTGAAAAGAATTATATCTTGGTCATGCTTTATCGAGTTCTTATAAAAATCCCGATGTATTTTTGATAAATCATTCATTGTCAATGTTGCACATTTCAATGCTTTTGTATTATGTTCGCAAACTCGAGTTGGCATGTCTTTCGATGAATATCTAAAAAGAAAAACAAAGCGTGTTAGGGATTGTTGATAACATGTGTTACTTTTAATTTAATTTAAATGAAAATAGTAATTATAAAAAAACAAAAAACCCGACCGCGTCAAAACTAAAAAGAAAAAAGCAAGTCCAGTAGTTTAGAATGTTGTTAAGGTTTCCTGAATAACTAGACCATTAAAATAGTTTAATAATCGTATAATACAGACATAAAACAAATCATAAATTCTTAAAATGCAGAATAGAAAGATCAACATTCAGGACCTTTTCTTTTACCAATCAAATCTTCCCAAGGAGCCCTGAAAAATTGAAATGGGTCCCGTCTGTTGATCCACGTATTCTGCATATTAGAATGTATGATTTATGTGTGTATCGTTTATAACATTCTAAACTACTTGACCAGTTTTTTTAAAAGTATTTTCATTTCAGATTCACTGTTTTTGGATTTTTCCTTTGCTTGTGATATAAGACTTAGCTTCATGCCAAATTTAATGATTCTAGGTCAATGGGAAGTACCCTATAGGCTTCATTGACAGACAGATAGACAACGGAGTGTTCCTATAAGGGTTCCGTTTTCCTTTTTAGGTACGGAACCCTAAAATTAGTGTTTAAAATCAAGAAATCCAAAATTGTCACTGAATAATTAGTACATATTAAATTAAAATTGATTTTCAAATCATAAAGTGAACTTAACAATTACTAAGTGTAAACCAGTTAAATGTGTTTCGACAGCCCTACGTTAAGACATTGTTAATACATACCTCAACCGTTTTGCAACATTTGTTTTCCATTTTGTAGGATCTGTTTTCTTCTTTCGTGCAAACTTATTATTTGCACGCGTGGGGTGCACATCCATGTCCAGTTTTTAAATCTTAAAACTATCTTTTCGAATTTACTTTTATAATAAAACAAGAAAATATACGCACAAAACTCACAACAGAAACAACACGGACGCCATTTTGACGCACAACCGAATTCACGCTTGTGATTGGCTGACACTCACATATTGCTGTTTTTGAAACTCAATCGTCAGTATATTGCTGTATTTGATACTAAATTAGTTTTTTGAGTCGAATTTTTGGTTAGAATTTACTGTTTTTGATATGAAGTTATTAAATGGGCAAAGAATATTCTAATGGAACAGTGCTGCCCAATATATAACTTGATTTTCACCAAAATGACAGATTGCTGTTTTTGTTTCTATACGACTCATATAATATATTATTATTTTAATAGTTAAATATATCAAAAAGTATACATATACAAGACATCCATTTCATGAAATCAATTTCTATAAATAATTGACTGAAGTATTTTTTGCAACTTTGTGGTGCAATTAGATTGTGATGCAAACAATAATTACAGCAACTTCGTCCACAAACTCCTTAGCAAAAAAAGAGGATGCTATTGTTCTTTTTGTGTTATTTTACCCGTAATCCCATCTATTTTCTTGACAGATACAAAATATCGTGCATAAATTGCTCTTTGACAATACTCATCAGTGAGCTTCAACTTCTCTTGTGAATTAACAGGGTGGTAATTAACAGGGATGATACGCTTAAAAATGGATGTAAGCTGATAAGCATGGACACGTCTGGCTAGTTTAACATTAAAGTTTCTCTACACTTATTTTATACCCACATTTTTATTGACTTCAGCTGCAAAAGGTGTTTTTAAAAAAGATATTTCTAAAAACAAATTTTATGTTGAATAATTTATATATATCACAGATTCAACTATTTTGTTATTATCTAAAAACGGCTACTTAAATTTAAAGAAAACATCAGAACCAGAATATTGAACATATATTCATCGTTGAATTTTTAGAAGTATATTAGTTTAAGATTTTAAAATCAAATCTGATAATGTATCTAAGAATACAGAGTTCGTGAACAGCTTTTATAAAATAATGAATCAGGGTTGCACAAGCTCTTAGTCCATAAGATTTAATGCAATAAATTTAACTTATTTATCCCACAGATAAATTCACATTCCTGACGCAAGTTATGTTCGAGAGTGTCCCTCCGAGCAATCGTGAAGACTGAACCCATAAATATAGTTAATAATGCTTATTTTTGTAAATATAGTACAAAATAATATGAATATAAACATTAAATATTTATAAATACACATTGTTTGTTGTTTGTTTTAGATATTTTCAGCAAACTTAACATTGTTCAAAACCCATAACTAATTATAATAAAAATATTTATGAAATAATTTAGGAGTACGAGTATATGCAAGTTAAAACTTATGGACGATATATAGATTGTGAAATTAATGTATATGTTTGTATTTTTATTTAAAGAAACAAATAATCAGAAATAATAAAATATTTTTATTTTTATCTCTTACCGGGTAATTAGAGGTCAAAAAGATGTAAACCTAAATTCGTATACTAGAACTTGCAATTATACTAAATCAATGAAATACACTTTTGGTTAATAAGAATCTATCTATATGCAATAAAAATTAAAAGCATATTTAATTAAACTTTTCTTAAATACCCCACGGCATTTTTTTACCAATGATAAGTATATCCGTTGCTATGATAGGGCATTAGCGTACTTGGAGGCACAGCGTGGCTCGAACACACGTACACCACACCCGGGGAAAAAATTATAAATAAGAAAATGGCCTTATGTCATTATACATGTATGAATTTTAAATAGTTATAAATAATTATATATAGTTATATATAACTTTATATAATTATATAAGGCCATTTTCTTATATACAATTATATATACATATTTTCCCTGGACATCCTACTCGCCTTTCGCACTTCGGAGGTGACCTCTCGCTCTAGGAACTGATGAGACAACTCTCGTTCTGGCGTGAAGGCATGCGTGTTGTTTGTACGAGCCTCCCTTCAATCCCCATTTGACAAGAAGAGCACCAGGGATCAATATCCTTACTCCCTGGCACGTATTATGGAAGAGGCCCACCCTGAGAAAGGTAGGCTGGCACATTCCTGGGCCGTGGGATTATCCGGCCAGTAGTCTAGTAGATCAGGCACTAGTGAATGGTTTCAGGGAGTTCCTCCGACTCTCCCGTAATCGAGAGAACTCAGATTAGGGTATTACTTCTTAACTTGGTTCTGGTTATAGTCAACGGGGAGGACTCTTGATTCATCACTTTTATCAATTCATTCATCAACTACAAATAAAATTAAACTAAAATTCAATATTCATCAATATTCTGGCGACCAGTTAATAATAATAATTTATTTCAGAATCAAGTCCCATACATTATACAATCATATTAAAATTTTTTGTCAAAATCAATAAAAGTTACCAAATTAGGAATGTGATTAAAAATAAAACAAAACTAATATTAATAAACGACAAAATAAACCAAACAAATTAATAAATTCTAAAATCATTGACGACCTCGGTGGCGTAACGGATAACGCACTCCGGTACGCTTGCGGAGGTCACGGGTTCGATTCCCGTCTCGCGTCTGGGTGTTTATGTATAATATGTATTTATTTACAAAAAAAAGTATATAAGTAGTATATCAGTTGTCTAGTACCCATAACACAAGTGCGATGGCGATGAGATGGCGCTGTGTGAATTGTCACAAAATATTATTATTATTATTGAATATAAATCTAATTTAAATTTAAAAGGGTTCAGTTTCAGTAAGTTTAGTTAGGATGTCAAATTTTTGTTTTTGAAGAATGTGACAATGAACTCATTTACTTAGCAGTCCCATCTATCAGAGAATACTCTGAGGATTGTGTTGGTGCTATCTCAAACCCGTGCCAGTAGAGAAGCGCATCTTTTGCGGATAATTGCAGCGAAACCGTCTATCCGAGCTTCAGCAAACATGCCGGACGCACTATGCCTCGATGGTAGCCCCAACAGCATCCTCAGGCCATTGTTATATTAGACACGCAGGTCGCTGTATGCTCGGCGAGTGTAGTTGAACCACAGGCCACATGTATAAAATGATTGACAATAGGCTTTGAAGAGAGTTTTCTTTATATCTAATGTACATCGTGCAAACCTACGAGCCAGCATGTTACATCGAACAGCCAGCGACCTACGTTCCCTATCTACCTAGTCAGGTCATAAATTCTGTCACATGTTTAATGTAAAATAATTGTAACAAGTTTATTCATTATGTAACCATTCATATACCAAAATGAACTTAACAAAACATAGATTCTTATGACATTACAGTTTATTCAAAATGACCTCCGTGATTTTGAATACAGGCCTTCAATCTGCGCGGCCAGTCGTCTATCGCAGCACGAACGAGGTCCATGTCAATATCGGCGGCTGCCTTAATCAAGGATGTCTTGAGTGACTCCAAATTGGGATGAGGCTTTGAGCACGCCTTTTCCTCCAAGTGTTGCCATATCTTGTAATCTAACGGATTCAAATCTGGACTGGAGGAGGGCCAGTCTTCGTGCCGGATGAAGTCGATTTCACGCGCCGCCAGCCAGTCTTGTGTGCTCTTCGCTCTATGAGCTGGCGCCGAATCTTGTTGGAATACCCAGTGCCTGTTATTGAATATGGTATGAGAAACAGGTTCCACAAGGTTCGTCAGGACTGTATTTTGATACACAACAGCATTCGTTTTTACACCTTTCTCACAAAAATGTACCTCTGTTAAGCCCCAATAAGAAACTCCCAACCATACCATGAGTGAGGATGGAAAATGACCTCGTTGGACACGCGGAATACGGTTGCTCGCTTCTTCACTACTGTGTGCGTACACCTTATCATTTTGTTTGTTGTAGCTCTCTTCTACGGTAAACATTTTTTCATCCGAAAAAAGAATTTCCCGATATTTTTTTCCCGCGTACCGCTTCAACAAAGCGCGGCATCTCTTCAGTCTCAGGTCCATTAGACGAGCATTCAAACAATGTCCTGTTTTTCTTCGATATGCCCGAAGCCCTAAGTCTTCATTTAACACCCTTTTCACCGTGGTTCTGCTTAACCCCATCTGAATGGCCAACAGTTTCTGCTTACGTTTGGGATTTCTTTGAATTCGTGCCTTCACAGCTTTTATCACTGCTGGAGTCCTAACAGACCGAGGGCGACCACTTCTTGACCTGTCATCTACACTAGAGTCTTCATTGTATCGTTTGATGGTACGATAAACGAATCTTTTGGTTATATTCAAATTTTTCATTGTGTTAAAAATTTGAATTGGCGCGTAACTGCAACGATGCAACGCAATAACTGCAACACGGTCTTCTTTAAGCGTCCACTCCATATTTAAAAATGAGTAAAATTCTAAAAGTATACCTTTTATTTCATGAACAATTCGAAATTCGAAATCAATAAACTTTTTTGTGGACAGCATTCTAAAAGAAAAGTTTTTACTGTGTGATAATACTTATGACCTGACTAGGTATATCCAACACATCACTTAAATTTTCGGTGACCTAATGTCCCAGATATTTAAATTTATAAACTCAGTGCATGGGTTGCTCATATAAGTTAACATCGGGTATGTCTAAATATGTTCTACCACCAGCCTTAAAAATCATAACCACACTCTTCCATTGTATTTGAGACCATGACTTACCGCATACCTTTCACATATAGACAGCAGACGTCTCAGACCTCCGACCGATGGACTCAGCAGTACCATGTCGTCAGCGTAGCTTATGTTGTTTATGCATTTGCGTTTAATAAGCCACACCCGTTCAATATGGAATTAACTGTTTCTTCTGTTAGTTCTGTAAGCATTCTCGTTAGATCGAAAATATATATGGTTAACCCCTCTAACCTGCCAGCACGCTTCTTACCAACGCATTACTAAATAACGGTACCCGAATATCGCAACGAGGGAGAGGATTTGTGTAGTGTTCCCTTAACCCCGAACTGATACAAAAGAGCGTCAGGGGTCACACCCTGACAAATGTTGAGCCGGTGCAGGCTTGGGCTGAGATAATGGCCAAGCTAACTCAGCTCAAGCACTAGGCGATAGAGGGCTTGCGAAGATTTTAGTGGGTAGAGCCGAAGAGTACCATGAAATTGGAAGAATCCCCCGACTCGCAATAGAATAAAATACTCGGAAAAAGATAATTTGCATTATTTAATTTTAAAATTACGTACTTTTGATTGAATATAAATGATAGCATATATTTTCAAAAGTATAACTATGATATTTCTCACAATGTGATACTCCAATTACAAAAAAAAACCATTTGTTTAATTCTAACATTAATAATCTTAGTCGATTATACCGATAAAACACTAATAATCGACTCTACAATTCATTGTCTGTTTTGTACGGGTATCACTATCATAATCAATCCAAAGCATACATCCCTATACTTAAAAATATGTTGATTTTTAAAGAAAATAACAATTTACTAGTATTTACCGTGTAAATTTTTTTATGAAGAATTTGGAGTTAATTTAAGATTATATAAAATAATGGCATACCATTACGTCGTTACGGCACAAAAGCCAACCGCAGTAACAGCATGTATAACAGGTAATCTATATATATTAATATTGTTTTCATAAAATTGAGGTTATATGAATAAAAATAGAATATGGAGTTATATTTGTATTTAATTTAGTTTCAAGCTATTCTTCTAAATACAGTTCAATGGGATATTAAAAAATGTTGATTCCGTCTTCTACATTTATTATTTTAACAGCGGAACATATTATGATATATATTTCGACGCGTTCATTTTCCTTCTTTGATACCTGCATAATTTTGTTTCAAATTTAGCTTTTACTGTTGTATTTTATATAATTATTGATTTACATTTGTATTATTCGCAATGCCGCATCTATACTTATGCATGAGTGGAATATTCTAATAAGAAGTAAAAGATGTTGCATCAAATTATTGTGACTCAAATTAGAGAATGTTTCGAATATAAGTATTTTTTTTAAATTCTGAGATTGCTTTTAAAATATATTTACTTGATATTATTATGATTAGGTTATTTATTGAGTTTTTTGGCAAGAAAACATACATCACTGAACATGTAGTGCTTATAAAAATGGTAGTTTCTTGAAACTTTAATAAGTTTTTTATTAAATAAAGACATTGCAATTTTTTTTTTAGATAAGGACCAAAATGTGTATGGAATAAAATTTAGAAAATTTAATTGAAATCTATCCAGCATTTTTGCTGTGATGCGCACATGACTACAGACCTCTATCATTTTATTTATAAATATGTATTTCCATATTGTATAGAGATGTGGTTATGCTAATTTATTTGGCCTGGGCCACAGTTTTGACTACCAGCTGTTCATCAAACAGATACTAGGTGATAGGAGAACACCAAGTTTTTTTTAGTGTGTAGGCATATATGGTCCCATTCCCCCCATAATCAAGGGGACTATTATATTATTTGCTTGTAAATATTTGTTTTTATATAATTATAGCTTAATTAATGCTCGTGTGTGCTAAGTACTTAAAATTTTCCCCTATGTGACCTTTTTACTACAAAAAATCATTACTAGGTGTACTGGAAAGTTATTACTTTATGGTTTTTCTAACAGATGTCACTGTGTAACATATGTCATTTATTCTACTGACATGAAGTTCCAAAGCTATACATGTCACACCCTCGTAGATTTATACCTCTTTGGAATTGTCAAGTTTCATGCCTGAAAACATTTGTGGCACCCATTACTTTTCTTAATTAATCAAAAGAAAGAAACTGCTGAAAGTCATTGTATGCTAGTAGAAACTTGTGATGAGCATGCTCTAATCTTAAAAACATGTAAGGCATGGTTTCCAATACTCAAAAGTGGTGATTTCGATGTGCAAGACAAAGAACATTCTGGTAGACAGAAAAAGTTTGAAGATGCGATACTGCAGGAATGAAATTGTATGAAGACCCAAGCCAAACTCAAAAACAATTGCTAGAAGCTTTAAATGTGGTTCAAGAAACTATTAGCGACCGATTATGATCAATGGGGAAAATCCGAAAGGTGGGAATATGGGTGTTACATCAATTGAATGATAGGCAAAAGGAAAACCGAAAAATTGTCTGTGAATTTTGTATTGAATAGCCTAGTAAATCCTAATCACAAAAAATCATGGCTATCACCTAGTGAAGCCGGCCCATGGACTCAAAGGCCAAATCATTTTAGTCGCAAGACAACTCTGTGTTTGGTGGGACTAGAGTGGCATAGTATTACGAACTGTTCAAACCTGGTGAAACAGTTAATAGTGATCACTACTAACAACAAATCATCAATTTAAACCGTAAATTGATCGAAAAATGTCCAGAATGGGCCTGAAGACATAGTAAAGTGATTTTACAGCAGCATAATGCGCTGTCTCATAAAGCGGAACTGGTCAAGGAAGCGTTGAAAGCACTTGGATGGGCACTTCGCCAATTTCAAAGAAGTTAGAAAATGACTTAATGAATGGTTTTGCTCAAAGGACAAACTGTTTTTTTGGGATGCACCATCAATTGCCTGAAAGATGGGAATGATGTATTAAATCTAATAATCTGAATGAATAAAAATTTGCATGTTCTTGAAAATTAATAGTTTTTTTTTCGAAATAAATGATAATGACTTCTTAAACCTGGTTATTTTATATTTATTGATGTGGAATTGCAGATAGACTAATAGCCCACTTAATAGTTATAGTCTCCTATAGATGTTTGCAAAGCCAATGGCTTTGCTAACACACTGTTGTCCACATAGAGGAATTAAAACCCAAGTCATGTATGCCAGAACACAGCACAAGATTATTAGGGTTGCATATTTAGAGTCTGCATCTTATCCTTGCAGGGGTGGAGAAAGAATACTGACTTAACTTAGTGTTGTGATCCAGCATTAATGAACCAAGTTCCTGTACCTTTATGGGACAATAGCATGTTGGAGATGCCACTGACGTTGCGAACACCCATAGGCGACGGTAACTGCTAAATTCTAAGTGGGCCGTCAACCAATATGCTGTCCTACAGCAATAAAAAAAAAGTTCAGAAGCGGTTACCATCCAGATGTGCTTGGAGCCTTACCAACTAGCTGCCTTCCGCTGTAGGTGTCAGTATTCTAACTCCACCCCTGCATAGAGAATAATCAGTCATTTTCAGCACAGCAACATGTTGGCAATGTTTTTACTGTTTTGATAGTGGTTTATCAATTATACTATATATCCCAGTATCATCACATTTAAATACATATTTATAAATATAAAGGGACAACTTACACAACGCCATCTAGTCCCAAATCAAATTATATTAATATATTTATTTATATAATATATATATATATCAATTTTTTTGTAGGCAACTTTACATCACCAACAGACCTGAACCTCCTTGTGGCTAAAGTGTCACGACTTGAGATGTATCTAGTGACACCTGAAGGCCTTCGTCCCATGAAAGAAGTTGGGCTCTATGGGAGGGTGGCCAAAATGAAACTATTTCGCCCACCAGTGAGTAACTATCATGATTCTTTACAATTGTACTTTTTTTTTATTATTAAAGATTACTGTTATTAATTAAATAAAATCATTGTAATGTGAATTTAATTTTTGACTATAATAAATATAGCATGTAAAGTGGAATATTATGAATTTGTCAATATTGTGTTGCATTGAATTGCACCCACAGGTAACTGTTAATTTTTGTAATAATTTTACTGTCAATATTAGCAAAATATTAAAATATTTCACAAAATTAGTCACCATCTCCTTCTATATCTACTATAATACAAATAAAATTATATATTAAAGCTGTACTGTATATAAGGCCTATATATATATATATATATATATATATATATATATATATATATATATATATATATATATATATATATATATATATATATATATATATATATATATATATATATATATATATATATATATATATATATATATATATATATATATATATATATAATAACAAATGCTTGGAACAGGTATTGTATGTCTGTACCATTAAGTGAAATAATAAAGGACAAAGAACTTGAAAAGTACTGAATACATTCATTCTACCTATATTGACATATGGATGCCAAACATAGGCTCACAAAAGTATGCAGTAGTTCAAGTACCATATTTTTTATTGCTCTAGGACAGCAGAACGGCTGACTGCCCACTTAGAATTTAGCAGTTACCATTGCCTACGAGTGTTTGTAATGCCAGGGGCATCGCTAACATGCTGCTATCCAGATGGCACTGGAACTTGGTCACTTATACCAGAACACAACACAAAGTTATTATGGCGGCATATTTAAAAACCAGGGATGGTTGCCATCCTCACGGGCTTGGAGCCCTACCACCTAGCTTGGGTTTTTTAGTCGCCTTTTACGACAGGTCGACCCCGGCCGCAGTGGTCACTATTCTTTTTTCATTCCTACATGGGTAAAAATAAATCTTATTAGAATAGAAGGTCTAGGAAATGGAGTCAAAAATTATAGAAGATCCAAAAACTGGCAAAATATAAAAGTGGTGAGTACTGCTGGAAAATTATAACAATTTAAAATCTTGAGAATAATGGAGATTATTGTAGATATTGGAGACCTTCGCCAGATGGCATGCAGAATTTCAAGGATATGGAAAATTAGTTTTGTCAAGATATTAACTTGAATTTAATGTAAATTTTAATTGCACAAGTGTTTGGATAATTATTATTTTTCAGCATGAAAACAAAGATCTAGTATTCATACTCACTGCTCGATACAATGCAATGATCCTGGAATGGAAGACAGGGCCAGACGACAGCTTGGAGGTGATCACCCGTGCACACGGCAATGTCTCTGATCGCATTGGAAAACCTTCAGAGAATGGCATTCTAGCTGTCATCGATCCACAAGCTAGAGTCATTGGGTTACGGTTATACGATGGATTGTTCAAAATTATACCCTTAGATAAGGATTCTACAGAATTGAAAGCTTCTAGTTTAAGGTGAGAATTTTTTTTTTCACAGTAAAATCAACATTAAGTGTGAGTTAGTACACTTGCTAGATACCACTGTTACAAGTTGTTCCTAATGCGATTCAAAAATGTGCCATCTGTGCAATATAATACAGGTTTATTTTTATGTTATTTGTTTCCTACCTATTGTGAAACTGTTAATTTATTTATATTTAAATTTATCCATGCAGGGGCCTGTCGTCAAAGGCGACAAAACAACCCACCCTAGCTACGTGGTAGAGCCCCAAGCCTGTCTGAATGGCGACCACCTTTGGTCTTAGTATGCCGTCATAATAACTTTGTGTTGTGTTCCCAGTATCAATGACTCAAATTCCTGTGCCCTTATGGGGCAGCAGCGTGTTTGCGATGCCACTGGCGTTGCAAACACCCATAGGCGACGGTAACTGCTAAAATCTAACTGGGTCTTGAGGCTGCCCTACAGCAAAAATAATTTATTGCACTTTCCTATCCATTGTAAAACTAATGTTATCATATTTTTTATAATATGCGACTTTAAGCATTCAAATTTTAGATTCTAATAGAATATTACAAGAATTTATGCACTATAATTTCATTTATAGAGGTTTTGTTAGTTTTTTTTATATGCAATGAATATTAAAATATATTTTGAATGTACAGTAGAGTTATAAATATATTGTTGTTGTAATTGTCACGGATAAATAATGGATAACATATAATTAAAAAAAAAATACCTACATAAGTATCCTAGGTCCTTCTCCAAGGTTCAATCTATCTCAATACCGAAATTCGTAGATAGAGTTAGTTTCACTTTTATAATATTATTATATACATAAATATAACATGTACTATTTGAAATAAAAAGGCCAAAAGTAAAACGAAAATGGCATTCTGTTTTGTGATTTTTTTTTATAAACTTTTGAGTGCAAGTGTACATATATTGGATTTTCTTTTGTTACAGGTTGGAAGAGTTAAATGTGTATGATGTAGAATTCTTACATGGCTGTGCAAGTCCAACCTTAATATTAATACACCAAGATCTCAACGGCAGACATATTAAGGTACCGTACTATGGTTTCATTTTGTATTGCTTTCTACCGAATTAGCCATGAATATAAATTTCCAACATGATTTATGATAATTGCTCACAAAATCCCACTGCTAAAGAGAATGGACAGTACAGGCCACTCTTTTTTTGTCTCGGAGCAAAAGCCTATTTTCAACGGATTCCCTAGGCCCGAGGGGAGGGGGGGGGGGGGCGAAGGATATGTGGGACTCCGGGAACGATGTTTGGCCATCCGACTACGCCCGGGTCCACGGATATGTAGCCTGCCAATCTCGTGGCCCGGACCGAGTACATGCCACTTGCCCAAAGTAGTAATCTCGATATCATGTTTCCCTTCAATCATTCAATATTGTACAAATAATTGTTAATAATAATTTATATAATATTACTGTTAATATTTGCA
This sequence comes from Malacosoma neustria, assembly GCA_963693495.1. Taxonomy (NCBI): domain Eukaryota; kingdom Metazoa; phylum Arthropoda; class Insecta; order Lepidoptera; family Lasiocampidae; genus Malacosoma; species Malacosoma neustria. The sequence goes on from OY856388.1 coordinate 16,427,814, forward strand.
CGCCCTGTGGGTAAACATAATAAACAGATAAACTTAGTGTTAGCCTAAGAATTAGATATTTTGTACAGTGTCATACGTAAAATAAAATTTCATTACAACATCAGTATGCACATTCGATGAGAAGAATTGGCTATTATCTGCATGCCATTGCAGGATCTGCACCCGGAGTAATCAGACTCCATTCTCAGGAGTCTACTATACAGGCACGCTATGATGGCCGTTTTGACGTTTGTCCACTCCATGAAGTTTCATGTTAACTAGTAATTACATTCGAAAGAGCAAATTGCTGTTCTTTATTGTCAATAACTGCACGTCGCTATTGACAATAAAGAACAGCAATTTGCTCCTTCGAATGTAATTACTAATTAATACGAAACTTCATGAAGTGGACAAACGTCAAAACGGCCATCATAGCGTGCCGGTAGTATAGTATATCATTTAACTGTATGAGAATATTTTGAAATGCTCAATGTACTGTAAGATGTAAATGTTATATTTATAACTATGTTATCCAGATTTCATTTGATTGTTAATGGAAATTAGGAATTATTAACTGATCTGAGAAGCTAAGGGTTCGTTTTGTAGTAATAAGCCTATTACACAAATTTGCCGAAGAACATGTGAAGCGGAGAGAAAAAGTTGGGAAGCGGGCACCGAAGCGAAAGCTTGCGTTGTAGTTTTATCCGTGCAGGGGGAAAAAAAATACTAACCCCCTGCGGCCGGGGTCGGCCTGTCGTAAAGGCGACAAAACAACCCTAGCTACGTGGTATAGCCCCTAGCCCGTCTGAATGGCGATCACCTTTGGTCTTAAGTATATCGCCATAATAACTGTGTTGTGTTCCACCATTAGTGAACCAAGTTCCTGTACCCTTAGAGGACAGCAGAGTGTTCGCGATGCCACTGGCGTTGCAAACACCTATAGGCGACGGTAACTGCTAAATTCTAAGTGGGCCGTCAGCCTGTCTGCTGTCCTACAGAAATAAAAAAAACTGGCATTTAACGTTAAGATGAAGATTATCTTAAGTAGTAAATATGTGTTTTCGACAGTACCCAAAAGTGCATATAATTATTTCAGACACATGAAATAAGTTTGCGTGATAAGGAATTCAGCAAAGTGCCCTGGAAGCAAGACAATGTGGAAACAGAAGCTTCTATATTGATACCAGTTCCAAGTCCACTCAGTGAGTTTCAATCATAATAAGCCTTTATTCCGATAGTAATTTCATCATTCTGTAACTCTAATTTCTGAGTACCTATTGGCAAAGATCATGCCAGTCTGGTCTATACAGAGCTACTTGAGGTATCGATCAGCTTCAGCTCAGTCTCCCAATGCTTGAGTTTGAATTATCTTCTTTTAATTTCTTTAACTATAAAAAAATTAAGGTTTGTATAAATAAGGAAGATGTGTGAAAATACTTTTTTGAATTCAGCAGTACGAAGGTGTTGAATGTTTAAATAAAATATTGATGATTGATATAATTATCAATATAACATTAAAAGAACTGGTTAGAATCAGCTATAATCAAATGTGCAATGAGCCAACAAATAAAAATATGAAATTAAAATTTACCCACAACAAAGCTAGATGGATATTTAACTATGAATCAAGGCAATGGATTTGAGTCTAGGCGCAACTGAAGACCTACGATTTTTTTTTCATTGATGTGCAGTGGCTAACAGGCTGACAGCCTACTTAATAATAAGCAGATACCGTCGCCTATAAATGTCTGTGACACCAGGGCCACCGTTAACATGTTGCCGTCTGCAGATAGGGGGACTGAATCTTGTCTACTGTTGCCGGAACATGGCACGAGGTCATTATGGGGGTATTGTTTAGGGTCAGGGGTGGTTGCTTATCAGCCTGTCTAAATGGCAACCACCCCTGATTGTTCGATTGAACCTGCTGTTTGTTCAGTAGGTACGGCGATATCGCCTATGAATATATCGCCATAATTTTTTTTTTATAAGGGCCAAGTGTGTAAAAATGAAACTTAGACAATTTAATTGAAATCTATCCAGTTTAGCCATGACGCGCGCACATGTGTAGACCTCTACATTTTATTTATATATTTCCAATTTCAGGTGGAGCCATAGTGATAGGCCAAGAATCTATAGTTTACCACGATGGGCAAAGTTATGTCGCAGTGGCACCTCCACAAATAAAGGTTAGCTGTGGAAGAATATGCTGGTCATAATTTTTTTATGTGTAATTTTAAATACAACTAAAAAAAATTTTTAATGCTTCAATGTCAGAAATTAATAACGGGAGTCATGTGGTTTGTCTTTTAGGGCGCGTTCCCACTTTGTCGTGACGACAGATAATCGTGTAGTTTTAAGTGTCGTGGCTTATATGTTTAAATGGAAGTGTTCATATATAGAACGACACGATTTACTGTCGTCTACGACATTTTTTGTAGTGACGACAGATTGTCATAACAGTGAGAACGGCTAACACGACAGTCGTAAAACGATATAAAATCGTTACGACTAAATCGTGACGGCAAATCTATCGTAGCCACGATAAAAATATCGTCTCGTCGTTTACACGTAGAGGCGACTGTAAATTTGTAACTTGCTAATTATGTGTAAACGACAAAGCGACTGCCGTGAAACGATAAAATGCCTTTCCTCGGCCTACTGACAAATAATATATCAATTTCGTGTTCTATAATTATGATTATATATACTTCTTAATATAATAATAAATGTTTGTACAAAATACATCCATGGAGTTTCTTGTCTGTTCTTCTCCATAGGATTCACTTTTGGAACAGACACCTAGCTTTTGACATTTTAAAAGTGCTTGTTACTCAGGCCTATTTAAAATAAAAATTTTGACTTTGACTTTGCCGTCGCGATCCAATGGGAACAGCTAGATACGATAGTCGCTAAACGATAAAAAAATTTGACGACAAACAATCGTTATAATGGGAACAGCTAGAGACGACAGTCGTCCAATGATAAATTAATCGTTACGACATAGTGGGAACGCGCCCTTAGTGTATTTTAAGAAGAGAAAAGTACCGACGTATAAAATTAACGTATAAACAAAGCACCTGTGGGCGTTTGTGGTCGGTTATATGGCGGGCGCGCAGCCTTCCGTCTTGGCACTAGGTCAACACTTTCGGCGCCTCGTCACCCGCACTTGGGTTACGAGTATGCTTCCGTGGGGACCACGTCACCCACATATGGGTGACACACTTCTTGTTCAAGTTAAATAAAATTTTCAGTTGCATTTTGTAAACAAATTTAATGGGACAAGTACTGAAGTATAAATATAGAATTTACAGCATAAAAATATCAAAAATACACAAATTACACACTACTTTTTATTAATTTACATGTATGTAGGATATCATAAATATCACTCGCAACGTTTTCATCACTACTTTCACTTTCAATTGTACTTTTACGCCGACCGATGAACATGGATGGATGAATTGGTCTTAAATATGACGCCATAATAACCTTGAGTTGTACTCCGACATTAGTGACCCAGATTTATGTACCCCTATGAGACAGCAGCGTGTTCGCAGTGGCCCTATCGTCGCAAACATAGGTGACGGTAACTGCTTACTGCAAATTGGGCCGTCAGCCTGTCTGCTGTTCCTCACCAATAAATATATATATTTTTTATTTCTATAGCACAGCGACATTTTATGGTATCATGCTGCCCAAAGATTACCTTACCTTAGGGATGTTCATTTAAAATATACATCGATGTTTTTTGCATCAGTCGGAGCGGTTGCATCGATATTTTTCGATATATCGAATTGAAACATCGATGTCTTCGATGCATCGATAAAAAAGAATTAAGAACAAGTATATGTTGAAATAAATTCTATTCTATTACAGATAATAGACAGATTTTTGACAGATCAAAACAAAGGACAGAATACAATTTCTATATTATTAAGTATTGTATTATTCATCAGAATAGAATAGGAATATATGAAATTAGATAAATGAGATACAATGTAGAATTAATCAATCATTTTATTTGGTTTTTTTCAAAACTATTATATTCTATTTAAAAAATTAAAAATCCCAATATTTATAAATTACTGAATTACTGACATTATCAACGGATATAAACTTACCTCCAAGTACGTTTATTTAGCAACCACTTTAATGAATTCACTCGTGTATTGAAAAAAGTAATTTTTTGTTTCTCTTTTCAGTATTGTATCATAGTCACTAGTTATCCACCTTCAATTAACATAAATAATTTAAAATTTTGACTTGCAATGAACTATGAAGTAATAGAGCGGTCGACCATAACTTTAATCTATAAGTACCGACTACCAACCATACATTATAGTCTATTGTCTATATCATAAGCAAAGGAATATTGTGATACTGAATCCTAGTCTGTGCTATATTATTGTCACCTCATTATTACTGAAAAGTTTAAAATTTAAACCGTGAGATCAACAATTATGATGGAGATATTTATTCGATATATCGATTGAAATACATCGATATATCGTAAAACATCGACTGTTACTGATGCATCGAAATGATATGATACATTTAAAGGTAAACATCGATGTTTTCGATGCATCTATGTATATCGAGCGTCCCTACCTTACCTTAGTATTATAAATGCTTTTCTTACTTTGTATATAGCGAACAGTGACATCATAAATTGTAAAGATTGGTTACAATAAAACAAGAGAAGGAGTAAGAAGAGAAGGGAGAGCAATAAGAGCATATTAATTTTTAAATTGAAATTGTTTGTTTGTAGTTAACACCGATAAACTGTTACTGCCGCGTGGATACAAGAGGCCTAAAATACTTACTTGGTGACATCGCTGGAAGATTGTTCATGCTTCTCCTCGAGTTGCAAGAGAAACCCGATGGAACGGAGGCAGTCAAGGATTTAAAAGTAGAATTATTAGGTATGTTACCAAGTTACCATAAATGGTTTTATTAATTACTTAATAAAATAATAAAAATTCTACGCTATTCTTTCTTTATATATATATATATATATATATATATATATATATATATATATATATATATATATATATATATATATATATATATATATATATATATATATATATATATATATATATATATATATATATATATATATATATATATATATATATATATACCTAATCAGGTCATAAGTATTGTCACACAGTAAAAACTTTTCTTTTAGAATGCTGGCCACAAAAAAGTTTATTGAATTCGAATTTCGAATTGTTCATGAAAATAAAAATGTATACTTTTAGAATTTTACTCATTTTTAAATATGGAGTGGACGCTTAAAGAAGACCGTGTTGCAGTTATTGCGTTGCATCGTTGCGGTTACGCGCCAATTCAAATTTTTAACACACTGAAAAATTTGAATATTACCAAAAGATTCGTTTATCGTACCATCAAACGATACAATGAAGACTCTAGTGTAGATGACAGGTCAAGAAGTGGTCGCCCTCGGTCTGTTAGGACTCCGGCAGTGATAAAAGCTGTGAAGGCACGAATTCAAAGAAATCGCAAACGTAAGCAGAAACTGTTGGCCCTTCAGATGGGGTTAAGCAGAACCACGGTGAAAAGGGTGTTAAATGAAGACTTAGGGCTTCGGGCATATCGAAGAAAAACAGGACATCGTTTAAATGCTCGTCTAATGGACCTGAGACTGAAGAGATGCCGCGCTTTGTTGAAGTGGTACGCGGGAAAAAAATATCGGGGAATTCTTTTTTCGGATGAAAAAATGTTTACCGTAGAAGAGAGCTACAACAAACAAAATGATAAGGTGTACGCACACAGTAGTGAAGAAGCGAGCAACCGTATTCCGCGTGTCCAACGAGGTCATTTTCCATCCTCGCTCATGGTATGGTTGGGAGTTTCTTATTGGGGCTTAACAGAGGTACATTTTTGTGAGAAAGGTGTAAAAACGAATGCTGTTGTGTATCAAAATACAGTCCTGACGAACCTTGTGGAACCTGTTTCTCATACCATGTTCAATAACAGGCACTGGGTATTCCAACAAGATTCGGCGCCAGCTCATAGAGCGAAGAGCACACAAGACTGGCTGGCGGCGCGTGAAATCGACTTCATCCGGCACGAAGACTGGCCCTCCTCCAGTTCAGATTTGAATCCGTTAAATTACAAGATATGGCAACACTTGGAGGAAAAGGCGTGCTCAAAGCCTCATCCCAATTTGGAGTCACTCAAGACATCCTTGATTAAGGCAGCCGCCGATATTGACATGGACCTCGTTCGTGCTGCGATAGACGACTGGCCGGATCACGGAGGTCATTTTGAATAAACTTTAATGTCATAAGAATCTATGTTTTGTTAAGTTCATTTTGGTATATGAATAGTTACATAATGAATAAACTTGTTACAATTATTTTACATTAAACATGTGACAGAATTTATGACCTGACTAGGTATATATATATATATATATATATATATATATATATATATATATATATATATATATATATATATATATATATATATATATATATATATATATATATATATATTGGCACAATTCACACAGCGCCACTTAGTCCCAAAGTAAGTAGTTCTTTACTAGCACTTGTGTTATAGGTACTACACAACTGATAAACTAAATAAATATACATTATACATAAACACCCAGACGCGAAACGCGAATCGAACCTATGACCTCCGCAAGCGTACCGAAGTGCGTTATTAGCTACGCCACGGAGGTCGTCAAATAAAATGTATTTTCGTCAAATAGATTTAGTTAAAGATTTCTACAGTTACGTGATGACTTAGGTACCAAACTAACGATCTCCGTGGCGACAAAGATCTGCATAGTAATTTAGTATATCAGTTGTCTAGTATCCATAACACAAACATTCTACTGCTTCCTTTAGAGTAAATGGTGCTGTGTTCTTATAGTATAATTAGTGTATTATGTTTATAATATTCATAATTTTTTTTCATAAATAGGTGACATACCAATACCGGAATGCATGACGTATTTGGACAACGGAGTGGTGTTTGTGGGATCCCGGTTGGGCGATTCCGCCTTAATACGCCTGTCTTCAGTAAGGGACGAGTCGAATCAGTACGTTCTGCCCATGGAGAGCTTCACCAGCTTGGCGCCCATTGTGGATATGTGCGTCGTGGACCTGGAGCGGCAGGGCCAGAGTCAGCTCATCACCTGTTCAGGTATCATAAAGATAGTGCTATATCTAGGTACCTGTTAATCCAGCAGTATCTCACTTCAACACCAATGCAGGGGCGGAGTAAGAATACAAACCCCTGCGGCCTGTGTAAAAGGCGGCGAAACAACCCTAGCTACATAGTAGGACCTTAAGCTTGTTTAGATGGCAACCAACACCGAGTATAAGTATGCCGCCATAATAACCTTGTGTGGTTTCAGCATTAGCGACCCGGGTTCCTGTACCCCTATGGCACAGCAGCGTTTTAGCGGTGTCTCGAGCGCTGCAAACGTTCATAGGCGACGGTAACTGCAATAAAAAAAGATTGTGAAAGATATTACTTTTGTAGTCGGATGACAATCACTGTTTGTTAAGTATATATCTTAGCTCATGAAAGAAAATTGTCATGAAAGCAAATATACAGCAGTGTACCTTGAAGTCTCCAGTGTGAACTTTAGATGCAATCAGTAACGTAATCCTAAGTTTACAGACTTGTGGAATAGATAATTAAAAAAAGTGTGCTTTCGGGATGCTCGACAGAATTGATAATTTAAACTAATCTTAGTTGAACTATATTTAATTTTGAAATTGTTTAACTTGAAAAAAACTTAGGTTATTACTTAAATTTTATGTATATTAATATGATAATGTAAGGAAAGGTTATTTATTAATAAAACCAAAAATAATTAAAAATAACAAAGTTTACGAATTTCCAATTTTTCCAAAAACTGTTTCAAAATTATATTAAATTATTCCCTAATGTAGATTCTTTATAAAGAAAAAAAATTCAACCATATTTCATTGTAATAAAGACGCAATTCGAATAGGTCTAGCGCTGTGGGTTAGAATGAGAGAGGAGGAGCCTGCCTACCGCTGCCGTATGCGTGAGAGAAAGGGAAGCGAGACAGACTGGCGTCGTAACGCGTTACGTAACGAAGCGGTTTACCATCCCATAAGAAGTTATCACTTCAAAATGTGTCAAAAACATGGCCATATCCTGTTCGTGAAAGAAAACCACTAAGAAGAAACTTGCATATTGAGATATGATGCATATTTTGTTCATTCGTCTTAGACAAGCGTGGCGGGTACATTGTCTTTTCTCTCTAGGGAGAGGCAGTACCCCCCTTATAGCATGTTATGGTCGATACTTGCATAAAAGGTGAATGAGGCGCGTAATGATCACCATCTTAAAGCGAGTGCAGGACGAGCTATCTCAGCACCGCGCGGAACGTGTCTTCGACCTCCCAAAAGGTCACATTTCGCACCATGTGAAATGCTTTAGATACTCGATTTTTCTTTTATTGGTTATGCCAAACTGAGAATAGTGAAATGTGCAGGTCAGTGCAGTTTATTTGCATACTGTAAAGTATTGCATATCTTTCACAAACCACTCCACTCCAACATCTCATTAACATACAATCCACTGCTCTCTTTTTCTCTACCACGTCAGTAGTACTCTAAAACCGTAACTGGTATAATGTTTTTTTAAGGTGCATTTAAAATGGGCTCCCTTCGTATCATAAGAAACGGGATCGGTATACAAGAGCAGGCATCGATAGACCTGCCGGGGATAAAGGGCATGTGGGCGTTGACCCTTAACCCGGAAACCGGCTACCACGACACATTGGTATTGGCCTTTGTTGGACAAACAAGGTATGTTTTATGTCTCATATATTTCACATATTATCAAGTTTTAGTACAGATCGCGGCCTATAAGTTGAACCATGACCTTGTTTGCGCAGTGACACATTTTCGGGTCTCAATTGTGTGCGGTATGGGGTGAGACGTGAGGGGGCGTGCGAATCCTTAACAAAGCAGGGACGTTAACTCCCGCGCAGGGACCTGCCCCGCGTTGCCCGCGCATGCTCCCCGCAGCCCTAGTGTATGATCGCGCACACTTTTCACTTCAGACTATCAAAATTGTGATAATTTAATTTCAAATTTTCATTTCTCGGCCCCAACCAACTTTAAAAAAGCAGTCGAAAAAGATTATATTTGTCGTTTAAAATAATCTTTAAAAGTAAAATAACTGTTTCTGTAAATAAAACTGCCGAAGCTAAAAAAAAATCTGTGTCTATAGTTAAAAGGACTATAAGAGAAAACAAAAGTTCAGAATTAATAGTTGCGTTTAGGACCCCTGGTTAAAAGAGAAAGAATGAAGCAAGTAACAGGTATATACGATTTCGACAAGGGTGTAATAAAACGATGCATTCACAATTTCCATAAAACTGAAAACGAATTACCGATCATTGGTTAACTTCGTGCAAAATTACGGTCACAAATTACGATCGTTAAAGAATTCGGGTTCAAAATGGAAAGCCACCCATAATAACAGGAAAGTTTTAATAGAAACAACGGCCATAAAATTATTGAGTGAATTTAATATTTCCCTGAGAGTTTTAAATTTCGCGGGTAATCGCGAGTCTAACTTTAAACTTTTTTGTGCCTAGTTGTAGCTGCGCGGACGACCGTCATTTTGGTTCAACTTGATGCCGTGATCTGTAACATTATTTTATCTTATTAACAATGTTTCAGAGTATTGACCCTTAATGGAGAGGAAGTGGAAGAAACGGAAATCAGAGGGTTCGTGTCAGACAGCCAGACTTTTTACACCGGCAATGTGTCTTACAACCAACTCATCCAAGTATGTACCAATTAGTTTAGTTTCTTTTTATTGCTGAGAATTAACAGACAGGCCCACTTAATAGTAAGCAGTTACCGTCGCCTATAGATGTTTGCAACACTAGGAGCGCCGTGAACACGCTGATGTCCGCATAGTACTGGAACCTGGGTCACTAATATTGGAATACAACTCAAGGGGCATACTTATAGACCGAGGGTGATTGCCATCCAGACAAGTTTGGGGTCCTACCGCCTAGCTAGGGTTGTTTTATCGCCTTTCACGACACGATGACAGCATCCCCAAAGATTAGTATTCTTAAGATTCGGAGTAAAAACTGCTCTTGTTCATGGAGAAAACAGAGATTTTCGGTTTATAGTTTTCTATATATTGAGTGTTCTAATTGGACTGTTTCGTCTCAGGTTACGGACGAGGGTATCCGTCTGATAGGCATGATCCCCGGCGGTTGGGGCCAGGTGGCGCAGTGGCAGGTGGGGGGCACGCGCGGACTGTCCGTCGTGACATGTAGCGGGGACAAGGTGGTCTGCGCCGCGGGGCCCAGGATATACCTCGTGCAGATACACGACGGAGCGCTGCAGCTTAAAGCGTGAGTTTAAAAGGCTTATATTTTGACGGGAGAATTTTCGCTTCATAATTTGGGTGGGTGTTTTTTCGATATTAAGTCAGATTAAGGTAAAAAAATAAATATTTTTAATCAAAAAAATTACAATGTTGTTGGAACATAAAAAGGTAAGTTTTCACAATTTAGTGAAAAAAAAATGTTTGTAGAAGAAAAATAAAAAACCAAAAACTTGGTTATTTGAATTTTTCACATAAATTTTGAGGTTATGTGAAAAAAATGTAAATACAAAAGTTGTAGATCTTTTTATTACCTACAACTTTATTTTTATTTTATTTTATCGATGCACAAAACAAATTACAACCAAAGAAATTATAAGTTTAGATATTCAACATAACAATCTGGATTGCAATTCAAAGCAGGTGCATACAGAAAAATTGTAACAACAAATGCCTAAAAACCTTGTGTGTATATATTGATACACACATAACACACATGCACTGACACATACACACACACAAGCACGCATACACACTCACACACATATATAAGTTACTATCTAATTAAATCTAATGTATCATTAACTGGTCAAATATAAATTATTTGTGGTTATTTCGTCGTCAGATTGTCGGTAGATAACGACGCTGTGGTTATGTTGCATATAACCAGTATAATTAATACGTTCGAGTTAAAAACCATACGTACAAAAAACACTTTAATATTGTAACTATTATTACAGTAATAACAGAAGGTTATGAACACAGAAAAATAATTTTGTTTTATGCGAAGGTGGCGAGCGATTCACTTGGCGTTTGCCAATGGTCTGCCATCGGCCAATAAAAACGTCTCATACGATCGCGTATTTAAAACTGGTTTTGGTTCGTGCGCTGGGCCGGCCGTCGCACAGTTTAAATATTTGTTTCTAACGACGTTATATCGTATAAGTATGTATAGGTAGATAGATTAGAATACTATAATATTACTAAATAAATAAATATTATGATACAAACATTAATATGAATAATATAATTATTAAATTACAATATACAACAATAAATAAATATCGAGATCGCCTACTTTATTTAAGAATATGTTTTACTAATTTACAATATTTAAAAAAACTATTTTCAAATATATCAAGATCAGTGCTGTTACTTGCCAATTCATTATAATATCGTGCCATTCTAACAATGGGATTAAAGTATGAGATGTTGTTTTTGTGAACTCCAAGTGCAAAAAGATTAGTGCAATGTGATCTACGCGCAATATATCTGGTATTAAAAGATATTTGTGAAATTAAATCACTTGAGTTTATAATATAATGTATAATTTTGTACAAATAGACTAAATCAAACTATTTACGACGAATAGATAAAGATTCAGTTTTAAATTAGGCTAGTCTTTGTTCATAATTAAGATTATTTCGACCTGGTTTCAAACGGTGAGTTAATAACCTGAGACATTTTTTCTGCACTCTTTCAATGTCATCGATATGAACTTTATAATACGGAGACCATATTTGCCATTTAACTTTTTTCCATAGGACTTTAGTTTTGCCGGAAATCGAGATAAGCCATTTTTTACCCTTAAAAACTCACCCCCTTCCACTTCCCGACCTCAGGTCGTCCGAAAATTATTATTTTTTTCATTTTTGTTATATTCTTTTCCTTTTCCAATGGGCTTCATCCTACTATTAGTTTTATTAATTTTTTACCATTTTTAAAGGCTTCAGCCCTGGTCTAATATTGTCGTTCAGGGAGGTGTGCATGGAAGAAGAAGTGGCGTGTTTGGACCTGGGTCCAGGCGGTGACGAGGCCCTTCTGGGCGTGGGCCTCTGGACGGACATCTCCGTCAGGGTGTTAAAATTGCCGGACCTAAGGGAATTGCACACGGAGAAATTAAACGGAGGTCAGATTGCACTTTTATCTATTTTTATTCTATTTTATAATCAAAATTGTTATTTTTACAGATGTAGAAAGTTTTAACACGCTTTTATTAGTTTGATATGTATCTATGTAATGGAATCTTTAAATAATTCTTAATTACATAAGAATAAAATTACTGACGAGAAAATTAATGTCACTGTTTTAAAAGTGTGGGGTGCTTTGTACGACATTTTACACTAAGCATTTCGGAATGAAAATTAAATGAGAAAAATTATAAAAATTGATATGGAGCACTGCACGCTTTTTGGAACAGTGACTTTAATGTCCTCGTCAGTAATTTTATTCTTATGTTAAGAATTATTTTTTACTTTTTAATTCAGTGTACATTGGGCACTAGAAAACTTTTGATGTAACCGGGATAAAATAAAAACTTTTGTGTGTGTGTGCGCTTTATACGCACTTCTGTGGCTTAACAGAACAAAAATACCTAAAGATTTCATCCCGTAAAAGTAAAAATAATTCTTGTAAAAGGAATTCATAAAAACTAATGTATAATGTTAACAAATAAAAATAATACACACTGACTATTAACCTCAAACCTATAAATGCACTTAAGTCACTTTTATCACATATTTTTACATATCATTTACATATTATTTCATATAATTTAAAATCATATCAACATGGGTATTTATGAATTATTTTTTATATTATTTTTTATATCTCCACTGATAGTTACCAGTTTTCACGGAAACTTGAGTCAGGTAACTTCATCATATCGCATCGTAAAAAATTTATTCTCATAATGTTCGGTCTTTGCCTAGATTTAGGTACAAAATTATTGCTCAGTCAATTTTCGGCGACTACCTTCATGTCTGTTTGAAACGAGGGTAGTTCAATAAATTTTTCGATTCTCATGTCAACGTTTAACAAGAAAAAGAAACCCTTTTTTGCATCGTATGCGAAGAACAAGCTCATATTTGTAGTCTCCTTGTATTATTGGCCGTCTAATCTTAAATCTTTAACAACATAGAGTGTTATTATACTTGAAGTATTATACTTGAACAACAATTTGCAAGAGTGACGCCGTGCGTGATTCACTGCGAGCTGCACCTGAGCTGATCCAGACCGAGGAGGTCGCGGGTTTGCTGGAGTTTTAGTACTTTGTCTAGTGTGGGGACCAATACAAGAGAAAATTATACAGTCCACCTTTTATTGAGCCAGCGCTCAGTGACACCAGTCGGTGAGAGAGCTCGACACATAATAGTTTCCTAACGCGCCAAAAAAAATAACTAAATTTTTTTGAGATACTTAAGTGGCTGCTGGCAATGAATATATTTTTTTTAATAATTAATAAACAGAAATAATCCCGCGTTCGCTCCTGATATGCATACTGGAGGGAGTTTGTTACCTGTTGTGCGCCTTGGGAGACGGATCCATGTTCTACTTCAAGCTGGACCAGGAAACGGGTGAACTCAGCAATAAGAAAAGGGTCACGCTCGGAACACAACCCACTGTCCTCAAGAGTTTCAGGTAATCAACATTTTGCACCAACTATTTCTCTTTCAAACTTTCACCACCCAATGCTGAGTGTAGGTCTCTTCCAATGCACGCCATTCTTCTCGGTTCAGCGCCTTTCGCATCCAGTCCTTACCGGCCACTCTAACAAGGTCGTCGGTCCAACGCATCGGTTGCCTGCCTACATTTCTATGCCCTATTCTAGGCCTCCACTCAAGCACCCGAGTACCCCAACTGTTGTCCTGTCACGGCCCGCCCACTTCCATTATCTGCTAGCGATCACATGGGCTATGTCGACCAATTTCATTCTCTTCCGGATCTCTGTGTTCCTGATTCGATCACGTAGAGAGATACCTAACATAGGCCGTTCCATGGCTCTTTGGGTGACTTCTTCTTCTTCTGAATGTGCCACTCCATTACTGGAGGTTGGCCGTTAGCTCTGAAAACTTCTCCCTGTCGTGAGCTATCTGAAATAGTTGTTCTGCGCTGCTGATTCCAGTCCACTCCCTAATGTTCCGCAGCCATGATTTCTTGCGCCTTCCAGAGCGCCGTTTTCCTTTTTTGGGTGACTTGGAGCTTGTGTATCACCTGCTTTGTCAGCGCCCATGACTCGGCTCCGTAGACCATGAATGGTAGGACGCATTGTTCAAAGGTCCGACGCTTGAGGTTAATGGGAATGCTTGTGCTCTTGAACACTTCGGACAGTTTGCCAAAAGCACCCCAGCCTAGGCGGATGCGGCGCTCAATCTCGCTATTTTGTCCGAATTTGGCAAGGTTCAAGGTTTGTCCCAAGTAGACATATTCCTCACCTCTTTCTATCGCATGCCCATGCACCAACTATTTACCACCAACAAATTGATTTTCTTTTTATTGCTGAGGAACAGCATACAAGTTAATTGCCCACCTAATAATAAGCCGTTACCGTCGCCTACGTTGGCGATGTTAGGCATCGCGAATACGCTGCTATCCCATAGGGGTACAGCAACCTGGGTCTCTTATGACAGAATACTTAAGACCAAGGGTGGTTGCCATTCAGACGGGCTTGGGGCTCTACCATGCAGAGAACTTGAGACTAACCTAACTTTGTACACACAGAATCAGGTTTGCTGTCACCATTGTTACTAGCCAATTTATGCATTGTACGATAACAATTGTTTTATTATAGACATGACCTTCTTTATCAACATAACCCAACCAACTGCCGACAGCAGCCAATTTATTTAGCAGACCAATCAATAATTTATTTTATATTAATTAAAAATAACCCCTGCGACCGGGAGCTGCCTGTCGTAAAAAGTGACAAAACAATCCCCGCAAGGATGGGCTCCAAGCCAATATGGATGGCAACCACTCCGGTCTTTAATATGCCGCCATATTGTTACATGGTTATCCTTGTGTTCTGGCCTAAATGACCCAGCTTCCAGTTTCCCTACACGGACGGCAGCGTATTAGCAGTACTCGTGGCGTCGCAAACATCCATAGCCAACGGTAACTGCTTACTAAGTAAGCTATACGCAAATTTAGTGGAACGTCAACGTGTCTGCTGCTAAACAGCTTTAAAATACATCTAAAAAAACGTAAAAATTAATTACATTAAAAAATACATTATTATTGTTTTTATTTAATTTTTAGATTCTTTATATAATTATCTTTTTTTTTTAGATCGTTGTCAACAACGAACATATTTGCATGCTCCGATCGTCCTACAGTGATTTTCTCATCCAACCACAAGCTGGTATTCTCCAACGTGAACCTGAAGGAGGTGACGCACATGTGCTCGCTGAACGCCCAGGCCTATCCGGACAGGTAACTTATCGGTCGTAGTATTGTTCTTGATTCCCCCCCCCCCCCCCTTAGACGTTAGACATAAGTTTAACCTTGGGTAAGGTTAAACTACTTTTTATCCGTGCAGAGGGGGAGAAAGAATACTGACCTCTGCGGCTGGGGTCAGCCTGTCGTAAAAGGCGACAAAACAATCCACCCTTAGCTACGTGGTAGGGCCCCGAGCCCGTCTCGAAGTGAAACTTCTTTAGCACCGTTGTGATTTGAAAATTCGATGAAACGTAAAAGCGACACCAAAGAGAGACGGATACATTCGTAAATAGGATTTAGCCTGCGAGAGAATGAGATAGAATGGAAGTGTACAGTGTTTCCTGCAATATTCGTCTCCACTATGTTCAGACTTTCGTAGCTTTTATACACTAATACAATAAATGTAATCTACATTTATGAGGTTTCACTATTTTTGTTGCACAGATAGGGTCATTATGAATCTTATTTGTATAGTGATAAGATACATCAAAAATATTGATGTTTTTCTTAATCAGTTTGGCTCTGGCGACGGACAGCACAGTGACAATAGGCACAATAGACGAAATACAAAAACTCCACATCAGGACAGTGCCCCTGGGGGAGACGCCCAGAAGGATCGCCTATCAGGAGGCGTCGCAGGTATGTCAAATCACTACAGCTTAAACTTACTTCAAAGAAATGTGTATTTTATCGTTTATCCGTGCAGGGGCCGAGAAAGAATACAGACCTCTGCCGGCCTGTCGTAAAAGGTGACAAAACAACCCACCCTAGTACCTAAGTACACCTAGTGTATAAGTATGCCGCCATAATAACCTTATGTTGTGTTCCGGTATTAGTGACCGCCAGGTTTTCTTAACTCAACACGGTTAGTAGCGTGTTCACGGTGCCCCCAACGTCGCAAACATCCATAGGCGACAGTAACCGCTTATTATTAAGTGGGCTGCCGGCCCGTCTGCTGTTCCTCAGTAGTAAAAATAAATCTCCAAAAGTTATGCAATTAGACTTAAACAGTCCTAGGACTAGTTAGTCTTTCTTCCATTGACCCTGCGACAGATACCACCGGCCTAAAGTGGGCGAGCGGATGCCCTGGGTAGGAAAGCATCGGGATGACAAACGCGAAAATAGAAAGATCTACATGCAGCAGTGAATTCTATTACGAAAATGTTAATTTTTAGTTTATTTTGATTTCAAAAACTTAATTCGAAGTAATTAAACTTTTTTGTCTATGAAAATTAATTTTTATAATGCATATACGGACTCATAAACTGCATCAAAGTAATAGACGACTTTGAAATAAATATTTTAACCAAGTATGCAAACTTTCTATACAGATTTAAATTGAAACCTCTAGATTGGTTCGTAAACTTTAAAACAGCGTAGGGTCATATCCTTAAGTTTAAGTTTGTGTACTGGAAAGGACCTTAAAGGACTTTTTTGAAGAAAAAACAGAAATTTAAGGAAAATTGGTTTTAACAATAGACACAAACTTTATGCAAGGGTTTATTTATGTTTTAATAAGTTGTATTACCTCCACGTGCCCTTATTACGGATTCTAATCGGTCCGTCCGTTTAGATAATGCTAATGTAATGTACTTAAGCAATCAGAGAAATTTATTTCGGCAGGTATTTGGAGTGTTATCGATTGTTACAAAAGAGAAATAATTGTAAGAGTAACTGAATACCAAATAAGAGTCATTAGAGGGAGATTTCACTATCAAAAAAAAAACACACGCCTTAATAGTATTTTGTTTATGATTTTATACCATAGATTTTATCTGTGGTTAAGCTGAGAAGAATGTTAATTTATTATTGTTAATGCATTTGGGGTTTATTCTCACTAAATGTAACCAGTGTGACTTCACCATATTGCGTTTTTAATGCCAGAGATGACTTTAACAACCCACTGCCATTTTACATTTTTCTACCAACAATTTATAAATATTTGAGGTACCTACATCGCAATTTCGTATTATGAATTATGTCAGTAATAGATTCCTATCTTTGAAACCCCAATCTCCGATAACTTGGGTCCTTGGCCTCAGTTCTAGCGATTCATATTTTTTCATTTCGTTTAATAAAATAATGTACCTACCTATTTTTAATATTAATATTTTATAAAAAGATATGTAATTATATTAAAAATTTTGAAAATAGAATAATAACTTTATTATCACCACATAACAACTGGGTTGCCTGGAAGAGATCGCTCTGTAGCGATAAGGCCGCCCATTGTAAGTCAAGTACATATTGATTATGTAAATAAGTTTCATTGTTTTTGTAAAATTGGTTTACAATAAAGTGTTATCTATCTATCTATCTACAATTTAAACAAAGCTAAAGCGATTTTATCCAATCAACCCCAGTATTTTTAAATAAAATGTATATTTGTTAGACGTTCGGCGTGATCAGCATGCGTGTAGATAAAGTGGAGTGGTGCGGAAGCGTGGGCAGCACTGCGGTGTCGGTGCGCGCGTGCGCCTCCACAAGTGCACAGACGTCGAGCGGGGCGGCGGCGCCCGCGCAGCCCAAGCTGGTGCCCAACGCCCTTGACATCGAGGTGCACAACCTGCTCATCCTCGACAATCACACATTCGAAGGTAACCTGCACCGCACCTCATATTTTATTGGGTTTTTTTTTAGATGAGATAAGATATATTAATTTGCTTTAAGCATGTTGTGTTACAAGTTCAAAATACAATAATTAAATTTTGTTTAATTATACATTGAGATTTTGCAACTACAAGTGGACATATTATGCCATAACAGCATGCAAAATAATTGAAATGACTACTGCTTCTATATAGTAAACAATAAAAATATAATTCGATAAGTTTCCTAATAGTAAAAATTTCGATAGATATAAATTAATATATAAATTTATGATTTTTGTATTTGTTTTTGTCGCCAATAATGTCAGCAACAACAGCGACGTTTCTATCATCTTTGATTACTTTAAATATAATAATTAATAAAGAAGAGAAATGAAATTCGCAAAGAACTTGGGAAAATACACTAGGAGAGAGGGAAGAACGTACGAGTCGAGAAAGAAGACGAAATGGGCTCACAGATTTCCCGTTCACTCTAAGATAAGAGTGATGTTAGTTACAAATTGGACCAACCACAACGTATCAAACAAGCAGAGCTCACTTAATTGATATTACGGTAGCTTTACGAAGTCAAGAAACTGTATTCGCTTGACACGCATAAAAATATAATATATTGCCAAAACAGAATAATTTTATACAAATATTAAAAATTGTAAGCTATATAATTAATAAACATTTACAGTCACGCGTGTGATAGTACTAATTTTAAACAGCTGGCCTGATTTTGGTGAAATGTTTTGTGTGTGTATTCAAGTGGATTTGAGAATGGTTTGTATTTACAATTCGGTCCATTAGAAAATGTATTCTTCTTTAATTTATATGGCAAAACAATAATTGTGCAGTCAGTTAGTATTTTAAAATGTACACTAACGCGATTGTCGCGCCACCTGAATGCATTTTGGCAGACACTTTTTAAAAAGTGATTCTTTTTACCTGTAACCTCTGTAGTTTATAATATAAACTACATAAATATAAAAATAAAATACACAATTTAACACTACAATATTATTTATTGTACATAGCAAAAAAATTAAACTATTATATTTGTTTTAAAACATAATATATTTATATTATATTAACGCGTTTAACTATAAATTAATAATTATTTAATATACCATATAATATACAGCACCGAAAACATCAACCTGTATGTAATGTCTATGTGAAAAGAGATTTATGTTATTGCCATCCTACTCACTCCTGATATTATTATGCAGTGATCTCATTGTACTGTTTTGTTGACATTCAACAAACTTTCTATGAATGTACGGTAGGAATAAATAAATTGTAGGTACTTTACTAAAGTTTGGATGCGAATGAAAAATATATACCTAGTCAGGTCATAAGTATTGTCACACAGTAAAAACTTTTCTTTTAGAATGCTGGCCACAAAAAAGTTTATTGAATTAGAATTTCGAATTGTTCATGAAAATAAAAATGTATAACTTTTAGAATTTTACTCATTTTTAAATATGGAGTGGACGCTTAAAGAAGACCGTGTTGCAGTTATTGCATTGCATCGTTGCGGTTACGCGCCAATTCAAATTTTTAACATACTGAAAAATTTGAATTTTACCAAAAGATTCGTTTATCGTACCATCAAACGATACAATGAAGACTCTAGTGTAGATGACAGGTCAAGAAGTGGTCGCCCTCGGTCTGTTAGGACTCCAGCAGTGATAAAAGCTGTGAAGGCACGAATTCAAAGAAATCCCAAACGTAAGCAGAAACTGTTGGCCCTTCAGATGGGGTTAAGCAGAATCACGGTGAAAAGGGTGTTAAATGAAGACTTAGGGCTTCGGGCATATCGAAGAAAAACAGGACATCGTTTGAATGCTCGTCTAATGGACCTGAGACTGAAGAGATGCCGCACTTTGTTGAAGCGGTACGCGGGAAAAAAATATCGGGAAATTCTTTTTTCGGATGAAAAAATGTTTACCGTAGAAGAGAGCTACAACAAACAAAATGATAAGGTGTACGCACACAGTAGTGAAGAAGCGAGCAACCGTATTCCGCGTGTCCAACGAGGTCATTTTCCATCCTCGCTCATGGTATGGTTGGGAGTTTCTTATTGGGGCTTAACAGAGGTACATTTTTGTGAGAAAGGTGTAAAAACGAATGCTGTTGTGTATCAAAATACAGTCCTGACAAACCTTGTGGAACCTGTTTCTCATACCATGTTCAATAACAGGCACTGGGTATTCCAACAAGATTCGGCGCCAGCTCATAGAGCGAAGAGCACACAAGACTGGCTGGCGGCGCGTGAAATCGACTTCATCCGGCACGAAGACTGGCCCTCCTCCAGTCCAGATTTGAATCCGTTAGATTACAAGATATGGCAACACTTGGAGGAAAAGGCGTGCTCAAAGCCTCATCCCAATTTGGAGTCACTCAAGACATCCTTGATTAAGGCAGCCGCCGATATTAACATGGACCTCGTTCGTGCTGCGATAGACAACTGGCCGCGCAGATTGAAGGCTTGTATTCAAAATCACGGAGGTCATTTTGAATAAACTTTAATGTCATAAGAATCTATGTTTTGTTAAGTTCATTTTGGTATATGAATGGTTACATAATTAATAAACTTGTTACAATTATTTTACATTAAACATGTGACAGAATTTATGACCTGACTAGGTATTTAGCATTGTAATTACTTTAAGATGTGAATGTGACATCCAAGACAAACCCTCTCGGGTTTATTGGATGTAGTTGAATATTTTGTAAAATTATTATTTTTAATAAATAAATTAAAAAAAAAAAAGTCAATAGATGTTTATTTAATGTAAATAACCATTATATGAATAAATACGATTGACAGTGCTGCACGCGCACCAGCTGCTGACGAATGAATTCGCGATGTCGATAGTCTCGTGCAAGTTAGGCGACGACTCCAACCACTACTACGCCGTCGGCACTGCTTTCGTCAACCCCGAGGAGGCGGAACCCAAACAGGTAAGCCACGCCCATAACGACCTACTGAAATTTAAACCAACACCGATGTGTTTGAATCAATATTACATATATCATCGGCTTAATTATTAGAATGCGTAACCTTACAAATTATCGAAATAAGACTTTTAAATTTAACTAGATGGCTACTGGATTACTTCGTATGTCCTACAACAATATGACTAATTTGTTTTGAGTGAGTGTTATGAGTGAAATAATTCCTGTGCATAGCAAAAACAAGTTTTTACTTGCTCCTGTAGAGTTTATCCAAATGGAGGTACGCATTTTGATAATCAAGCCCACGATGTATTCTAGCAGGTTAAGTAAGTAGTCCATCGTTTTATCTAGTTTGAATTCTTTTCAATGTACTTCGAACTATTTTTTTTTTACTTAAAAGCACCTCGTTTCGTCTTTAACTATATGTACATCCATGTCTGTTACACGCAATAATAATAACTAGGAGTCCGCGAGGTAACCCTCTAGGGAGATGTCCCAGTAGCGGGGCGTTTGTCCAAGAGATTGACCTGTTAACACGTAACCCTGATCTCTGTATGCAGGGTTCCTCACGATATTATCCTACACCGTCGGTACTCTAAGTCTCGGAGTGACACCATCGGTCTCAGAAGCCAACTTAAAGGTCACTAATTCAAATTCCACCTTGGTATGGTTTACTTATGCATTGGCAGTATTTCTCGCCTAATGTTCATAAGGGAGCGTTCAAGTATTACGTAATCGAATTTTTGGAGATTTTTTACACTCAATCCCCCCCAGTAAAATGTTACATAACCACCAAGTAACCATTTTTACCTAAAGGTCACAATCATGTGGCATAAAGTACCGGAAAGTCGCTAAAATACCTGTGTTACTGTTTTAATCGCGTTAGTATTATTTATTAACATTTGAAATACCTATCTTGACTTACGCGACCATTCTGAAGGGTTAAAAAAACAATGTTACGTAACGCTTAGTTCAAAGACTAACGCATCGTAACGTTTTACAAGAAGTGTACTTCAGTGTATTTGGCTCCGATCGTTTTTGGATAGGAATCCCTATTTGGATATAGGCCTCGTCCAGTTTCATCCACTTTTCTCGGTCTAAATTGATTCATCCCCTCCATTCCTGCTGTAGCTACAATGCCATTGACATTGTAGCAGCATTGTCTAATGTGCATATTATAATACAATTGCCACGTGCCGAGGGTGAAGGAAGACGTCGTGAGGTAACAAGCACACTGAGTACACCGATGTGTTCCACTATCCGTTCATAGATTTGGAGCATTACGGGCTGTTAAAATGGTCATGATGGTCACGTGCAGGGGCCTAGAAAGAATACTGACCTCTGCGGCCGGGGTCGGCCTGTCGTAAGAGGAGACAAAACCACCCAACCTAGCTACGTGGTAGAGCCCCGAGCCTTAAGTATGCCGCCATAATACCTTTGTGTTGTGTTCCGCTATTAGTGACCCAAGTTCCTGTACCGTTATGGGACAGCAGCATGTTCGCAATGCCACTGGTGTTGCAAACACCCGTAAGATACGGTAACTGCTGTTCTAAGTGGCCGTCAGCCTTTTTGCTGTCCTACAGCTATAAAAAAAACTGAGGTCACATACATGTAACCACTCAAGCATTAGGAATCTGAGTGCTTCTTTTTGAAGTGAAACTCGTTTAGGATTTTAAAAATTCGATGAAACGCAAAATGGGACAAACATATTCATAAATAGAATTTAGTCTGCGAGAGAATGAGATAGAATACAAGCATACAGTGTTTCCTATAATCTTCATATCCTCTTTGTTCGGACTTTCGTAGTCACTTGTTGAAATAATAGACCGTATAACTACTCTAACACTCCTCATACTCCATATTAATTTCATTCTCTCGTAACCTACTTTTCTGAAATTTCACTTTTGCCGTGTGTGAATTGCACAAACATTGTTTTTTTTTTTTATTTTAATAGGGCAGGATCCTGTTGTTCCATTGGTCCGAGGGTAAACTCACCCAGGTCGCTGAGAAGGAAATCAAAGGCGGATGCTACTCCCTAGTCGAGTTCAACGGCAAACTATTGGCATCCATTAATAGTACGGTAAGTTTCATATACTATAGAGCGGCAGAAGCAGGCACAGCGTATCACGGAAATGAATATGCTGCGGTGGATGTGGAGTGACACGGAAGGCCGCGTTAGGATCTCCCGCGTCCAGGGCAAACGGCATGTCCGTTATATTGCGGATAAATTGCAGGAATGTCGCTTATGCCGGTATGGCCACGTTTTGCGGCAACCGGATACTTACATGGGAAACAAATGTCTAGTCATGCCTCGACTGGAGGGCTAGACCCAAAAAGTGCTGTTTTGACGTTATAAAACGCAATATGCGTGCCAATGGATTGACCATCAGAAACGTCGAAGGCCGTGCAAAGTGGAGAAGAGAACCGAAGCGAGGGTTTGAGTTGCAACCGAGATTTAACGCTAAAATGATAATGAAGTTTCATATAAAGTATATTGTATTATTTCGTTTCGTTGTTAGCCAATCATCGTCCACTATCTAAGCCTTTCCAAGTTTACCTAAAAAATAGTGTTTTGGAGGCGCAAGGGTTCCTGGCCTCTAATACATTGTTGTTGTGCGAAGGCAGAGCTGTTCCTCGGAGGTCTTCTTTATAGGGTCTATTTCCATTGAAAGTTGGATTCAGATTCCGGCACTCCATATTTTACTGGATGTGTTTAGTGTATTTACGAAAATGGTTTATAAATATATCTTTATATGTATATATTATATAAAACAAAATCGGATTATTTAGGCCATTTATAACTTAGAACAGCTGAACAGATCTCAAAGATTTCAGATTTATTTCTGCCCAATAGCAGAATAGCTATTAAAATATTGGAAGTATTTACGGGAAAAAAATATAGAAAATAATTACACACTTTTTGAAATAATTTATCTAAAAATAAATTTCTGCGGGTACCACGACTTTCGTAACTGCGACAATTTTTGCTTCGCCGATGACTCGATTCGCAACAGCTAATGATTTGACACAATTTCAATAATTGTTCGTGTTTTTACTATTTCTTATCTAAGAGATAGAATTACCCTATTCCTATTTTCCGGCGACATGCCTTGAAAATAAATATCAATTATAAGTTAGAAAATAACAAGAACAGAAAAGCCTTTTTTTCTTATTGCCGTAGGACAGCAGACAGGCCCGCTTAGAGTTTAGCAGTTACCGTCGCCTATGGGTGTTTGCAACGCCAGTGGCTTCGCGAACACGCTGCTGTCCCATAAGGGTACAGGAACATGGGTCAAAATTGTATTTAAAAAATAGATATATTGAATAAAAATAAACATTACATCAATCCAAATGTGCAAAAACTTAATCGAATCGAACAGAAAACTTAATCAAAACGACAACCTCTTACACATTCGCTTAATTTTCAGGTTAGATTATTCGAATGGACATCGGACAAGGAATTACGGCTCGAGTGTAGCCATTTTAATAACGTGGTGGCCCTTTATGTGAAGGTCAAAGGGGACTTCATACTTGTGGGCGACATTATGAGGTCCATGTCCCTCTTGCAGTATAAACAGGTAAGGTCAAACTACCTTCATTCACGCTTAATTTGTATAACTAGACAGTGATGCGTCAGACTTGATGCATCACTTTTTTGTTTCGAGACGATATTAGTATAGGAAAATAGAATACACATAATATTTGTAATAGGAGTGTATGATGCTGGTTACGGACCGAGATTGCACCGTACAGAGATGAGGGGATAGCTCGAGAGCAGTGGACTGTACGAGAGGGGGGGGGGGGCGAGGAGCGGTGGTTAGAGAGACGCGATACCTTTGCAGTGGGCAAAGAAATTCGCACTGGCCTTGATTTCACCCCTTCCCGGTTCGGTTCAGGTAACGCGTAGGAACTGTTGCACTCCACCAGCTAAATGTCACGCATACTGAACACAATCTTATGGCACGGCCAATTGAGTTTGGAGTAACTATCAGGGAGGTTGAACGTCGACCATCCCGCACGTTTTGGAGCTTGCGCGATACTACTGGTTCAAGGTTGTCGAACGCCGACCGTCCCGTCAGTTAAGAAGCTCACGCGTTACTACTCTATTTTTTTGGTCCCACCCTCGCTTTTACCATTTACCTCACTGCGAGTGAGGGTAGGTAACATAAATCAGGAGGCGGGATTTCAAATACCCTTTATGCAAGGATCGAAAAAGGAGTTTCTAGGTTTTTCCGTACAGGGTGAGCCTATCGTAAAAGATGACTAAACAACCCTAGCTAGGTGTTGTGTTCCGGCATAAGTAACTCAGGTTCCAGTTCCCCTACGCGAATAGCAGCATGTTAGTGGTGCCCCTGGCATCGCAAACATCCATAGCCAATGCTAACTATTAAGTGGGCCATGAGCCTGTGTGCTGTTTGGTATCATCATATTTAACTACATTTTAGATGGAGGGTAGTTTCGAAGAGATAGCCCGGGACTACAGCCCGAACTGGATGACGGCCGTGGAAATACTGGACGACGACACATTCCTGGGGGCGGAGAACAGCTTCAACCTCTTCGTATGCCAAAAGGACAGGTGAGTTTCTTTGTAATTTTTTTTAAATGATTTGAATTGAAAATTTGATGAAAAAGCGACACCGACCAGAGATAAGCGTACTGTAAACGATCAAATTTGATTGACAAATTTACGTGTTTGTCAAATTATTTGATAGTGTGCAGCTGGGTTTGACGTGTTTGTCAAACAGTCTACGTGTTTGTCGTGTTTGATGGAAATTTTGATTGTTGTCGTGTTTGACAAACAAGTTTGAACGTGAACGGCGATGTTTGTCAAACAAGATCTCATTGTGTTGGCAACATGGAGGTCAACGCCAAAAATGCGTCATCTGTATCGAGTGTTCGGGCAAGTAAGCTAATTTGTTTGATCTTTGGTTTGAACGTTTAAACTAATGTTTGATGTAAACGTAAAGTTTGACCAACAAATTTGTCAAGCAAATTTGATCGTTTATAGGGCACTTTAAACATATTCATGAGTAGGATTTAGCCTACGAGAGAATGAGACAGATAACAAGTATATAGTATCCTATAATCTTTTTCTCCTCTTTGTTCGAGCTTTATACTCTATATTAATTTCTGGCTTGTGTTAGTTGCATACATACATTTTTTATATTTATGTGTGGGGGCTTGCATGTTGATGCCTCGTATGTAGATTCCTTTAATGCCGTAAACCTTTATTACATCAGACGGGCAAAGGGAAAGATGCACACTCGGCGGTACAGTTACGTAACTGCAGTGCTTGCATAACTGTATGTGTGTGTGTCCCTACATATGTATATCTCCTTGTAGCTAGGCTGGAATTACTAATAGGGGGGACTGCAACGATTCATTTCTAGTTCGTCGTAAAAGGCTACAATTTATTACTACTTCTGATTGATAGTTGCAAGCTAAGGCCCGCCCATCCGGTGCTATTTTTGATTTTTTTCGAATTGAAGATATCATGCAGCAACTATCCATCTTTAAGCTATACTTATTCACGCGAAAGTATCGATTCAAAATACTTAGGGCTCGGTTTTGTTGATAACTGAAACTTTAACATTCTGAAGCGAGAAATAAATGCAGTGGGTATAAATAAACACGTGCAGAGATATAAATATAATGTAAAAACTCACACAGCGCCATCTAGTTGCAAAGTAAACAGTAGAGCGCTTGTGTTGAGGGTACAAGACTGTACTCTTGATTTGTTAATGTGTTTTATACATAAAACCCACACACAGAACATTGCACCACGGAGATTGCCAACGTCAAATGTATTGTGACGACAACCTTCGTGACGTAGCGGCTAACGCACGTCGGTAAACTTGCGAAGGTTACGGGTTCGATTCCCGTCTCGCGTCTGGGTGTTTATGTATAATATATATTTTTTTCTTTTGCAAAGGAAAAGGACATATCGTCGGCTTATTACAAGAAGTAATTAAGTGACATTTCATTATTTTGGGAAAACAGCATTTTAATTGGAATTAGTTAGTGATTATGTTGATTAGCCAAAAACGTAACGGCTAAATTGGCCAGCTAGAAATTAGCGTGTTTTTGCATTTTGTAGAATATGTAAAAATGATCCCATTATAGTAAAAACGTATGTAGTGATTTTTTGCAGTTAATGAGTTCTTGCAATAAGCCGACGATATGCAGTATAATATCATTTGTCTAGTACCTGTAACACAAGTGCTATGCAAGTTAGTTTGGGACTAGATGTTGCTGTTTGAATTGTGCTAGTATATGTTCAACAACGGGGGTCTTCAAGGTATTCCAATGAATCGTATATTTTATCCGTTTATTTTTCGATTATTACAAGGTTTTTGAATATTTAAGTGTTCGCAATTAAGATCGCGGAACGCAAAGTGGATGAATAACCCTCGCTGTCATTTGATTTTCCGTGTCATCTGTCAACAATGACATTGACGTTTGTTTCTTCGTTTAGAAGTTAACATATTTATTTTGAGTCGTCAACGCTATCAACTTGAGTGGGAGGTCTTTGTTGAGGTATATAAATGTGCTCACAGCGCGGCGACGAGCGATGAGGAGCGGCAGCAGATGGAGTACATGGGCCAGTTCCACGTGGGGGACATGGTGAACGTGATGCGGCTGGGCTCGCTGGCGGGCGGCGCGCACCACGACTCCGCGGCCCCCGTGCAGAACCCCGTGCTGCTCGCCACCGTCAATGGCGCCATCTGTACGTACCCATTCGACATATCCTAATTCTGGCTATAAGTATCTATTTACTAACCAATGCGGCCGGGCCCCGGACTTTATCTATAAGTATGCCGCCGTAATAACCTCGTGTTGTGCTCCGACATTAGTGACCCAAGTTCCTGTGGGATACCGGCGTGTTTGTGGTGTCAGAAGATTTCTTGTTGATATATTGTTAAACTGTGCTTAATATATTTACAAATGACACTAACAAATATAGATAAATAAATGTGAATGAGAGTTGTCTCATTGTCACCTGTTGAGATGTGGGAGCGAGACATAAAATCTGCTATTGTGCACCGTTTTAGAAAAAGGTGGTGCTGCTACACAATCAGCTTTTGAATAGTCTGTGCTTCTTCTTTAAAATGGTGATGGTATTTCTAAGTAGTGTGCATTGTTATCCAGGTCTGGTAGTGCAACTGAGCCAAGAGCTGTACGAGTTCCTCCATCAAGTTGAGGAGCGTTTAACCCAGACCATCAAATCTGTTGGCAAAATCCCGCACTCATTCTGGCGGTCCTTCAACACGGACATCAAGACGGAGCCCGCGGAAGGCTTCGTCGACGGGGACCTCATCGAGAGCTTCCTGGATCTCTCCAGAGATATGCAGGAGGAGACGGTGCAGGGATTGCAGGTTGGTGATCATCAGGTTTTTCTAATTTGACATCATTATCTCATTTTCGCACTCTTGCCCGAATAATCGTAGCCAGAAATAATAAAACTACTCATCACCACAGAGCGAGTCGTAAAAGGCGATTAATTGATTAATCTTTTTGCTGAAATTACGGCAGAGGAAAACCTCTATTCCGTTTTACCTTTCAGGATTTGGAAGTCTGACGGCAGATGTCACTGTGAACATTCAACTTAGATCTATTTTCTTGTGTTAATACTCGATAGAGACCCGCTTACGGCCAATCTAGTCTCGTAATGATGGGTCCTTGCAAAGGCTCGCAGCTCGTTCATAAGGCCGAGAGAGAGGCGCGTGTCGTGTTACACACGCCCAGCCCTACGTGAAAAAGATGCCGGGAGCACATGAGTCCAGGGACGAAGAGATCGGCGAAATCAGACTGGCACCTGTCGAGGTCAAACGATCCAAACACCGGAGTGCTTTCAAAGGGTATGCCAGCAACGCTCGTACCCTGACCTATATATAGCCCCGGGAGACGGAGTTCCACTCCACTCTGGCACACGTTCTCATACGGCGGCGCGTGCGCAGTGCATTTCCATCGAATAACAATACTTATTGGGTGCAACCGACATCAATCGCTCGTGTAATTATGATTAGACGACAATTAAACCAATCATTTGGCTTTCAGATAAGTATGGGCGGGGGGGTGACGCGCGACGCCAAGGTGGACGACCTCATCAAGATCGTCGAGGACCTCACCAGGATACACTAACTGCCACCATTATTACTATAAGGGAAACTATTAAAATTATTCGCGTATTTTATGCTGGTTTTATTTTGAATACTGAAAACGATATACACGATCGTTTATAGTTAGAGATGTGTAACACTGCGCTGCCCCGCGCAATAGCGCCAACTCAGTTTACTGCGTTGGATGTGGTAACTCACTTCTTCAAAATGCATTGGCACACAGCACAGAACCGGGAAATTCGAATATCATTTTTATAATCTGCATCATCATCTTAGCGTTGAATCCCGGTTGCAGCCCAAACTCGCTTCGGCGCCCGGGCTATTAGACTTTCTTCTCCACTTCGCACGACCTTCGGCATCTCTGGTAGTCAGTCAATGCACGGATATCAAATCTTTCGACATCAAGCCAGCACTTTTTGGGTCTACCCCTAATGTCGAGGCCCGGCGGAGGCGGCATGGCCAGACATTTGATCTCCACGTAAGTATCCGATTGTCGTAAAACGTGGCCATACCAGCGAAGGCGACACTTCTGCAATTTATCCGCAATGTCACGGACATGAAGACTGCCGCGAATGCGGGAGTTCCTAACGCGCTCCTTCCGCGTCACTCCACACATCCGCCGCAGCGTATTCATCTCCGTGACTCGCAGTGCCTGCTTGTGTCGCTCCAGCACCGGCCACGCTTCACATCCGTATAAAAGGACAGACCTAATGATAGTCTTATACACCTGTCCCTTCAATTTAACCGGTATTTTAGTGTCACAGATGACACCAGTCACCTCACGCCATTTGACCCACGCGGCAGCAATGCGTGCCTTAAAGTCGGAGTCAATGTCACCAGACGCGTGAAATACAGATCCCAGGTATTTCACCTGTTCCGTGCGCTTGACTGTGTCGCCGCCTATGCGTACGGGTGTGGGATCTGTGGAGTTGTAGGCCAAGTACTCGGTGTTCGCCATATTGAATTTCAGACCGCCGTTCTCAAGCGATTCCTTCCACGCCTTCATGGGTCCCACCAACCTACCCCTGTCCGAATCTGCCAGCGCGATATCATCAGCATACATAAGTAACAGTTTCTGATGCTGAGAGTAGGGTAGACTGGGTACGGTTGTGCCAGGGTACGGTAGTGACAGACATAACAGTGAAACCATACGGAATGCGGGGAAGGTTCAAGAGGAGAGTAGGAGAGAGAAACGGCATGCATGTCTAAACACGTGTCCCAGTATTGCGTCAGCCAGCGCGCGACATTAACGTAAGCAGGAGTCGACAGTGCTTTTCAACAGTCAAAAGTAAGTTTTTTTGTTCAATATCTTCTAATATTTACTTTTATTTGTATACAGATAGATTATACAATATATATTTTTTGTTATAAGTTGAATATTAGTAGTTAATTACGAGTGGTTACTTTTTACGTAAATTATTTGGTCTAGTCATGGCGATCTTTTGTTTTCGAAAGAGTGCGTTGGGTACGGTAGTGACAAATATTGAGGGTACGGTTGTGACATATCTTTATATATATTTTTGCTTTTAGATGCCGAGAAAACGCTTGCGGAAGACCGAAAGAGCGCGGTCTGATATTAGCAAATATGAAAATGCTTATGAAGAAGTGAAACGCGAGACTTCTTTACGAAGAGCTGCGGAAATGCATGGAGTTAGTCGCATGTCCTTATTGGGATACATTCGTAAACGCGATAAAGCTGGCGCAAATCATGATGAAGTTAGCATCAGCATGGGGTATGTTGCTCATAATAAAGTATTCTCCAAGGAGCAAGAACAGCAGCTATCAAAATATATCAAACGTAGCGCGGAAATATATTTTGGCCTTCCTACAAAAGAGGTACGGAAGCTAGCGTTTGAACTGACAAGAAAATACAACTTAAAGCGACCCGCTACTTGGGATGAGAATAAGATGGCTGGTGAGGAATGGTTCCGTTCATTCATGAATAGAAACCCGTCACTGTCTGTTCGCGTAGCTCAGGCTACAAGCCTTTCAAGTGCTACAAGTTTTAATAAAACGAATGTGGAAGCTTTTTATAATAATTTGCAAACTGTTTTGGACAGACACGCATATGAGCCACAGGATATATAGGTACGTCTATTACCACACTAAACAGAAACGGACTAAGGACGCGTCCCGGGTGTACTCCGACCGTGATGGGGAAGGATTTAGTGTCACCAACTGCGGTCTGAACCACGGAATCCAACTTGGCCGTGACGTTGTTATGATGGAAGAGCACTTTTTTCTTCGCCAAATGGGACCGTATTTTCTGCAATTCGGCGTCGAATCGGCCCATTAATTCGGCATAGTAGAGCCCTGTTACCGTTTTGCCCTTCTACGCGATTTCCCTTCCAAAAACAAGAATTGAATTTTCCATTTTTCTCAAAACCGCGGACACGCTTGCATTCACGCGCGGTCAAAACAAAATATCGCGTTCGATTCAGCTTAAATTATTACAGTAGCTGTGTCTACAAGAATGTACTACGCAATAAAAATTTGCTCTTGCGATATTGGTGCTATCCGGCGGTGAGGCTAATCACTTATCGGACCGCCCTCATATTATGTATAGTCTATCAATTGTTTACCCATAATGGAAGCGCTCTATTTCTAATTTTGGGACTAGATGGCGCTGTAAGAATTTCACAGTATATTATATAATCAAACAAGCTCGAAGATGGTACACGTCGTCTTTACATAGGACACTAAATCACTAAACCATAGACAATCTCTACGGACACTTGGATAAAAATAAAAGAATTAAAAAAATAAAACAACACAAATGCAATGTTTAAATGATTTAATCACAGAAAGACATCGTCCAATCACAGATAATATTCATTGAGCGTATCCATTAATAACAAGACCTTAAAAACTGAAACTCTGTTTATTCAATAACACAAACAACAAGGTAAAAAGAAAGGAAAAAAATCGGATTAAAAAAACAACTACGAATCGAAAGCGAGTAAAAACAGCCCATAATGCCCCACTGCTAGGGTCTCATATAGGGACCGGACGCAGGTTTTCTCACGATTTTTTCCTTCATCGTCAGTATGAGGCAATCATATACATTTAACCCTTTGGCTGCGGAAGTGAC
This sequence comes from Malacosoma neustria, assembly GCA_963693495.1. Classification (NCBI taxonomy): domain Eukaryota; kingdom Metazoa; phylum Arthropoda; class Insecta; order Lepidoptera; family Lasiocampidae; genus Malacosoma; species Malacosoma neustria. The sequence continues at coordinate 16,460,156 of OY856388.1, forward strand.
TTCCGTAATTGTTTCACTAAACTGCGACTGCGTTTTTATGGCGCTTCATTTTTCGAAATGGTACATTTAAAAACAATATTTAGGGATTTCATTAATTCTTTTTATATCAGGTTATAAAATAATCAAAATTCTATAATAAAATAAAAGATGTTGACACGTATTGCCCTGCCTGCCGACGGTGTAAAGTACACTGAAAATTCAACGTCGCTATATAGACGCGTTACAGCAAAACAGTTAAGGTGAGAAAGATTACCCGAGCGGTGATTTGAACCTAGGACCAAATTGTTAAATATAGTTCACGAACAAATATACCTGAGCGAAGCTATGACGGGTTAATAGTTATTGTCATATCTTCATGTTTATTTAATGAGACACCTAGATATATATTTGAATGTATACATCTCCGTGTAGATTCGAAGTAATGTTGACCCCTGCGGCCGGGGTCGGCCTGTCGTAAAAGGCGACAAAAAAATCCTAACTAGGTGGTAGTAGCTGAGTTCAGCAGACAGGTAAGCTGCATCCTAAAGCAGGTCGTCATCGACGCCTAGGACGTTTGCAAAGACATTACCAACGCGCTGCCGGCCTCTAAGAAAATTTATAACGCCTTTTTTGAAAAACCCCATGTGCCGCGCTGAGAAAACCTCAGCCGGAACCTCATTCCAGATCCTGAGAGTACGCAACATGAACGTTCTTGAGAACCGTTTCATACAAGAAAGAAGAGATTCCAGGAAATATAATTAATTAATAGTAATCAATATTTATATAAAAGGAGAGTGTTAGTGGATATGTCCAGCCTTTTCTCCATGAGCACCCAATGCCACCCACTTATGGTTGCTGTAGGTGGAAGTGGGTGGTAAAAATGTGTAATGAGACGCTTCTATCTTTTTATAACACATCGGCTGGGTGTTCATTTCCATTTCTTGGAGCCTCTTCTTTCTTGTACGAAACGGTTCTCCAGAACGTTCATGTTGCGTACCCACAGGATCTGGAATGAGCTTCCGGCTGAGATTTTCTCAGCGCGGTATGATATGCGGTTCTTCAAAAAAGGCGTTATAAAATTTCTTCGAGACCGGCAGCGCGTTGGTAGTGCCTCTGGTGCTGCAATGTCCATAGGCGACGGTGACCACCTGCCAGGGTGGGCCGTTTGCCTGTCTGCTGAACTCAAGCTATAAAAAAACATTGTACGACTCATATACACTCGGGAGCGAGCTGAATGGCGTAAATTACGTTAGTGCGTGAAAATATCGATAATTTTTCTACAATATTTCAGATTTTTCCAGAATGTTCTAGAATATATAATAAATGAAAAAAATTAAAGAATATAGAATGTTCTAGAAATGCAACGTACATTCAATGGCACAAAGATTTGAGTACATGATATACCTATAAGATAGAGAAATTGTTTTTATAACCATTACGTGTCCGTATGTATTTTGTCCCGAGCAACACCGGGTTCCGCTGCAAGTAATTAACAAAAATTAATTAATATTAAAAACTATAAGTTAATTAGTAAACAATAAATTGATTGAAACTGATTAATGGACACTGCAAAACTGCAGCCGCCTCGTAATAAATCCAAATAAAATATCTGTAACATTTACCTACTCTTCGAAGCTTCTTAAGCTGAGGCCGAATGGAGGAGAGACATCGTTTTAACCACCCAACCAAACAGGTCATCAATAATATTAACATTAATAATTCTTCAACAATAAAACAACGGCTAAAATTATTACAAAAAATAACAAATTCGTATGACAATGTAAACCGTACATTACACAACGTAAATTGCGTGTTATACCGATGACCTAGGCGATAACGCACGTGCTTAATTATAATGGAATTCATTTATTAACTAAAATAGGTATATATAAGTATACGGGAACAAAATATGTAAATTCTCCAATACATTCGTATTAAATAAATAAATATATTGACACAATTCACACAGCGCCAGTCTAGTCCCAAACTAAGTTACAACACTTGTGTTATGGGTATAAGGTGACCAACTATACTCATTTACTGAGTTAGAAGATACCTACACTCAGCATTGGGTGGTGAAAGGTTGAAAAAGAAAGAACAGTACCCTTTTTTCGCAAACCGTATATACTCTTTTCAAATCCTGTACTCTGAAAGTACTCATTTGTATAATTTTATACTCATTTGTAACTAATGCTGCTGTTGAAAGGATATTTTCACTAGATAATGATTATTGGAGCAGTGAGAAGTCGCCACTTTCTGTAAAAACATTATCTGCCGTCTTAACAGTCAAATTTAATATGCAAAATGAAATTTGTTCGGATGTGGCTACATTATTAGACGAACATCCTCATTTAGCAAAAAAATCCACTCCGAAGAAAAATATGTTTTTAAAAGAAAATAAAGTTTTTATCGTTTTTTCTTCTTTTTTTTTTGTCACCTATGAAATACTTGCAAAGTGTACTCTTTTTGAACAAAAAATAGTTGGTCACCTTAGTACTAGACAACTGTTATACTACTTTTATTTATAAATATATAATACATATTATACATAAAACACGCAGACGCGAGACGGGAATCGAACCCGTAACCTCCGCGAGTGTACCGAAACTGCTAGGCCAGTGTCAAAAATCGTCATTGTCGCCGTCAATTGGGTTCTACGTCGCTAAAGAACCTCCAAGCCAACATGGGTACCTGAAGTATGCTGGCTACGCAGAGGACTAAAATGGCTTCTATGACATTCTCCTTTCAGTGCGAATAGTTAAATTTGTTTATACAGAGGCTTTATTATTTATATACTTTATTCGTCTCGCGCGCAGATTTGACGACTTCCAGCCTCCCGAACAAGCCGGATTCCGAAAAGGTTTTAGCACCATAGACCACATACATACGCTGCGGCAGGTTATACAGAAGACGGAGGAGTATAACCAGCCACTATGCTTGGCGTTCGTGGACTATGAGAAAGCCTTTGATTCGATCGAAACCTGGGCGGTGCTTCAGTCTCTCCAGAGGTGCCACATTGATTATCGATACATCAAAGCGTTGAAGTATTTGTATGAAAACGCCACCATGTCAGTCCGTCTCCAGGATCAGAACTCGAAGCCTATCCGACTGCAGCGGGGAGTCAGACAAGGCGATGTCATATCGCCGATGCTGTTCACTGCTGCGTTGGAAGATGTCTTCAAGCTTCTGGACTGGAACGGACTGGGCATCAACATTAACGGTGAGTACATCACTCACCTTAGATTCGCAGATGATATCGTAATCATGGCTGAAACCATGGAAGACTTAAGCCATATGCTTGATGGCCTCAATACAGCTTCCCAAGGAGTAGGTCTCAAAATGAACATGAACAAGACGAAGATCATGTCTAATGTCCATGTCGCACCTACCCCCGTAACAGTTGGGAACTGTACTTTCGAAATTGTTGACGAATACGTCTACTTGGGTCAAACGATCCAGTTAGGCAGGTCCAATTTCGCGAAAGAGGTCACTCGTCGAATCCAACTCGGATGGGCAGCGTTCGGGAAGCTCCGTAAAATCTTTTCGTCCCAAATACCGCAGTGTCTCAAGACGAAGGTTTTTAACCAATGTGTGTTGCCAGTGATGACATACGGAACGCAGACGTGGTCGCTAACTATGGGCCTTATGAGAAAGCTCATGGTCGCTCAGAGAGCAATGGAGAGGGCTATGCTCGGAGTTTCCCTGCGAGATCGAATCAGAAATGAGGAGATTCGCAGGAGAACCAAAGTAACCGACATAGCCCGGATGATTGCAAAACTGAAGTGGCAGTGGGCTGGGCACATAGCTCGAAGGACTGATGGCCGTTGGGGCAGAAAAGTCCTCGAATGGCGACCGCGTACCGGAAGACGCAGTGTTGGTAGGCCCCCCACAAGATGGACCGATGATCTGGTCAAGATCGCCGGGATAGGTTGGATGAGGGCAGCGCAGGACCGATCATCGTGGAGATCTTTGGGGGAGGCCTTTGTCCAGCAGTGGGCGTCTTCCGGCTGAAATGATGATACAGAGGCTACTTGTCTGGACACCGAAACAAATTAAATTGCTTTTATTGCACCAAACATTAAAAGGTGAAACGTAAATACTACAAACTTATATAAAACTAGCTGTGCCTGCGACTCCGTCCGCGTGGAATAGTGACTGGGCAGCATTTTTTGGATGATATAAATCTGAGGTCCACTTAAATTGAATAACAACCTACAAAGTCCAGCCGAATCTGAACTCTATTTCATATGATTGATGATATAAATCAGAGTTCAAGTTAAATTGGTCTTTAAAATTTCCAAAACTGATCATTTTTAGCTCAAACTATTTTTTTTTTTCTAAAATTAAAGTAGCCTAAGTTACTCCTTGTTACATCAGCTATCTGCCAGTGAAAGTCCCGTCAAAATCGGTTCAGCCGTTTCAGAGATTAGCCGGAACAAACAGACAGATAGACAGACAAAAATTGTAAAAAAATTTGTTTTGGTATATGTACCGTGTATACATCCGAATGCACTTAGTAAAAATCGGTTATCTTAATATTACAAACAGACCCTCCAATTTTATTTATTTGTATAGATGACTAAAAGTAGATAAAATAATTCCACTTGCTCCAGAACTAGGTCCAACTGTATATATTTTACAAATACCGGACAATATTAATAACAGGGCTGACCGTGATATTTCCTCGAGTCGAGTGTTTATTACTTCATAACACTTCCTTTTTAGATTCTTTCTAGGAGGTAATTCGGGATCACCGCTTCTAAGCGGTGATCCCGGAGCTCTAGCTCCGCGGCGCGGAGCACCGGGGAGGGGGGTTTGGCATGTAAGCGCTAGAGATGGGCTGAGTGATGACTTTTCTGTATCAATGACTGCATGACAATGACAAAGAAATATCGATGACGGGAACAATGACAAAATCATCAATGATTTTTAGTTGAGTATATGATCACGTTACTTCAATTATGCATGCTGAAAATAATTATCGTTGATCATGATGTGAAATTATCATTAGTTATGACTATTTATTTTATGAACCGTAGGATGTTTTTCTTAAAATATGTTTTTTTTAAATTAGTTGTTAGCTGTTATATAGGATAATTTCACCCTGCATAATTTACATACCGCTGTTTTTTCATTAACAGATTCAATGTCAAAATGTACCCATACGTTGGACATTTTTCTTACAGTTGAAGCCATTTTTGAATATAGGTAATACAAACTGAGAATCTAACATTTTATTGCCTATATGTAGGTATTAACAAATAATTTAAAGGTATTATACACTCGCTGCAACTGGTAAAACGAATAAAAATTTTAGCTAGCGGTTCGGGAACAGTTTTAGGCATTTAGTGTAGTTAGGTACTTTGTGCAGTTTATTGAATGTTAGGTATCAAAAGTATTTTTTAAATATAGGTAAACTGCACAAAGTGATACACCTTAGTGTAACACTTATGTTTGAATTGTTGCTGAACTGCTGGGTGAACATTTTCTTTGTTTTAAAATCTTTATTACACTTCACTGTATTCACTAAAAGATACTTATCAAAAAATCAATTATAATGAGCCAATATAAGCTATTACTGATGTGTATTTCGCACGTATAAAATTAAATTAAGTAAGGGTGGTCGTCCTCATTTAATCAAAACAATAATTTACGAAACACTAAATAATAATTATTTATATAGTATGTACATATTTTTTTAATATTTATTAATTATTAATATATATTAGAAAAATATGTACATACTATCGTAATTCGCGCGTAAAAAACGCAAGTGAAAGCATTGTTGCCGCTCCGTGCGCCCAGCACTGGGCATTTTTATCAAAAATCATGTATGAATGACTGTATCCCACCGGCCGCTGGCAATGTCGCAATTTGGATTTCAATCGCAGTGCCCGTGCCCGACTGAGACGCCTCGTCCGAATCACAGTTCGCGTTCATTCAAGTTATTTTATTTTTATTTATTTGGGAAACAAACAATTACAATACATCACAATATAAAGAAAACATATAAATTAACAAATCCGTAAAGTTTCCACTTATAGGTAATACACATAGAAACATCATCCAATAGAACAATAGTGATGTCATAAAATTAAAATTACAAAATACATCAAAAAATAATTGAGAGATCTAAACATAATACTTAATACTTTAGTCATTTACATAATTCGAATGTTTTCAATTTATAATTTATAATGTTAGAGCAAAAAATGTCTACACTGGTGTAAGATTTATTATAATCAAGACAAGATCTGTGTAAAAGAGTGTTTCTTGCTAGATTCGACTTTATTGAAGGTAAAGAAAATCATCAGAAAGGTAATGATTTAAGCATTGATGATTTTGTCGTTGTCATTGCATGAATGAAATGATTTTAAAATATCGATGATATTTACATGCGACATGATATCGGTCTCAAAGTGTCAAGTCAACTCTAGTAAGCGCCAGTACGCCCCTACAGTTGACAGAGGATGCACATCTCTAGCGTACCCGCTAAAACAACCACAATATTTCTCCACTGCCACCACCCGGGCGGGTATTATCTGGAGGCACAGGAAAATAAATGTAGCCAAATTCGACTTTACAGAGGCGACTGTAGTTTGTCTAAAACACTTAAATACCAAAACAATACCCTTCGTTTGAAATTCTCGGATCTAGCAAAAGGAGAAGATACTTATCATGAGAAGACTAGTGTCTAGATTTTTTATGTGTACAGTCAATATCTTATTAAATAAGTTATTAAACAAACAAAAACGTGGAATACGGGAAATATTTTACACATTGCTACATTTTTAAACATTTTCCATTTATTATATAGTAATAATTATAATTATACTATGCAATACAATATACGAGGGGGCTTGTTGTGCTTTAATCAATATTTTCTTTCATTTTGCATTCACCACACGTTCTCTCGTAGCTCCTGGGGGAAATATGTCATATAAAAATACTACCTGGCCTGTCAAACGTTGTTCTGCTATGTAAATTTAAAAAAAAATATAGTGGACTGAATTGTAAATCTAAACTAAACCATTCTCGAATCCATCCATTCTATCCAAGCAGGGGCGGAGAAAGAATACTAACCTCTGTGGCCGGGGTCGGCCTGTCGTAAAAGGCGACAAAACAACCCACCTTAGCTACGTGGTAGGGCCTCAAGCCCGTCTGGATGGCGACCACCTTTGGTCTAAAGTACGCCGCCATAATAACCTTGTGTTGTGTTCCGGCATTAGTGACCCAAGTTCCTGTACCCTTATGGGACAGCAGCGTGTTCGTGATGCCACTGGTGTTGCTAACGCCTATAGGCGACGGTAACTGCTAAATTCTAAGCGGGCTGTCAGCCTGTCTGCTGTCCTACGCAATAAAAAAAATCCATTTGAACACAAAAAAAATCATTAAAAACGGTCTAACCGTTTAAGAGTTCAGTAACGTACACACGAACCACCAAGTCGAGCGGTTGTGTGGAAAGTCTAATTCAGAGGTTCACATTCACTGATTGAGTTTCCAACATACTCCTCAACACAATAACTACTGATTGGGCCGTTGGAATTGTAAATCATACTTAATATTATAAATGTGAAAGTAAGTTGTTTGTTACGCTTTCACGCGAAAACTACTTAACCGATCATCATGAAACTTTGTACACATATTCTTGGAGGTATTAGAAGTAACATAGGATACTTTTTATTGAAAAGAATATAATAATTTTTTACGAAGATATTTTACCCTTTTATGCTTGATGGCCTCAATACAGCTTCCCAAGGAGTAGGTCTCAAAATGAACATGGACAAGACGAAGATCATGTCTAATGTCCATGTCGCACCTACCCCCGTAACAGTTGGGAACTGTACTTTCGAAATTGTTGACGAATACGTCTACTTGGGTCAAACGATCCAGTTAGGCAGGTCCAATTTCGCGAAAGAGGTCACTCGTCGAATCCAACTCGGATGGGCAGCGTTCGGGAAGCTCCGTAAAATCTTTTCGTCCCAAATACCGCAGTGTCTCAAGACGAAGGTTTTTAACCAATGTGTGTTGCCAGTGATGACATACGGAACGCAGACGTGGTCGCTAACTATGGGCCTTATGAGAAAGCTCATGGTCGCTCAGAGAGCAATGGAGAGGGCTATTGCTCGGAGTTTCCCTGCGGGATCGAATCAGAAATGAGGAGATTCGCAGGAGAACCAAAGTAACCGACATAGCCCGTATGATTGCAAAACTGAAGTGGCAGTGGGCTGGGCACATAGCTCGAAGGACTGATGGCCGTTGGGGCAGAAAAGTCCTCGAATGGCGACCGCGTACCGGAAGACGCAGTGTTGGTAGGCCCCCCACAAGATGGACCGATGATCTGGTCAAGATCGCCGGAATAGGTTGGATGAGGGCAGCGCAGGACCGATCATCGTGGAGATCTTTGGGGGAGGCCTTTGTCCAGCAGTGGGCGTCTTCCGGCTGAAATGATGATGATGATTTTACCCTTTCTCATTTTTTTCGATTTAATTTTACCTGTTATTCACCCAGCGGAACGGGCGTGATCGGCTAGTATTATACCTAGTCAGGTCATAAATTCTGTCACATGTTTAATGTAAAATAATTGTAACAAGTTTATTCATTAGTTAACCATTTATATACCAAAATGAACTTAACAAAACATAGATTCTTATGACATTAAAGTTTATTCAAAATGACCTCCGTGATTTTGAATACAAGCCTTCAATCTGCGCGGCCAGTCCTCTATCGCAGCACGAACGAGGTCCATGTCAATATCGGCGGCTGCCTTAATCAAGGATGTCTTGAGTGACTCCAAATTGGGATGAGGCTTTGAACACGCCTTTTCCTCCAAGTGTTGCCATATCTTGTAATCTAACGGATTCAAATCTGAACTGGAGGAGGGCCAGTCTTCGTGCCGGATGAAGTCGATTTCACGCGCCGCCAGCCAGTCTTGTGTGCTCTTCGCTCTATGAGCTGGCGCCGAATCTTGTTGGAATACCCAGTGCCTATTATTGAACATGGTATGAGAAACAGGTTCCACAAGGTTCGTCAGGACTGTATTTTGATACACAACAGCATTCGTTTTTACACCTTTCTCACAAAAATGTACCTCTGTTAAGCCCCAATAAGAAACTCCCAACCATACCATGAGCGAGGATGGAAAATGACCTCGTTGGACACGCGGAATACGGTTGCTCGCTTCTTCACTACTGTGTGCGTACACCTTATCATTTTATTTGTTGTAGCTCTCTTCTACGGTAAACATTTTTTCATCCGAAAAAAGAATTTCCCGATATTTTTTTCCCGCGTACCGCTTCAACAAAGCGCGGCATCTCTTCAGTCTCAGGTCCATTAGACGAGCATTCAAACGATGTCCTGTTTTTCTTCGATATGCCCGAAGCCCTAAGTCTTCATTTAACACCCTTTTCACCGTGGTTCTGCTTAACCCCATCTGAAGGGCCAACAGTTTCTGCTTACGTTTGGGATTTCTTTGAATTCGTGCCTTCACAGCTTTTATCACTGCTGGAGTCCTAACAGACCGAGGGCGACCACTTCTTGACCTGTCATCTACACTAGAGTCTTCATTGTATCGTTTGATGGTACGATAAACGAATCTTTTGGTTATATTCAAATTTTTCAGTATGTTAAAAATTTGAATTGGCGCGTAACTGTAACGATGCAACGCAATAACTGCAACACGGTCTTCTTTAAGCGTCCACTCCATATTTAAAAAATGAGTAAAATTCTAAAAGTATACATTTTTATTTTCATGAACAATTCGAGATTCGAATTCAATAAACTTTTTTGTGGCCAGCATTCTAAAAGAAAAGTTTTTACTGTGTGACAATACTTATGACCTGACTAGGTATAGTTATGTATAGATCTCTTATAAGGTGAAAGTACTCAAGACAATCTTCTTCTAGCAGCAACCGAAAGAAATTCATTTTATTACTTACATTCCCTTTATAAATAGTAGACAGGCTGACGGCCAACTTAACAGCAGGCAGTTACCGGCGTTTATAGATATTTGGGGCACCAGGGGCATCACTAACACGCGGCTGCATCGGGGAACTGGAACCTTACGTAAGGTTACTAAGGCGGCATATTTAGAGACTACCTAGCTAGGTTCCTTGTCACCTTTGACGTCAGGCCGGCCTCGGTCGCAGGGAGGGGTCACTTTATTGCTGTAGGACAGCAGACAGGCTGACCGCCCGAGAAAGGTACAGGAACTTGGGTCACTAATGCCGGAACAACACAAGGTTATTATGGTGGCATACTTAACACCAAAGGTGGTAGCTATCCCGATGGGCTTGGGGCCCTACCACGTAGCTAGGGTGAGTTGTTTTGCCCCTGCACGGATAAACTATGTAGACTAGAGCCATTATTTTTTTATTTGAATAAATATTATTTTTATTATAATATTATTTTTTTTTATTCATGACCATAAATAACGGTAGCTCAAATTTAAACGGGCCTTATTGCGAATATTTGTTAAGTTTTAAAAACAAAACTTTCCTAAAACGACGACAACATAACTAAAGTACTACTGTGTTAATTACATAATAACATGAAACCAGAAGACCTTGGCATTTCTTATCGATAATTATTACGCTGTAAAAATTAACATTTATTATAACTCCATATATTATTCCATAGGGAATGGTTTTCCTTATCATTTGGGTCAAAAGTTCAAACAATTGTAGCTAGGTGGTACGTGACCCAGGTTCCAGTTGCCCCACGCGGACGGCAGCGTGTTAGCGGTGCCCCTGGTATCGCAAACATCCATAGGCAACGGTAAATGAGTGAGCACTCTATTCAATGAGCCATCAGCCTATCTGCTGTTCCACAACAATAAAATAAATATATTTTTTATTATCAATTTTCACAAGTTTCTCTTTTACTACTTGTATTATTAGATTAGCCCTTAGTGTAGTCTATCAAGTAGCGCTATCGGACTCTAATACCAATCTAGAGGCCATGGGTTCAATGCCCATAACGGCATACATTACTTAGGTTTATAATTAGTTATTCTCGCCTAATGTGCATGTTTGTGATGAATTCGAGAATATTGGTGTACCCCCCAATGCACCTTGGACCAGCGTGGCAGATATATAGTCCGTTCTCTCTAGGGGAAGGCCCGAGTCCAACAGTGGGACTTATGACTATTATTATCAGTCAGTCTCATATACTTACATAATAAAAAATCTGTATTCAAATATATTGTGACCAATTACAATGATGCAGCTAAAATTATTCTAAGTGTCATTTAATAGTATAAATATATATAAGCCAGCTCGATATAATATATTTTGCAGCTCACTTCCTGAATTCATCCGCCTTGTAGTGCAGGAACCATATGAGGGCGAAGAGGCAGCTGGGTGGGCTCGCGATCGGCCCCGGCTGCGACACATATTTCTCTATCTCCGGTATTGTCATTTCTACTATGTCTATTATTTCGTCATCTACCCCACCACCTGAGAAAAAAACCCTTTTGAAATTAATTTGTAAACATAAAAAATGTTTATGAGAATGCAATAAGATACCTGTGCCTAATATATGATATGTTTGTTATGGTTCAATTTTACGAAAAGGATATATCTGTAATTCATTATTGTATTTTGTGACAAATAAAATAATATGTTACAAAAAACAAAAAGCTGCTAAATAAAATTTTAATGAATTCATTTGAAATAATTAAAAAGAAACCATTAATTGTTGGTGTAATAATTTTAAATAAATTTAGTTTTAGCTACAGAATATAAATAAAAAAACAGTAAAACTAAATTAATCCATTATTGGAATTACCTGATTCAGTTTTCATGTCGTCTGTGACCTCGCAATAGAAGAACGTCTGAAGGGCACCCTGTACGCCCACCCCTGACCTACAAGAACAAAAATATTTGACTATAATTCATACTGTGTGCCACATGTAAACTATGGTTTTGCTTTCAAGGGAAATATTCCCATCCTTAAATTTCGTAATTGATTATTCAATTATCTAATAAATTTTTTTTTACTAGATCTTATAATAGTACTAGCTGTGCCCGCAACTCCGTCCGCGTGGACTAGTGACTTTGGGCAGCATTTTTTGTGGATATATCTTATGGTTTATTTTGGATTATGAACCCTATAAACCCTAAAATATAAATAAATGAAATATGCAAACAGTCAGTGTTATCGAATGCAACTACGCCATGCGCCTCCAGAATACATGCGTTCAAAGTTACATAGTCCAGCTTAAGCTGATACCAATTTCCAAAACTTATCATTTTTAAAACTATTTTTTTTTCTAAAATAAAAATAGCCTAAGTTACTCCTTGTTACATCAGCTATCTGCCAGTGAAAGTCCTGTCAAAATCGGTGCAGCCATTTCAGAGATTTGTCGGAACAAACAGACAGACAGACAAAAATTGTAAAAAATGTTTTGGTATATGTACTGTGTATACGTCCGAATGCACTTAGTAAAAAGCGGTTATTTTAATATTACAAACAGACATTCCAATTTTATTTATTTGTATAGATGTATGTTCAAAGCAACTAATGTGTTCCAGAATATAAAAAAAAAAACTGTAAAATTTTCTTCACACTAAAATCAAAAGATTATCATACTGTCCTGAAAGACAAGTTCAGAAATCAAATAGTGGTGTCAAGGTGCGTTATCTGCTCTAGCAAAATAATGCACTATAATCACTCACATAAATTATTGGAACAAACACTTCATCAAAGCAAATAATTTTGGTGTATTCACAGCACTAAAAGTGAAACATCTAACGATATAAAATACTATAGGCAAACATTGACAGTTGTAAGTGCAAATATTACAAGTCCATGCAGGAATCTTCTTATAAATGTTTAATCTCAGTTAAATTTCAGGTACATGGTTGACCTATGACAAGTCTTATTGTCAAAGAGTGATCTCTTCTAAACAGGAAAAGTTGAAATAAATACAGCTATATTGGTTTCTACAACAGTGATTGTTATCAGACCCTGTTTCACGCATTTCATGTATATATCGCACACTTAATCATAAACTGACCGATTACGATTTAGGTCTAAAGTGAGATAATATAAAAAGGGCAGCATTGTATCGACGCCCTCTATCGGCCAAACTAAGATTTATTTCGATATCTCTTTCCTACACTGAGTTACCGCTATTTAATTATAAGTCAATATATGGGATAAGTCGTAAATCGGGGTTCTTCAAAAAGGCGTTATAAAATTTCTTCGAGGTCGGCAGCGCGTTGGTAATGCCTCTGGTGTTACAGACGTCCATAGGCAACGATGACCACCTGCCAAGGTGCGCCGTTTGCCTGTCTGCTGAACTCTCGCAATAAAAAAAAATGACAAAACGTTTTTTGCGATTTCCGAAAAAAACAGGTTTTTTGAGTTAGGTCAGTTTATGATTAAGTGTGCGATATGTACTCTGTGTTATATTTTTCCTCAGGAGCTAATCTTAATAGAGGAAGGGCTATAAGCATAGATCAGTATGGCGAACTCCAGACCATCTCCAAGTGCTTGAAGACAAGTCTTCGAACAGTCCATCTCAGATGACCTATGAGGCAGAGATATCGACACTAATTGTTCTGATCCATAAATTTCAAGTTGCTAAGTGGACAATGGCTATCATATGCGATTCTCTTATGGACATCCCTAGAAAAACCAAAGGAACTAGCATAGCTTGCAAAATACACAATCCAAAGAGGCAGAGGACCAGTCATGTCAGTCCCAAGAACAATGGCCGAAAGAACAAAAGAGTCCTGGAGTGTAGACCATGCTTAGACAACAAAGTGTAAGATGCCCTTCAACCCCATGCTCTGACAAGCTATAACTAATTGGTGGTTAGAGCTGAATGGGAAAGGCCCATGCTGTGTGGTGCAAAAAATTGAAGAGACCTATGTCCAGAAGTAGATAACAATTGGCTGACTAATTAAGGAAATCATTACCTATATGAAGTGATCCTTTCCAAGGAACTTAATGCAACATCATAGCCACATTCTTCTAGCACCTCTTCTCTAGCTATTTCATCTATAGGCTTATCCTTGTCTATGATGCCTGCACACATTTCTAAAGCTATCCCCAAGGATGCTGGATACTTCTCTGTATCTATGGTTCCAGTTTTACGATCTTCCGGCTCTACCGCATTATAGTAGATAGCTGCAAGTAAATATATACATATATTATATTTCAAAATATGATCACTATATAAAAATAGTGAAGGGAACATCACAGAGGTGAACAATATCCTTGTTTTCTGATTACAGAGCATAATGCGACTCAGTGGCGAACAATACCGAATTATGCTTATGGTTAATTGGAATGTGAATTAGTTTGCAAATGCACTAGCAGAGTGGGCTAAGTTCAATATTGAAAAAAAATAGACAATATAGATTCGAATTTTAAAATGAAACTATATTCACATTTTAAATGTGGAATATAAAAAAAAGTCAAAGTTTGTACCTTCATCCATACTTATATTTATTTTTTAACACAATTTGAATTAACTATAAACAATATCACTAATGATAATATACAGGGTGACTTTGACAACCCGTCCAAATTTTTTTTTTACGCACTAAACATCATTTAATGAGCCCATTTTTGCAAAAAAAAATTGTATGTCAAATTTTCATCATAAAATATTTCATATATGATCATAATTCAATCGTACAGAATAGTGCTATGGTGCAACCTTCATACGTTAACCTGTTATTACTTGTCTCTGTCTCTCCCGCGTAAATGAGTAGTGCGTATTCGCTCGCCCGGTGCAATGCCGCCGTCCTCGGCCTTTTACTAGGTCAGATGGAGAGGTCATTGACACTCTAGCACTGTATTATGTAAATTGCGAGTTCTTTGAATGACTTTGTGATGCTGATTACTCAACATTTTTGTACTATGTGATACAAAACTAAAATACATGTTTCTCATAACTTTTACTAAAGATTCTTCTGTGTGAATTTGAACGGGTTTGTCAAAGTCACCCTGTATAAATAAAATTTTGATCAATGCCAACGTAAAGAAAAAACACTTGTTAATTTTCTGTCACTGAGTTGGTATTCAATTGCACACATCACTTTTGAGAGTGCTCAATTGTGCGAAGCGTTGCTGTAGTTGAAACATCAACGTTGAGCATTATGTCGATAATGCTCGCTAATGCTGTAATTGGAAAACAAGGTATGAAACAGTTTGAATTGCACTCCCCTTAGGGTGTATTGTGTATCGGAGTAAGTATCGGAGCATAGCTCTAATGTAAAATGATATGCATTGTCTACATAAATAAAATTATAGACGTCTGCATAGATGTAGATTTTAATTACATTTTCTAAGTTTTCTTTCTTAGACACTTGGCCCTTATCTAAAAAAATTAGGATATCTTCATTTAATATACAGTTATTACAGTTTTAAGAAACAATGATTATTATAAGCACTATGTATTCGTGTTCAGTGATGTGTGTTATCTTGCCACGGAGAAGTGGGGCAAGCGTTGGGGCAAGTTTTTGTAGCATGCAAGCTGCATGCATACAAAAACTTCTCATATTTTTTCAATTTACTTTAACGTCGATGGATTTCTATGTCTCGGGTCACATGAAATCCCTAGTTCACGACGTCTCCTCTGTGTCATCCACAGAAGAACTTAATACAAAAATTAGAAACACAGAAAATGTGATGCAGAATAATTTGTCTACTTCGGTAGTTAAGTCACAACTCAGAAAAAGAATGTGACTGCGTATGCAATAGGGGAAGTCACTTCGAACAAGAACTTTAATTATGCTAAATAATAAAATGTCTTAATTATTACATATTATTAATTCTTATTACTAATAAACTGCTACTGGTTCTAAATTTATTTAAAATTTGTATTTTTGTTTAATTTACATTGGGTATTGTTTTTAATTATTTTAATGGAAATTTTAATGAACGACTTTTTAGTTTGAATACGAATTTCCACCTGCTTACTTCCTTTGTGATCTTTTTTTTTCAATTTCTTTAAAATAAGTTCCTATTTGTTATGCATTATTGAAGAGCTAAGAAAAGGGTTATGTTTTTAAAATAATCTGCAAGCCAAGTTTTTACCAAGTTAAAGTTTTTTTTTGTTTATAAGGCATTTTAGTAGAAAACAAATCTCAATAAAATATTTAAATAATATCGTTTTTCTTCTGGCATTTTTAGATTTGGACTAATAATTTTTGTTTTAATATTGATAAATAACCAGTTTGTAATCGTTTTTATAAATCGGAAGAAAAAAATGAGATTTCAATTGATACTTTAAAATAAATTTTTGTTGATGCACTTTTGACTCATTTTGAAAAAAGCTAAAAAATATGATATTTTAAAAATGGTTCACTTTTGCACAATGCATGGAGGGGTTAAAATTATCGCCTAGTCACCCCTATAACCTCCTAACGGGAATACGTCGAATTACCAATAACCCTGTATATAAAGTGTACGTCTTGTATATCATGTCAAATATAAAGGAAATCTTTGTTTAATGCACACTTCACAATTATAAAATGTTAATCATACTAAAAATGTTATTTGCCTAAGTCCTCACTTGTAACCAAACCAAATGATCCTGTCTTACTCAACTTTTACTATGTAATTATTACTGATTGTAATGATATTCTCTGGTCTCGATCGATGTTAATTTTATTTTCACTTTAATACATAAAACACTCACCCGGCCTAAATTGTTTAACAAACACCATAACCTTACGCGTAACGTTAAATACAACTATAGCGACAGATGCGTGAACTTCTAGAAGATCCCAATTCTTCTTCTTGCCATTCTGGGTGTAATTCAGCCTGAAAGGCTTCACGTACGGTGAGTCTGGCAGTGGACTTATAAATACGTCCTTCAAGTCTTCCATAGTTAATGATCAGTTCAACCACTTTATTGATATTTAAATTGACTAAAATTTACGTATATCTTATATATCCTTGAATGTAAATTAAATTTTAAATCAAAAACTATTTGTACAGATAACCCAATATTCCTAATCCTAAATCCTAACCAGTTCAAACTTCAAACAAACAATACACTGACAATCAGAGACAGACTGACACTGACACACACAACAGTCAACGCAACTAAAACGATCAAAAGGGATGTACTAGTATATTTGATAATAATCACGATCTATAAGTTTATATTATTTTATAGTGAAAATTATATTGATACTTAGTTTTCTTTATTAGGTAAAGAAGAAATATTTGAAGTGAAAACTTATTTAGCGGCGTTGTGCACTTTTTTGTGATGGGTAAAAAATGTTAAACTCGCTTCAGATTACGTGTCCTGATCGTAAGAATTCGTAAGACGGAGATTTGCTCCAGTAATACCAACCTTATTAATAACTAGCTGTGCCCGCGACTCCGTCCGCGTGGAATAGTGACTTTAGGCAGCATTTTTTGGATATATGAGGTCAAATTAAATTGGAAATTAAACCTACTAAGTCCTGCCTAAGCTGAATTTTATTTCATATGATTGATGATATAAATCTGAGTTCAACTTAAATTGGATTATAAAATTTCCGAAACTTATCATTTTTAACAAAAAACTATTTTTTTTTCTGAAATAAAAATAGCTTAAGTTACTCCTTGGTACATCAGCTATCTGCCAGTGAAACTCCCATCAAAATCGGTGCAGCCATTTCAGATATTAGCCGGAACAAACAGACAAACAGACCGACAGACAGACAGACAAAAATTGTAAAAAATATTGTTTTGGTATATGTACCGTATATACGTCCGAATGCACTTAGTAAAAAGCGTTTATTTTAATATTACAAACAGACCCTCCAATTTTATTTATTTGCATAGAAGATGTATAGATATAGATGTATAGATGACATATGATTTTTTTATAATATAACTTTTTAATGATTGCATTACATCTATTCGAATTGCGACTTTATTACAATGAAATACAGTTGAGTTTTTTTGAAGTGACGACTTCTTTAGGCGCGTTGAGCCCTTTTTGGGTGAACAATTTTTGGTTTGTAAAGAAGTGTAATCCTTGATCATAAACACTTCTTTATAAACCGAAAATAATAATCTACTAGCTCGACGATACAATTCACGAATTACTTAGTTTTCACTTCTAACGGCAGTCCCCAAAGACTGTCCCGCATATGGTCCCGCATGTTTTTTTTTAATATAACAATCTTTAAGTATCGGGATATTTTTGTATAACTAGAGACTAGTAAGTTACTATAGGCAATAAAATGATACTTAAAAATTTAAATATTGCTTTCTGTTTTTTTAAATGTCTTTTTCTTTGTGTAAGTCTAAAGGTTGGTATTCTACATTAATACGTATTGACTTTGATTTTAAGATAGTATTCGAAGTCACCGTCATCTTAAAATTGTTTCTCAGTTATATCCTGAGTCTAATTCCTGGGCCTTTTATTTGTTATTTATTTGTAACATGTTCAATCAAATATTCCATCAATGGTTCCATCAAAAGCAACGTTTAATTGATGTGGATAAATTACAACTACCTACTTTTTTTTAATAACTTATATTCCTTCTTGTGGAAATTTTGAGGTTCTGATTTTTTGTCCATACATACAAATGTCTGATCATATCTGGACTTACTTGAATGCTCTAACTTGAAAATATTTTTTTTTTGTTGCTTTAGGTCAGTAGACAGGCTGTGGACGGTGTCTCTTATCGGCGCATGCTGAACGATTATTTTCTGCCAATAATGAGAGAACATCCTTCCTTCAGTACACACACATGGTTTCAGCAAGATGGCGCCACGCCGCACACGGCCAAAGACACCGTGGTGATTCTGCGGGATTTCTACCCTTATTAAGCCGTTTCGGTGACATACTCTGGCCACCCAGGTCGCCAGAGATTACCCCTATGGACTTTTTTATGTGGGAGTATCTCAAAAGTAAAGTGTATGAAACAAACCCCGCGACCATCTCAGCACTAAAAGAAAATATTGTTCGCGAGGTTAGTGGCATCCCAACATCACTTCTCCACTATTCTCCAGCGAGTGATATGGAATACGGATACGGAGGCCAGATTCCAAGAGTGTGTCCAACGTGACGGTCAACATTTAGACGAAATAATTTAAAAAAATAATCATATACCGTTTTCTTTATAAGTTTTTTAAATAAACTTATATCATTACATAGTAGTTATTTTTTTATTTAACATCTAATTCATAATTCTGCCACCAGACATTCTATATAATAACGTATTGTATATATAAATGATTCCATAATATTATATCGATTAAACAACATTGATTTTACTTTTTCCTTAGCTTTTTACTAAATGCATCACTATACTCACTAAGTCACTACACTAATTAGATGATTTAGATGGTTATGAAAAATTCTGCTTTGTATTTTCCTTACTTTAATTTCCTTACTTCATATACATTAACATTACTATAAAGTTGCAAATTATTCGTATAAAATGTATACAAGTAGACTAATTCACTATGAATCTCGGTGATTTATGAAAACTAGGATGGCTAAGCAAGAAAAAAGTTCAAGGTCAGGATTTGTGATTAAATTAACAGACGAAACTGCACAGAAATTGGCTGAAGATCATGTACAAAATAAACTTAAAGATGAAGAAAAAAGCTCTATCAGTGAGACAGATATCAAAGGAACCTCAAGTCTGACCAAAATTGTAAGTGTTGATTCAAGTAAAGAAGTGAAAATCTCAGTAAGTAGTAAACTTGACTCATCATCAAATTCACCAGGCGATGAGCCTTTATCAGAAATATTTAAAACTGAGTCAAACATTGAATCAAATACTCCAAATGACAGTGTAAACAACAGTGAAGAGAAAAATGAGAGTAATTGGGGTGATTACGCTCCATACATAACCTACGATGGTGAAGAAGCAATTTATACAGATCCTAATACATCTCAAAAATATTCATGGAATCAATCATCAAACTCGTGGGTTGCTAAAATTGAAGCTCCAGGCAGAGTGTACAGTTATGAAGATGATAAACATGTCTATACAGAAGCAGATGGTTCAAAGTTTTTCTGGGATGAAGAAAAGAAAGCTTGGATACCTAAAGTCGATGATGAATTCTTAGCTTATTACCAAATGTCTTATGGTTTCATAGACAACAAGACTGAGAGTAAATCAACTGATGAAAAAGAAATTAAAGAAGCTAAAAAATCTGAAGCTGTGAAAAGAAAAAATGAGCCACAATGGTTTGAACCCTCAGAAGATACAAATACTAAAGTATATGTATCTAACTTACCTTTAGATCTAACTGAAGAGGAGTTTGTTAACTTCATGCAAAAGTGTGGACTTGTTGAAAGGGATCCCCATACTCAAAAAATGAAAGTAAAATTATATATGGACAAAGAGCAGGACTGTTTCAAAGGTGATGCATTATGTACCTATATTAAGATAGAGTCTGTAGACTTAGCTTTGAAGCTGCTTGATGGAAGTGATTTTAAGGGGAACAAAATAAAAGTTGAAAGAGCACACTTCCAACTGAAAGGAGAATATAACCCTGCATTAAAACCCAAAAAGAAGAAAAAGAAAGAACTGGAGAAAATTAAGAAAATGCAGCAAAAGCTGTTTGATTGGAGACCAGAAAAGTTTATTGGGGAACGATCAAAACATGAGAGAATAGTTATTGTAAAAAACTTATTTGCACCTTCGGATTTTGATAAAGAAGTACAGTTGATTTTAGACTATCAACAGGATTTGAGGGAAGAATGTTCCAAATGTGGAGAGGTGCGGAAAGTGGTATTGTATGACAGACACCCAGAGGGAGTTGCCCAAATTACTATGAAAGAACCAGAGCAAGCAGACGCTGTAGTTCTACTTATAAATGGTAGGTGGTTTGGTAAGAGGCAGATTACTGCAGAAATATGGGATGGAAGAACAAAATACAGGATTGCAGAAACAGATGCTGATATTAGCAAGAGAATAGACAAGTGGGACAAGTTTTTGGAAGGAAAAGAAGAAAATGGAAAAAAAGACAGCCAAGCAGTAGATAAGAATACTGAAGAGATGAAAGAAACTTGATTAGGGTGTTTTTAATTATTATTAGCATTTACCAATAAATGGATTTTACTATGTGTCTTTTATATTTTTAAAATCATCCCTTTTTTTATTGGGCTTCAATGCTTTTGGTATTGATTTCGTAAATGTTGCAGTAAGAATTGGATAATCCGTTTGAATGCTGTATAGATTTTTCTGTTGTTTTTTTAATAAACTAAACGTTCCATTATATTAGTTATTCATAGTTTTGGGGAGACTGGCTAATAGCTACTAATATATAAAAGTATATCTTTTCTATATTTTGTGAGTTTAGATTAAAAATA
This sequence comes from Malacosoma neustria, assembly GCA_963693495.1. NCBI lineage: Eukaryota > Metazoa > Arthropoda > Insecta > Lepidoptera > Lasiocampidae > Malacosoma > Malacosoma neustria. The sequence continues at coordinate 16,481,427 of OY856388.1, forward strand.
TTATGTTCTAAGTTTAACTGCCTTCTATTCTTCTTCTTTTAGTAAATGGTATGGTACAATTTTCCCATATCATTCGATTCGATGTGTAGATACCTTTAAATGCTACTCTATAGGTCGCTGAACTGTCATAGTTTGTTTAAAACAAAAATCCTATCATAGACAATCCGTCATGTTGTCATGTCTGACACCTGATTTGTAATTGCATACACAAGTTTATCTAATTCAGCGTTTTTTAATTGAAAACGTTATCAGAATGTTATAACAATCAATAGACCAATAATCAAACTAATCAGCTCGCTGATGGTTAGCTATGCATGTTGCGTACGATAGTTTTAATAGTCTTAAAAACCGTGTAGGCTGTCACGTCTAAAACGGGGTTTCTGCAGTAGCCGTCTCCATGAATATTAACTGGATAATATGTTAATATGGCTGTGCAATCTGACTCTGGAGGGAAGGACGACGTGAAGACCCAGTTTGTAACGCGGGAAGGGACATATCGCTTGATGACTTTGTCGGAGTATTCGCGGCCTAATCGCGTTGGTTATACGAACGGGCCCGGCTCGTCCCATGTCCGTGTGTCGCTGGTGTCCCTGCCGCAGGGCCCAAGCGATGGCACTCCCAGTTCCGACGGACAGAGTTCCGATGACAGGATATGTTTTAATCATGGCAAAGAACTGTATGTTTATGTGTACAGAGGTGTTAAAAAGGTAGGTACTGTTTATTTACTTTATACGCCTGAATGTAGTGCATTCATTCCTTCACTAAGTGATCATCATTTAACACATTTACAATAGTGTTTTTACTAGTTTGAGATGATATCTTTTTATAAAAAACAATATTTAATAAATATTTGGTTAAAGATATAATATAATAATATGCAGTGTTAATATGTATAATATAATAATATGCAGTGTAAAATGTACATTCAGTATTTTGTATACATATGGTTAATCTGAATAATGTCCTATCAGCAATACTGCTAAGCCGTTGAAGTTGCAAATATGTTTATTAATCATTAAAACTGCTTTTTATTTGGTTCATATTCAGTTCATATTTCTTTAACAACTGTTGTATTATATCTATAAAATAATAAGTATTACTATGTCTAGGAGTAAGTCTAAACCCATAAGCTCTCCATATTTATTGATTTAATTTAATGTTTTTATTGACCTAAGATTTAAAATTAAAAACTCCTATGCTGTGAAATAATTCAAAAATATGAGAAAAATCCACTTTATTCTTTTATGCTATAAAATCTGTAAAAATATTCCTAGTAAACATTTTTTGGTGTTTGTTTGGTATGAAACATTAAAATCTTTGCACTCCAATCGCAGCATACCTGCTGCAGAAGAAAGGGAATCCAAATTAACAGCAAAACATATATGGTACCGGGAGTCCTAGTTGTTAATTTTGTATTTTATTCCAGTCAATAATTAAGTAATTTTAGTCTCCATGCGAGGATTGAAATAAGAATAGTGGCCCCTGCTGCCAGGTTTGGTCTGTCGCAAAAGGTGTTAAAACAACTAGCTAGGGCCTGGAGCCCTTCTGTGCGGCAACCACCTATAAGTATGCCACCATAGTAACTTTGTGTTGTGTTCCAGCATTAGTGACCCATGTTTAAGTAACCCTATGCAGATGCAGCAGTGTGTTCACAATGCCCCTAGAATCAAAAACATTTATAAGAGATGGTATCTACTTACTATTAAGTCGTCAATCATTCAGACTGCTATTCTTCAGCAATAAAAAATCAATGATGTATGTTTCAGGCTGCAGATCTCACAAAACCAGTGGATAAGAAGATGTACAAAGGCACAAACCCAACATGTCATGACTTTAACAACATGACAATGACTTTGGACAGTGTTATGTTGGTGATAGGGTTCAGTACAGGCCAAATACAATTAATAGACCCCATTAAGAAGGAATTAAGTAAATTATATAATGAAGAGGTGAGTTTTATTTACTTTCATATTGGTTTATCAGATAGGATGTTAACCTGTCTGCTGAGCTCCCGTTATAAAAAGGTTGATGCTACCTTGTGCTTTACATAAAAATATTATGTCAACATTATATCAGGATACGCAGAAATTATAGCCCTACTAGAAGAAGAACCTATTAGAATTAGAGCACATGGTCAATGATTTAGTGGAAAAAGCGGAGTTGTAGGTTTAGAAATGACTACACAAGTTAATATTGAGTACAGAAGTACGCATTGACTACAGAAGTCAATATTGAGGTCAAAGGAACCAAGTTCGAATATGTTACAGAATAATTATGTTTATCTTGGACAATTTATATCTCCTGAGGACTCTTTGTCTAAAGTAAAGTAAAGTAAAAAAGAATAGCCTCAGGATGGAAAAAATACTGGGCCTTAAAAGAAATAATGAAGAACAAAAACCTAAGTATGCATATCAAAAGAATAACTTTCATTCAAATACTTGCATTCTCCCATGTATGACATACGGCTGTGAAACAAGGTTACTAACGGACGAACTCAGACAAAAACTAGCGAATACACAGAGAGCAATGGTAGGAAGAATTTTGGGAGTCAGACTTAGTGATAAAATAACTATTTGGAAATTTGAGTAAAACTAAAGTAACATATGTAGTGGTTCGTATCGAACATGTAAAATGGATATGGGCAGGAAATATGTTGTGCTGCAAATTGAACAAATGAAGCAAGCAAGTAACTCTGTGGTACCCAAGGAAGGATACAAGAAAGCAAGGATGTCTGTGATAAGATGGAGAGACGACATCCACTTAAGGTGGGGTCCAAACTGGACCAGAGTGGCAGATGACAGAGCTCAATGGAGGGAGCTGGAGGAGGCCTATGCCAAGAGGCACACCGAATTATGAGACATTATATAGTAACAAATCCTATAAAAATACTTTGTTTGGATTTTTCGGAAATAAAAAAGCTTTATTATTATCAGGTTTTAAATTAAAACAAACTAAATTTGAAAGTAACATCTAAATTACTACAAAGGTTATATATATTTGTAGTAATATTAAGTAAAACCTGAGAAATTATAAATATAAATGGGAACCTATATTGCCAGATGTCTGAAATATTATCTAAATGTTAGCTACATTATTGTATTGAATGGCAAAATTTTTCCCTTGCCACAAATACAAATCAACTCTATCAAATGTATAGATAGGTCTAAATAGATGTTTTAAAGTAAACATGTTTGGGGACATCCATTAATTACGTGAGCTATTTTTCGGTCAGTTTAGATGCCGCCATAATAACTTTGTGTTGTTCCGGCATTAGTGACCCAAGTTCCGGTACCTTTATGGAATAGCAGCGTGTTCACGATGCAAATAGCGTTGCAAACACCTATAGGCGACCATAACCGCTAAATTCTATGTGGGACGTCAGCCTGTTTGCTGTGCTAGAGCAATAAAAAATATCCTGTTATATGCAAATTATGAGACAAACTGCCTAAGCGATACATGTCATCGCGGGATTCCAAGCCAGGCACTCTAGGTTAGTATCAGTGTGCGATACCACGTGGCCACTACAAGGATATACTACATGGATAACGATATAAACTTCCGAAAATTAGAGTTTTTTCTCTTTTGGGGACATCCATTAATTACGTGTGCTATTTTTCAATCAGTTTAGACCCCCCCCCTTTAGGTGAGATTTGCCTGCCCCCCCCCCTCCCCTTACGTGAGATTGGCGCTAAGATATTTTAAACTAAAATTTATTTTACTGTTCGGGTAAATAATAAACTTTTCAGGTATACTATAGTTAATTTATTTAAATTAAATAAAATTCAAAAAAAAATAGATAAAAACATATTTTTTAATATCTGTAATATTTTATATTTTTTGAAGGTGACATGAGATTTTCGATTATCCCCCCCCCCCCCCCCTCCGTTTAAATGAGATTTGGTGAGATTTCATTGGACCCCCTCCCATTCTGAGCTCACGTAATTAATGGATGTGCCCTTTCATGCAATTGTGGTCAATCAAAAAAATCTTTTTTTTTTGCTGAGAAATAGCAGACAGGCTGACGGCCAATTTAACAGTAATTTAGTAGCAGTTACCATCGCTTATGAATGTTTGCGGCACCGCAAACACGCTGCTGTCCCATGGGGGTACAGGAAAAGGCGATAAAACAACCGCCATAATAACCTTGTGTTGTGTTCAGGTATTAATGACCCAGGTTCCTGTACCTAGCGTTGCAAACATCTATAGGCGACGTTAACTGCTTACTATTAAGTGGGCCATCACCAATAAACAAAAATACACAATAAAGACAACATGTACTGAGTAGTGTTTTATTATAGACTAGCTGTGCCCGCGACTCCGTCCGCGTGGAATAGTGACTTTGGGCAGCATTTTTTTAATATATCTTATGGTTTATTTTGGATTCCAAACCCTATAAACCCTAAAAAATAAATATATGAAATATACAAACTGCGTTCGAACCTACAAAGCCTTTTAGTTCAGCCTAAGCTGAACCCTATTTTATATGATTGATGATATAAATCTGAGGTCAACTTAAATTGGATGAAAAAAATCCGAAACTGATCATTTTAACTAAAACCATTTTTTTTTTCTAAAATAAAAGTAGCCTAAGTTATTCCTTGTTCCATCAGCTATCTGCCAGTGAAAGTCCCGTCAAAATCGGTCCACCCGTTTCAGAGATTAGCCGAACAAACAGACGGACAGACGACAAAAATTTTAAAAAATGTTGTTTTGGTATATGTACCGTGTATACATCCAAATGCACTTAGTAAAAAGCGGTTATTTTAATATTACAAACAGACCTTCTAATTTTATTTATTTCTATAGATAATAAAATATTCTGGTTTATTCAGATATCAAATTTCTTATTCTCTGAAGAATAATAATAATTTATATTATTTTCCTACACATTTAGTTATTATTAACTGTGGCTTCTGTGAATCTATCACTCACAATAATATTCTAATAATAAACGCATTATTAAAAGCCAACCAGTCAAATACCACCTGTGTCATTGTTGTCTTTTTAACTCATTACTTAATTCTGCTCATTTTTAAATCTTATTGAGTGATTGAATACATATAAACTGCAGATGGGATCTTGCATGCCCATGCATTTGTTAAGATTATAGTTCTCCTGTCTATCTCAGGGTATCATGGAGTCAGTTTTTTTTTAATTGCTGTAAGGAGAGCAGGCAGGCTTACGGCCCACTTAGAATTTAGCAGTTACCGTTGCTTATGGGTGTTTGCATAAAGTTATTATGGTGGCATACTTAAGACAAGGTTGTCGCCTTTGTTTTGTTATTTAGCATTATTAAATCGTGTTTTGCAGTGGGATTATCCTAGCTAGGTGGTAGAAGCCCTGTGAGATAGCAATAAGTCCTGGTTTTAAAACACTCCGCCACAATAACCTTTTGTTGTGTGTCAGCATAGGTGGTGCCTCTGGCATGGTAAAGATCCATAAGCGTTAGTAACTGCTCACTATTTAATGGGCTGTCAGCTAATTGACGAACATATATGTATAGACCAGAACAAAGAATTTGCATCATACAAATATTTTGTCCTCTGTGGGCATCAACTAACACACGGTTGTACTAAGTGCGTCGTCCTTTTCAAGATTGACAGTGACACCTAATTAAGCTTGTTTTGAAATTGTTTTTGTTAAATTATAACATTATAAAGATTTTATCCTAGCAAAAAAATTACTACTAAGTTTTTACTTAGTAGTAATTTTTTATACTATTACGATAAATGTACAGGGAGAATTCACACAGCGCCATCTAGCCCTAAAGCAAGTAGCAATTGTGTTATGGATACTAGATAACTAATATACAACAAATATGCCTTTCTTTAAATGAATAAAGAAGGAAAAAGAAATCGAACACGTACTGAAGTGCGTTAACCATTATACCACAGTGCTCGTCAACAATAATACATAAGTAAAAAAAAAAATTACCGTGCTCTTCCAGAGACTGATCGACAAGACTCGTGTTACATGCATAAAGTGGGTGCCTGGTTCGTGCAATCTGTTCATATCGGCGCACGCCTCGGGCCAACTCTACGTGTACAACGAGGAGTTGAACTGCGGCACCACGGCGCCCCATTACCAGTTGTTCAAACAGGGTGACGGATATACAATACATACGTGTAGGACTAAATCCACTAGGAATCCACTTTACAGGTAACTATGACAACTGCTGCCATCTTATTTCGAAATTTAAATATTTCTCTATTAAATTATAATATATTAAATTATAATACATACATATAATCACGCCTCTTTCCCGTAGGGGTAGGCAGAGACCACTTCTTTCCACTTGCTACGATTCTTACATACTTGTTTATTACATAAATTATAATAGCAGCCCATTACGCCCCACTGCTGGTTTGAGGCCACCCCCTAATATTTAAATATTTAACAATGACAACCAAATTAAATAGATCAAAACACTGTATTTATTATTTTTCTATCAACTGCAATGAGTGAAAACTAACATTATGACGTCAAACACGCGCTTGGGTTTGTTCGGGAGTTATCGGCGTGTCTTCGGTACTGGATTCAAAAATTAATTTTTATTTTGAAATAATTTTTGAATTATTGCGAAAAAAAAATAGTTTTGTTATAAAACTTATATATGATCTTTTCATTTATCACAAAAAAATTTTTTTTCAAATACCCTATTATGCACGTTAGACGAGAAGAACTGCTTAAGCAGTACATATCATCGTGAAATGACAATCGCCTTCGCGGCGCCACTAGCGTTACAAACGTCTGTAGGCGACTCTTAACTGCGTACTATTAAGTAGGCCGTCAGTCTGTCTGCTGTTCTTCAGTAATAAAAAACAGACCTATCTGAGTTCTTGACCGGATCTGTTTCCCTTCTGGAAAAGGCCTCCCCCAATGTCCTCCACTCTTCTCGCGATCTTGCTTTGCGGAACCATAGTTTTATCGTAATTCCCCCTACTTCATCCGAGGGGGACTAGGTAAATGGATTCAACCCATTACAGTACGGTATCCGAGAACGAGAACTTGTGCTATACAAAGCACTTTTATGGGACAGCAGCGTGTTCGCGATGCTACTGGCGTTGCAAACACCCATAGGCGACAGTAACTGCTAAATTCTAAGCGGGCCGTCAGCCTGTCTGATGTCCTATAGCAATAAAAAAAACATTAGTCAGACCGCATATGGAGTATTTATGGGCTGAAGCACCCGCCTGTCAACTCAATCCCCTAGACTCCATCCAATGCACAGTTCGTGTTATCGGCGATCCCATACTCACAGACGATCTAGACACGTTTGAATATCGGCAAGACTTTGCGTCTTCTACCGTCTGTACTACGGGGAGTATTCTGAAGAGTTATTTAGAATGGTGCTCTCGTCATCTTTCTACCACCACACTGCCCGTCATCGGCTGGGTGTTCATCCCCATTGGAGCCTCTTCTTTCTTGTACAAAACGGTTCATAAGAAAGTTCATCTTGCGTACTCTCAGGATCTGGAATGAGCTTTTCCGTTTTCCGGCCGAGGTTTTCTCAGCGCTATGGGGTTCTTCAAAAAAGGCGTTATAAAATTTCTTCAAGGCCGGCAGTGTGTTGGTAATGCCTCTGGTATTGTAAATGTCCATAGACGACAATGACCACCTGCCAGGGTAGGCCGTTTGCTTATCTGCTGAACTCTACCTATAAAAAAAACACTAATAAAGGATTACATTATAATCAGGATTAATTACATTACATTATTTATACTTGTATTATTATATTTCAGGTGGGTGATAGGTGCTGACGGCAGCTGCATAAATGAATTCGCATTTTCACCCTGTGGCACGAACCTGGCGATAGTGTCCCAAGACGGTTTCCTTAGGGTGTTCCACTACGACACCATGGAGCTAATAGGCAGAGCGAGATCCTACTTCGGAGGATTTCTCTGTGTGTGCTGGTCCCCCGACGGGAAGTACGTGGTGGTGGGCGGGGAGGACGATTTGGTCACTGTGTGGTCGTTCAACGAAAGGCGGGTGGTGGCCCGTGGTCAGGGCCACAGGTCGTGGGTCTCAGTGGTGGCCTTCGACCCCTACGTGGTTAGTTTTGCCGACGACACATCGGACGACACGGACAAGGACAAGAAAAGTGAAAGTGTGCAGTGTTACAGGTTAGGTAGTGTTTCGCAGGACACACAGCTGTGCTTATGGGACTTGACCGAGGATGTTCTAAAGCCGCCAGTACGGACGAGAGCCTCGGCGCACATATCGCCGAGCAGTCAGTCACCGGGGAGCACACCCAACGGGGTGATCGGCATGAAGCTGGCCCCGAAGCCTGCTAAAATTAATAAAATCGGGCACAAACACGCGGACCTAAACAGCAACTCGTCCGGTGAGCCCTCTGGGGCAAAGCAGAAAAGTAAATCGAGCAGCGTGTCCACTCTTAATATTAGCGTAGGGAAGGGGAAAGAAGACTCCTCATCGGGATCTATAGGGATGAACTCATTGACGCAAAGATTAGCGGGGTTCTCGTTCGGGGAGCGGCGGTCAGAGCACCGGAGGAACTTCAGTTTGTCAAAATCGGTCGATCAGAAAAGCTCCGTTTCAAGTGTTTCGTTGAGAGGGAAGTCGGCGAGCTCGAGCTCTAGCTCTGGGACCCAGTCGGACTCGTACGACCCGCTGAAGTTGATCGGCACGCCGTCGTGTCCGCGCTTCGACGAGTGCCCCGTGCTGGAGCCGCTCGTATGCAAGAAGATCGCGCACGAGCGGTTGACGGCGCTGCTATTCCGAGCCGAGTACTTCGTGACGGCGTGCGCGGACGGCTGCGTGAACACGTGGGCGCGCCCCTCGCGCCACCAGAACGGGGACGCGCGCCCCCACTCCAACCCCCACCGACGCATTGATCTGGTTGATTAATATACAGTCATATGCAGTGCAGATGTCCACGTATAATGGTCCTACCTGTTATGTTCACTCAAATTCAGTGTTAGCAGTTATTGTTCTAGGGAATGAAAACAAAGTGGCAATAATTTAAATTTTCCTTAGCTTTAAAAAAAATTGGATATAATGAGTACAAGTTCTACGTATTTAGAGCTATCTAAAATATGCAGGCAGACAAAATTAATTTATAAAGCATATTTATTTAGTTTAAATTTATTTGTCTAAATTATACTGAAATTGTGAATTATTGGTTTAGTTAACCAAAGTATTAAAGTCACAAATAAGCTAATATGAGTTGTGTGAACATGGGTGGACATCTGCACTGTATAAGTGAGCGGAAAAAGTCACTAAAACTCTAATGTTATTCCATAGACAATTGTTGGTATGTGATTGGCTGCTATGTTGGTAGTGCGTGAAACGGAACTGCGTGTCAGTCAAGCGACATAAGTGAACAAATATAAAAATTTTCTATGTGTATAATTTCGAAACATTAATATATAGGAAACAAATCAAAAAAGGAAATTTCTTTAAAAAAATTACAAGATCATCTAGACATCAATACGCTGTCAATACTCTTCAAACTTATTGTTGGAATTTATAATGTTTTTTTTTAATTTCTTGCCAATATATAGTTCAAAAACAATATTAGACGCGCCGTCTTGTTTCTCGCGACATGATCCATTACAGGAAAGTTTGTGTTAAAAGAGATCGATATAAATATGAATGAAAAATGGTAGTTAGCAATAGAAAATGAGATTTTTATTTATAATATAGACATGTAATATTAAGAGAATTTTGTTCTTGGCTCACGTTAATTGTAAATATAGATTGTATAACGCGATTTGATCGCCGGAGCGTAATTATCGACGCACTCGTGGCGCTTCTCGTCATATTTATTTTCATTATTATTAAGATTTAAATGTTTAATGAGTACGATTTGACGCGGTATGATGCGGTTTCATTTCGGAATGTACACGATTGTACTGCCAGTTTAGTAATTTTTTTTGTCTCAATTCGATTATTATAGTATTATTATTATATGTACAAATAAATATTGGCCTTAGTAGAATAAACTGATTATTTGGATGACATTTATAACAAATACAACATCAAATTGCCGTCAATATTGCTTTGTCAATCGTATTTTCATGTGAGACTTCAATGTATGTTGTTAATTATTTAGCATTTAGTAATTTAGCTTAGTGAATATTGTTTTAAATATAACGGTTTAAAATAATTAAATTTATATTTGCCGATTTTAATTATAAATAATGATCAAGACTCACTTCAAATCCGTAAAACAGTTTTAATGATTATCAGTCATGAGATTAAAAGAAAATATTACTCTTGTATTACAGCGGCATCCGGTTATAATGACATCGAAGCGAAATGACAAACACGCGATACATTTTATAGAAAATAAACAACCTCCCGTTTTTTTCTTGTTAGTTATATATTTATGTATTTATTTTAGTGGAAGAAACAGCATATTAAATCAAAGTATATATTTAATTATTTTTTACTTAAATCAATAATATTTGTCTGCTTTTGTTGTTTCCTTATTGTATTGTAATAACAGTCTCTAATACAGTTATACCTTGTTTTCCAATTACAGCACTAGAGCGCATTATGCGACACAATGCTCAACGTTGATGTTTCAACTACAGCAACGCTTCGCACAATCGAGCACTCTCAAAAGTGATGCATGCAATCGAATACCAACTCAGTGACAGAAAATTAACAAGTGTTTTTTCCTTTAAATTGGCATTGATCGAAATTTTATTTATATATTTTATCCTTAGTTTCGTTTCGTCGTAGTTTTTTTGGAAATAATCAAAGTTAATAAAATTAATATAAGTATGGATGGTGCCCTCTGGTGGTGCATTTGAAAACTAATTCACGTTCCAATTAACCATAAGCATAATTCGGCATTGTGCGCCACTCAGTCGCATTGTGCTCTGTAATTGGAAAACAAGACTATATGTGCCACACACGCGCCGAACGTCGCCGGGCGTCACGTGACCCTCACGAACACTGCCGAAGGTGTTCGGAACATATCGGGGATTATAACCGTAAAATAATTTATTACGAATGGGCCATAATAAGCGATATGTCACGTAAACGAAGTCATTATATCCGACTGTGTTATAAAGGATTTCATATGTAAGCCAAACTTCGTTGTGCAATTACTTCATATTAAGCGGTTGGTCAATATAGGCGGAGTCATAATAAACGGATTTAACTGTATATTATTATAATTCAATATTAATAATTGGATTTTATGTATTAAATTATTTTATCAATGGTTAAAATGTTATAATCGGTGGAAATAATGAATAGCCACTTTTATTTTTAGTTAAAAGCCAAATTTAAAGATGTCACATCAATTAATCGTTAAGGTATGATTCCGAACCGCTACATTGCTGCCGCGTCATTGCTGCATAGCTCGGAATGTACTCTCATATAAGCTTATAAGAGATTGTATGGGGACCGGTAGTGTCGCGGCAGCATGCAGCATTGTTCGGAATCATACCTTTAGGCAGCTTAAGATGTATATTAGGAAATTTATCTTACTACTTGACCTATTGCTATCAATTTTTCACCCATCTTCCTCCCTTTGGGGATTATCCGTAGTATTTATTTATTTATACCAAAACAACATTATTTACATACACATTTATCCGTGCAGGGGCGGAGAAAGGATACTGATCTCTGCGGCCAGGGTCGGCCTGTCGTGAAAGGCGACAAAGTAACCCTTGCTACGTGGTAAGGCCCCGAGCCAGTCTGGATGGCGACCACCTTCGGTCTTAAGTATGCCGCCATGATAACCTTGCGTTGTGTTCCGGCATTAGTGACCCAAGTTCCTGTACCTTTATGGGACAGCAGCGTGTTTGCGATGCTACTGGCGTTGCTTACTGCTAAATTCTAAGTGGGCCGCCAGCCTGTCTGCTATCCTACAGCAATAAAAAAGAACACACCACATTGAAGTAAAGAATACTCTTTAATTTGTATCTATAACTAAACAGTATAAATACAAATTAAGATTAAAAAAATGTATGTATGTATATGAGAAGACTTCCCCCCTTTCCCCTCTAGTTTTCACAAAGCAAATCCATGATAAAATTTCACATATATGATTATTTTCAGTTTCTTTTTTACCGGCGGAAAGTAAAACAATTATTAATTTGGCTCATTGTCTTTATTAGTACAACGCTTGCCGCGTTACGCTAAAGCTGCATGCATACCAATAGTCACAAGTAAACACACCGTATTTGAGTATAGCTGGAAAACCGCGAGTTTTCCTTTAGAGGATGACTGCGTGACGAAAACTTAAGCTTCCCTCCTCTTCCCTGTGACCAAGCGTGGTATATTTAAGCTCCCCCCCCCCCCGCTACTGAACAGTCATGTAGGTACATTCTCTTAGAAAGATGTACTTGATTGATGTTGTAATTCTGACATACGAAAAATTAGGGAAATTTAGTTAATGTTGATGATATTTGAATTTATTCAAATTAAATAAAAGTGGCGTTTCATACTTTGGCCTTTATTCTTGTCACAGTGAAAATATTAAATTTGTACATTTCGCATTTGCCTAAATTATTTGTTATATGAAGAAAATTTTATAGTCATTATTTATGTTTATAACGTATATTGAATTCTTATTTATATTAAAATTACTGCAAATTTTACTAAGTTGTATGATTTATTACCAAATTTCATTTTATAATAATTTATGTATATGCGACAAGATTTTTAAATTCCTAATTTTGTTTCCAAATTGTTCTTCTGAAACGCAAAATACTATATCTACATATTCGTTGTCAAACCAATGTCTGCTTTGTGCACTCTTTTCAGATTTCAGTTCAGAACAGTTGCCACCCAAACATTAACCTTAAAACAACAGTTTAAAAAAATAATTAATTTTAACCCGTAAACTACAAACTCGTATACCCCATTATCAGACTTTTAGTACATGATTTTTTCCAATTTTTTCATGATGAAGATTATCTTACTACTTGACCTATTGCTGGTATTGGTATGGTAAAGAGCATATTAAATTGTACAAAAGTTTAATTGGTGAAAAGTTGATATAAGTATAAATTAAAGAGCTGAAAAACAATCAAATCTTCGCTAAAGGAACCAATAGCTGGGCTATATCTACCAGTAGTTCTTTGGTTAATATATAAAAACCGCCACGTGATTCTAATCATTACATTAATATAAATCACTATAAAAGAAATTGTTTCTTATAAAATTTTACTAAGAGGCGTGTAGTTGCAAAACCTGCTAAAACGTGTTTCGATAAAATGACGATATATCGTTTATTTTATCTGTGCAGGGGCGGAGAAAGAATACTAACCTCTGTGGCCGGGGTCGGCCTGTCGTAAAAGGCGACAAAACAACCCACCCTAGCTACGTGGTAGGGCCTCAAGCCCGTCTGGATGGCGACCACTTTTGGTCTTAAGTATGCCGCCATAATAACCTTGTGTTGTGTTCCGGCATTAGTGACCCAAGTTCCTGTACCCTTATGGGACAGCAGCGTGTTCGCGATGCCACTGGCGTTGCAAACACCTATAGGAGACGGTAACTGCTAAATTCTAAGCGGGCTGTCAGCCTGTCTGCTGTCCTACGCAATAAAAAAAAATATCGTTTGAAAACACTCTAAGGCCGACTTGCACAACCAATCACTAAACTGATTTAGCGCTAAACTTATTTAAATCGTCATTCTGTCCCTGTCAAATGTTGTCAACGTGACAGGGACAGAATGACGATTTAAATAAGTTTAGCGCTAAATCAGTTTAGTGATTGGTTGTGCAAGTCTGCCTAAACGTCATAGACTATCAACGTTTTATTGCACGAATGCCTCTAAAGTTCGATTTAAGTTTCTAAAGAATATCATTATAGCGGATTTTGCAAAACTACACGCCTCACATCTCAGTTTAACTTTTCGCACACAGCAGATACTGGTTTGACAACGACGATATAGTAGGTGCACTAAAGAAGTTGAGCTTATGTACTCTACGGCTACAAATGATGCATATCGAGGTAAAATATTAGCGTAGTTTGGCTTATTAGTAAGGCGTTGATTTTGTCTCATACCTACTTGCTCATCTTTCCCGAGTTTGATGTGTAGCGCAGTATGTATTACATTTTTACCCAAGCCCAATGTTATAGTGTTTTATGCCAGTTTGTACTAACGCTTTCTACTTCGTAAATTTATTGGCAGCTAGTACTAAAGATATAGTTATATGACCGTTTTATGGTTGAATTTCTGAACGAAAGACGCTAGACAAAATGGCCGCAGCTGGTAGAACCGTAATAGTTAGAAATAGGTTCATTGCTCTATGTGAGCAAAGCGGCATTATATTTACGCGGGAATGACAGAGACAGATTATAACAGGTCAATGGCCGAAATTCTTCCTGCTCGGCGTCCGGAGTATAGTTTATATTTGGCAATTACGAACGGCTGCTATGCGGGATATTGCTAACGTGATTTTGGTCTTGAAATGTTATAAAGAAAGGCAGGGAGGGGAAGACATTGGTTACAGTTATTTGCTCAACGTCCCGTCAAATAAAAAAAACAAACTATGGAAGATGGCTATCCTCCATTGAATTACACTATTGGCCAGTCAAATGTAACGTTATCTTTTATTTGTTTAAACTAATAAAACACGAATAAAAGCCTATGGAGTTAATATTTGAATAGATTTTTTTTTATATTTGAATTTCTTTTATTTGTATTCAAGCCCTTTCTCTAAATCTTACCCTTCCTATCGGGTGGGGGAAAATAAGGGCCGTTCTTCTCGAGTACGGACAGCATAACCACCATGCTTGGCCAAGGCTACACCTGAGACGGGATCACCTGGGCAGGTATTAATAATATTTACAAAAGAAAAATAGTATCAGTTTTAAATGAATAGTCACAGTGCCTATATTATTTATTTATATGAAATAAAGGTACCTGGTAGATGTGATATTCCTCTTGGGGACCATTCTAGAGGTCCAGGACATGCCCTGCTTAAGTAGTTTTTCTCGCCCAATATATATAGGTATATGCTTTAATTAGCTTAACTGCCATGCATCAACCGAGTGTTAACGCCGTTTGGCTATAATGGGTCTAGGTGACGATGATATATCCTATCTCTTTTCCTCTCACCTAATATATACTCCCCGTCCTTGTCAAATGAAGTGCGACCGATTTAAAAATTATTATAACGTCTATGACCGTGTCGGTTCCGTCTCAAGTGCTATAAAACTGAATAATTTATTAATAATCGAATGTAAAAAGGTGTAAATAATACAAATAGCTGTGTGTTTGAATACTCTGATGCGTGTAACATCAGTGGGCCCACGCGAGTAACGAGAGTTGTGAGTACCCTTGGTATTCGTTCCCCCCGCTAGCTCTTCGCCTAGCCAGATCCAATACCAGCGAGAACACAGAGATTGCTGGTATGTGTACTCCGTCTTGGATAAGCATGGCGGGTATACTGCTCCCTTTAGAAACTCGAGTCTAATAGTGAGATTTTTTTATGAAATAAAATACAATAAAATGTTCTAATATTTATTTCTATAATAAATTGTCTACTAAAACCCGGGGTCCCAGCCGGTCTTGTCGCTGGCGTCCACCAGCTTGTAGCATACAACCGTATCGCCCGGTTTCACCTCGAAATCGGTGCTTTCGAAGCGCAGTCCGCACTCCATGTCCGATTTTATTGTTTTTACTTCTTCCTTCAAATGCTTCATTGAGGCCAGTTTACCTTCGAAGAACAGATAATTTAATATTTATTCAAACTAAAATGAACAATTAACAAGATTTTTTTATATTATAACGACACAGACGCGAGACGGGAATCGAACCCACGACCTCCGCAAGCATACCGAAGTACGTTATCCGCTACGCAACGGAGGTCGTCAAATATATACAATCATCTCATTTACAAAAATAAACAGTCAATTATTCTCAATTAAAACATGGCACATCCATAGGCGACGGTAACTGCTTATTATTAAGTGGGCCATCAGCCCGTTTGCTGTTCGTCGGCAATAAAAAAAACACGCGGACCAGTCTCTGGGGACTGCCGATAGAAGTGAAAACTAAAAACTAAATAACTTGTGAATTGTATCGTCGAGCTATTATATATTCGATTATTATTTTCCGTTTATAAATAAGTGTTTATGATCAAGCATTAAAGTTTACATTGGTCATTAACACTTCTTTACAAACCAAAAATTGTTCACCTAAAAAGTGCTCAATGCGCCTAAAGTTTTCACTTCAAAAATTTAACTGTATTTCATTGCAATAAAATCGCAATTCGAATAGATATGTATAAGTAATGCAATCATTTAAAAGTTACATTATAAAATAAATTAGTCATTATTAATAAGGTTGGTATGACTGGAGCAAAACTCCGTCTTACGAATCTTACGAATTTTCGACCAGAACACGTGACCTGACGCGAGTTTAACATTTTTGACCCATCACAAAAAGTGTATAACGCCGTTAAAGAAGTTTTCACTTTAAAAATATAGTAAATCAGTTTTCTAGTATCCACAACACAAGCGTTCTGCTTACTGTGGAATCAAATGGCGTTGTGTGAATCGTCGCAGTATGTTTATTATTATTAATTGAAATACATGCTCGTATACAGATCAATGTCCCTTTTAATTGCTCACGCAATTTTCGGCCTGGTGTATTTCGGATTCCCCCGTGCAAAACCAATCTCGGCCAGCACCTACCATTGTCTAGAATGTGTAATGAATATAATGATATTGCCGGTAAAATTGCGAACATGGATACCTTTTGCGACTCATTGACGGATTTTAAAAAGAAATTGATCATGTATTTTCGTGAAGATTAAGTTAATTTAAGTTAAAATAAAATATTAACATTGTCAAACTGCAGACAAAGCTGTGTACGCCTGTCATTGGCATGTATGCATATACAGGGTGACTGACAAAACCGTCCAAATTTTTTTACGCACTAAACATCATTTAAGGAACCCATTTTTGCAAAAAAAAAAAAATTGTATGTCAAATTTTCACCATAAAATATTTCATATATGATAATTAATTTAATCGTATAGAATAGTGCTATGGTGCAACCTTCGTACGTTAACCTGTTATTACCTGTCCCTGTCTCTCGCGCGTAAATGAGTAGTGCGTATTCGCTCGCCCGGTGCAATGCCGCCGTCCTTGGCCTTTTACTAGGTCAGATGGAGAGGTCATTGACACTCTAGCGCCGTATTATGTAAATTGCGAGTTCTTTGAAATACAAAACGAAAATACATGTTTCTCATAACTTTTACTAAAGATTCTTCTGTGTGAATTTGGACGGGTTTGTCAAAGTCACCCTGTATGTATATAATTGTTATGTTTGTTATATCATGGTCTTATTTAATGTGTACTGTGCGGTTGGTATACCTATAAAAATAAATAAATACCTTCGTAAACCACTTCTTGTCCCCTTAAGACCTTATAAAAGGCACCTCTGACTAGATTCCCTTTGGTGCACCTGCACCCAGCAACTGGCACCTTCTTCTTGCCCTCTGTTACCATGAATTGTTGCAACACATTCGCTTCACCTGACAAAAAAGAAATTAACATTTTAATATTTAAACTAAAGGGCCGTTTAATTGTTATATAAATAAAATTTTAACCCTACCTTCCCCCATATCACGAGCTGTAACATTTTTGAGCAACCTCCGTGACTGCTCATGTACCATGAGACCCCAAGAAATCGGTTTAAGAAATAGGTCTATATGATCATCATTGGGCCTGTCTTTTTATACGGCTGTGAAGCGTGGCCGGTGCTGGAGCAACACAAACAGGGACTGTGTGTCACGGAGATGAATATGCAGCTACGTGGTAGGACCCCGAGTCCGCCTGGATGGCGACTACCTTTGTTCTTAAGTATGCCGCCATTATAACTTTATGTTGTGTTCCGGCATTAGTGACCCAAGTTTCTGTACCCTTATGGGATAGCAGCGTGTTCGCGATGCCACTGGTGTTGCAAACATCCATAGGCAACGGTAACTGCTAAATTCTAAGTGTGCCGTCAGCCTGTCTGCTGTTGTGATAAAAAAACGGCTCCGTTGAGCCCCAGCCGGAGGGGTAGACCCAAAGTGCTGGTTTGATATCAAAAAGGGTGATATACGCGTATCACCTTTTTTGCCAATGAACTAACCAATGATGCCGAAGATTGTGCAAAGTGTAGGAGAAACATCAGAAAGCAGACCCCGGACAACGAAACGGAGAGGTTGTAAGAGAACGTACCCAAACGTCAGTAAGTATAGCTCGAAAGAGCGTGAGATTTTCTTTAGAAGATATTATTACTGTGTAACAAAAAGCTAAGCCCTGCCCCTCCTGCCTGTGACCAAGCGCGGTATTTTAAGTCCACTTCCCCCCCCCCCCCCCTCCTGAACGGGTCACGTAGTATGGCTATGTTCCCTAACCGGTATGTATTATCAAGATGAGAATGAAGGACAACAAAGAAAGCTCTCCCTCACCTATGAACTCCTCTTCCTGCCGCTTCGGGATTCTGGAGCTGATCTCGTCTTTAACATCGTCCACCAGCCGGTATATGACGTTGTGCTTTTTGATCGGAATATTCTTCTGTTTGGCCTCAACCGCTAAAGATGGCGGACAGTCCACGTTGAACGCGTATATCACCGCATTGAATGCCTCTGCGATCTGAGGTGTTAATACAATAAATGTACAATGTCAATACTCAGGGTCCAGTCGCCGTCAGATATATTGTAGCAGACAAGGTGACCAAATACTTTTGAACAATTTAAAATGTCAATAAGTTCCATACACTACAAGTTACTATTAATATCTGAAAACTCATTAATTCATTAATATCTGAGCAGATGCTTGTCAATAATTTCTATACAAACAACTACCTAACCAAAAATATCTGAACACTTACAACGTCAAGTGTATCTTGTTGTTGTGTGTGTTGTGAATGCACTTAGTAAAAAGCGGTTATTTTAATATTACAAACAGACACTCCTATTTTATATTTATTTGTATAGAGTTCGTGTAATACGGTATATAATGTGCACTTGCCTCCAAGTCGTTGGGCGTCACTTGGCCGACCCCGAAGTGCACCAGATCCAGCCTCACTAGGTTGTGCTCGTCGTACGTTTCTAGAATGTCCAGAATGGCTTCCACAGAACCATCCACGTCGCCTGTAACCGACAGTACCGGTTTTATTCAAGGATTTCATAATATTTTTATGATGGTTTATTTATGGATTTTAATGATTTCAATACATAATTTACTTTTTCCAGCAAAAGGGCTGCCAGCCTTTTATAACAGGCCAGCCCCTGGCCACTGGGCTCAGTATTATTCCGCCGCCCTTACTCGGAGTGATATTTACCTTTAATGAGCACATTGAGCGCCGGGTGATCGTCTTCTTGGATCATCTTCTGCCTGGGCCCGTCCGGCCTCATCTTGTACCGGCCCATCGCTCTCTTCTTGGCCAACTTGGCGTGATACTCCTGCTTGTGCTCCTTCTCTTTCGCCACAATCACCTCCAAGTCCGCTTGTTGTTTATCCTTCATGCGAAGGTTGTGGCGCCACTTCATCACTTCGTTGGCACGTTTCTGACATCGTGTAATAATAAAATATATGAATTTTCCAAATGGACGTGTGAATAATACCCACAAAGGAGTTACATCATTATCATGGCAAATCATCATGATCTTCGTATTAAATCCCAGTTGTAACCCAAAACTTCCGCTTAATGAGTTACAATAAATATTTTTATAATTACTTTTTCTTATTGCTATGTAACTGCAACCTATAGATGCTACCGACGCTATAGGCACCGCAAACACGCTGCTAACCGCGTTGGGTTAAGATAACCTGGCTTACTAATGTCGGAATATAACACAAGGTTATTATAGAATGAGGGTGGTTGCCATCCAGAGGAGCTTGGGGCCCTATCACGTAGTTAGAGTTGTTTTGTTGTCTTTTACGATAGGCCGACCTTGGCAGCAGACGTCGGTATTCTTACTTCGCCCTTGTATGGGAAAAATGGCTATTCATTAAAATAATATAAATTTAAAATACCTCAGAAGCAACTTCAAGGACTTGGTCACCGGCAGAGGGTAGTTCTCGCCACCCCAACACGGAGACCGGAGTGGAGGGGGGCGCCTCCTGGACAGGTCTTCCGTCGGCCGAGTTCAGTACTCGCACCTGATCGATACAAGTGATCAAATATCATCAACAGCCTCACGTTGCCTACAGCTGGACATAGGCATCTCCAAGAAAATAACTTGCTGCGCGTTTCTTCTCACTTTTCTCATCCAGCCACTACCGGGTACATTTGTCATGTCATTGGTCCACCGGGCTAGAAGACGTCCATACACTACGTCTACCAAGGCCTGGTATCCACTCTAGGACTAGCTTGCTCCAACGGCGCGGCGGTCGGTCGTGCGACATATGTACCTGTCTTGCCAATAGCCATTTTTTTTTCATTTCTTTATTTCGGATTTTATCTTTAACGAAGATTCCAAACTCGCTACGCGATTGTGAATTTTTGGATTAAGCCAGCCGTTAACGTCCACGTCTTGACACCATATGACTAAACATGCTTGTACATATTTTTGGACCTGAGCGTGTGGGACGATGTCCACAGTTGAATACTATTGGAATTGCATTAAATTAAATACGATCGCAGTAGAAGGTTTTGAAGATCACATGGACAACATTTTCGTTCTTTTTTTTTAGGAAAAGCAATCCTAAAGCTGCGAATACATCGAGTAAAAAATGCTTGAGAGAATTTTGAGAGCGCATTCAATTAATATCAATTATATTTTTTGTTTCTGTGGGACAACAGATAGGCCCATTCAATAGTAAACAATTAGCGTAGTCGATGGATTTTTGCAACGCCAGGGGCACCGTTAACACGCAGCCCCGCTGCTTTTTGTGCTACGTAGGCGAAATGGAACCTGGGCACCTATGCCGAAATACGACATACAAGGTTATTATGGCGGCGTATTTAAGACCAGGGGTGATAGCGATCCAGACGGGCTTGGAGCTCTACCATCTAGCTGGGGTTGTTTTGTTGCCTTTTACGACAAGCCGTCCCCGTCCGCAGGGGTGTCAATACTGACCCCTGCACGAAGTAAAACTTTTTATACTAATATTAATATATAAATAATCGTTTTTGGTTTCTCTTCAAGTATTTTGAGCAACACAGTTTACTACAACACAGTTTACACAGTAGACAACTCTATTATAAAATACAAAATTATGAGCTACATTTTGTATCCATACAAAGCCAAATACTTAATATAAAAAGAAAAGAAATCATAGATAAATATTCAAAAATACAAAAACTCCGACCAACCTTAGCCCAGCCAGTGCCAGCGACGATTATTGAACCCCGCCGAAGGGTGCCTCGCTGTACCAAAACTGTCGCTTGCTTCCTGCACACGATTGAATAATTTAAAGGCTTTAACTCTTACACTGATAATATAAAGAGGAAAGATTTGTATTTTGCATTTTTTATGTTTGTCATGAATAAACTCATAAACTACTGGATCTATTTAAAATATTCTTTCACCAATAAAATGCTACCTTATGCCTGAGTAAAATTTATTATTTATTAATAGAAAATAATTGGGGAACCGATACTAAAACTTCAATAATGTAACCCTAAAAAAATATTACCAATGTCTTTCATAGCATGCGCTATGGAAACTATCAATGATAGACCAAAAAAGTATTCTATAATATTAAAAAACATATTAATATCTACAAAAATGGCGATACCATTGTCCAACTATTGTATTTATGTCAATATAACTATTTTTCTCACATTTTACAAGTTGATAGAAATGTCGACCAAAATCAAACCATATTATGCTATGCATACCTTTATGTTAATCCTTATTCAAATAAATATCTGTAGATTACTTGTTAAATTATTCAAATGCCTGTTTCTGCATGTAAGAAACTCACCCTGTCCTCGGGTCCAGCAGCGCTTCGATCACGACCCCCTCCACATACCCCCCGGGATCTGCCTTGAGATCCATTAACTGGGCTTGCAGCGTCAACGCTTCCACTAACGTATCCAGGTTCTTCTTCTTCAAGGCTGACACGGGAATGGCTTGGACGTCACCCCCCAAGGCCTCGCAAATGATGCCGTGTTGGGCGAGGGAACGCATCGTTCTTTCCTAACAACAATCGTTTATGAAATAGTTGTAAGATCTTATTTTAGAAAATAATAATAATCATTTATTTATTTCATGAAGTTATACTTCTTTTGGCGTGTTTGGAAAAAATATGTCATAAAGCAACATGACGAAGTTAGCTGATCACTATCTTTCAAGTTTCTGTGAAAACTCGTAACTACATTCACAGTACATAGTATAATTTGAATATAATTTCGATATAGTTTGTAGTTTTTTAAAAATTATATAAATAAAATAAAGAAAAAAAATATTTTTATCCATAAATATACGTGTATATGTGATTTTGAATTATACCTATATGTGATGGCGAATAATGTGCTATTGTAAAAACTCGTCATAGAAGTGACTTCAATCTTTAAAAAAAATGTAAGTCCATTTATAGTTTTGAGGTTAATTTCTGTATGTACATAAGTACAAACAATTTTTTTTATTAAAACATATAATTTTATCACATTATTATATTGAATCACAATATAATAATAACAAATCAGTGAAGTTTCCGCTTAAAAGTAATACACATGATTGTATCGTCGTAAATTTATTTAAATGAACACAAATATAAAAATCAAAGCATACCTACAATGTTCACATCTGGCTTGTCGATCTTGTTGACTGCAACCAATATTGGAACTAGAATAAGACAACAATCATTCTATTAACTTTTAATAAAATTATGAAGCTTAATATTGTTTTGTTTAATTTAAAAAAAAAACTAGGGAATAAAAATTGCGTTTAAAACATATACCCACAATAAGATACTATTGCTTTATTAAATGCATTGTTAAACAGGGTACTGTACTAGGAATGATCTCTAGCTGGTAATTTTTAGTCAGCCTGTCTGCTGCTCCACGGTAAATAAAAAAACAAAACTAAAACATAGAAAAACTTAAAATTAACAGACAAGCGTGGTTTCGCCATGTAATGTGAAAAGAAAAATGTCATATTACAAGGAAAATTATATAAATGAGAATGGATGAGATGATACAGAAGGATAGGTACACCAAAGAAAAGATGGATGGATTGCGTAAAAGATGATATGGCGAAAAAGGGTGTCAATATTTAGATAACGGCTGAAAGAGGAGAGTGGAAGTAGAGAAAATGTCGTGCCGACCCCATGTAAAGCGGGATAAGGGCAGGAAGAAGAAGAAGTATTTATCATTATGTAAAAAAGCAATCAATGAGATAAGGAGTTTAATCCTCACCGTTGGCCTCTCGCGCCATTCTAATGGACTCGACCGTCTGCTCCATGACGCCGTCATCCGCCGCCACCACCAGCACCACGATGTCGGTGGCGTGCGCGCCGCGGGACCGCATGGCCGTAAACGCCGCGTGCCCCGGCGTATCCAAGAATGTCACTTTCTCACCGGAAGGCAGTTTCACTGGAAATAAACATTCATTCGAATCATTGCGCATGCACAGATCCATTGCACCGGCACGGCGGTCGGTGGAGGCTTCTTTGCACACGACTGCTGACGCCTTACGACCTTTGGAGTTGAGTCGTGTATATTTATATTTAATATTCATAGATTTATATATTATAGGTATTATATAATTGCATGTCTTTGAATAACGTATAATAAATATAATAATGTACGTACATATGTATGAGTTTTGTGCGTGAGGGTGTATGAGTGTCAGCGTGTTTGTATGAGTATGTGTATGTGTTTATATAATATACCCATACATTCATTCGTTCGCTCTTTTACATTACACAAACACTCCGTACTCATATTTAAATACTCTCTTTATGAATAATTCTGTGTGGCTATACATAACTTATTTTCGACATAATAAATGTTTGTTTTTTTTTTAAGTGAGAAGATGACTTCTTATGAGAGGGTAAACCGCTTTGTTACGTAACGCATTACGACCGCCAGTCTGTCTGGCTTCCCTTTCTCTCGTGCATACAGAAGCGATAGGCAGGCTCCTCCTCTCTCACTTTAACCCCCAGCGCTAGATCAATTCGAATTGCGACTTTATGACAATGAAAACGTAAACGGCGAGTTGGTCGAAGAAACAAGTCGTGGCTCCGTAACATCCGAGAGTGGACTGGAATAGCGAGCGTATCCAAATTGTTTCGACTCGCTAAGGACAGGCAACAATTCCAGAAGTTGGTAGCCAACCTTCACTAGTTGGAGAGACACTTGAAGAAGAAGAAGAAGACAATGAAATACACATAAAATTTAAGTAATAACCTAAGCTTTTTCTCAAGTTAAATAATTTCAATATTAAATAGTTCAACTTAGATTAGTTTAAGTTATCACTTCTGTTGGGCGTCCAGAGACGCACACGTATTTTTTTTGTAATTGTATTTTCTTTTTACAACGTATTATTTTAAATAAATATTTCTTATGTTTTTTATTACCTTAATGTTGTCTTCAATTTCTACAAAATATGATCCTTTTCTGGTCATTTTTAGTTTATTATGTATTATTACGTAAATTTTACATATGTGTGCGTGTGATCATTGTTATATGTATAATATTGTAATATTATATAAATAAATAAATTCTATTATGAAAAACCGAATCTGCAAATGAAGCGTAGCAAACGGCACCCCATTTTAAAGTCCAGTATAGATATTAAACAAGACAACGTGTGCCCTGTAACCTTAGCACGAATCACTAACGTACGTCACGTAATCGCAATACGATAGAGAACGTCAAAAAACATTTATGCTGCTGATTTGAATACAGCATTCGTGTAGCTAAACTATTCAATAGTCGCGCGTTCTTTGGTGCCGATTTTTAGTTTTGAGAAAAAGAGACACGCTGCTGACCTTTTAGGAATGTTGGAAAAAAATAGCTAGTAAGAAGCAAAAATAAATAAGCAATTAAAGAAATACTAAGATTATATAACATGTTAAAATTTATAAAAGTAAATGAGCCTAAATTATAAGTGTTTTAGTATTAAGATCTTATCGTAAACTTAGATGTGCAAATAAATATTTGAATTTAAATAACCGCAATAACATTGAACAATAAATATTATAACTTCATAATTAAGCATAAAACAAAAAGATTGTAAAGTACCCCTGGCTCTACAATGTTGGGGTTGGTGGATTTATGAGTTTGCTTTTAATCATGCTAATCGAACCACATCCTATTTAACTATACCTTCAAAAGCACCAATATGTTGTGTGATCCCACCAAACTCCGTATCAACCACAGAGGTGTCTCGCAGCGAGTCTAGCAGGGTGGTCTTCCCATGGTCTACGTGTCCCATCACGCACACTACGGGCGGACGCGGCCGAAGCGCTTCGGGAGGCGCAGGCGGTGCTGGCACCGCATCCTTGTTCTGCAAACGGGGCCGTGATGGTAGAATTACTTCCAAGCCAACTATTTATGTTTGTGTGACAGACGATTACAGACTACATATATGTGGGGTGGTAGATTATTGGAAATAATGTAACGTTGCGTGAATGAGTGAACGAGAGACATGAAGGTGTGAAAAACATACAAGGGATAACGTAAAAGGGATAACGAAAACGAGGATTGCTTGACAATTTCGTCTAAGCAAATGACACCCTCGTGCTTTTCAAAACGGCGTGCAGTTCATGTTGTCGACGGTCTAGACACACTTGGAATTCAGAGAAAGGTGCCCTTGTCCCCATTTCTTGGAGCCCCTTATTTCTTGTACAAAACAGTTCTCAACAACATTCATGTTACATACTCTCAGGATTTGGAATTTACTTCCGGCTGAGGTTTTCCCAGTATGGCACGATATGGGGGTTTTACACAAAAATGCGTCATAGAATTTCTTAGAGGCCGGCAGCGCGTCGACAATGCCTCTGGTGTTGCTAACGTCCATAGACGACGGTGACCCCCTGCAGGGTGGGCTGATTAACTGCTTACTGAACTCCAGCGATAAAAAAAATAGATGGCGATGTGTCAATTGACACAGTGCCATGTGCCTTTCTTTTGCAAATAAATTCGTACAAAAACACATAGAATCGGTTCGACACTATGCACAATGGAAGTCAGTATGTTATGTTACATTATCTTCCACAGTAACCACAGTGGGTATAAGGAGAAGTGACTTAGTACGTAAGTTACAATCTAGCCCTAAGCACCTGCCTTCATTGGTGTTAAAAATATATGAGTAATGATAAATACCTCTTCCTCTTCAACTTCTTCATCAGGTCTTGGCACGATTTTAAATCGGCATCCAGATATTTTCACCACATCCCTAATTATTTGTGGATTATGTATTACTGTATTTTTTCTATAATCTACATCTGAAGTCTTGTCTGCAAATTCTAAAGCTTTGAGCACATGATCTGAAAATTAAATGTTTTATTTACATCCAAATATATATGTAGGTAGTTTTAGATCTTTAAAAATAAATTTCATACATTATGTGTAATACATGTATGAATGTTACATTTTGCGGAGACACTAATGTTGAGATGGTTGAGCAGGTATGAAAAATCCGTGGTGGTTTGAAAATAAGTAACTGACCAATAAAATTTATAATCTGGCATAGTATGTTCATACACTGTGAAGGAAAACTGCCATGTGACATGAGAGTGGACCGATACAGAAGGAGATATATATGTTGATATGACTTCTAACTTCAAGAGTGGAAGGAGAAAACATATTGTGCCTCATACATTTTTTATTCACAGATTGGCCAATATGATTGTTGACATGATACTGAATTCATAGCCTTAGACTAGGGCTGAAAGCAAGAGTATTTTTTGTATACTACAGTATGTTTATTTATTTAAACAATGATACAGCACACATGTCAAATTTACATACAGGGTGACTTTGACAAACCCGTCCAAATTTTTTTACGCACTAAACATCAATTAAGGAACCCATTTTTGCAAAAAAAAACTGTATGTCAAAAAATATATCATTCCAAGGAAAATATGATCATTAATTTAATCGTACAGAATACTCATACGGTGCAAACTCCGTACGTTAACCTGTTATTACCTGTCTCTGTCACTCCCGGTAAATGAGTAGTGCGTATTCGCTCATCCGGTACAATGACCACCGTCCTCGCCCGCTTACTACGTCATTGCCAGTTTTTTGTTGTAATGATGGAGAGGTCATTGACACTCTTGCGCCGTATTATGTAAATTGCGAGTTCTTTGAATGACTTTGTGATGCTGATTACTCAACATTTTTGTACTATGCGATACTATACTAAAATACACATTTCTCATAACTTTTACTAAAGATTATTTTGTGTGAATTTGGATGGGTTTGTCAAAGTCACTCTGTAGTGGTACATAGTAAACTGAAAATTGACCAGAAAAGGATCACACTTAGTGAAGTGGACAATGTGAAGACAACATGAACTAATAATAAATTACTTCAAATGATTAATAAAGAGATTATTTACGGGTGAGTGTGGATATCACATGAATTCAACTTACCTACATCTTTCTCAAGAACTTGAGCAATATCTTGAACTGTCATGTTACGCCAAATACCAACCACCTTTGATGTTTTTGGTGAATACCTAATAGCTGGTCTTCCATTTGGATTTACAACCTGCAAGATTAAGAAGACATGGTTATCATTTAGCACACACAATAAGTCCTGCACCATTAAAGACGTCTGCTTCAAAAGCAACCTAAGTGTACTAAAATATTTTTTATGATTTTTATTTAGAATCAGAATGTAGTATCGATTTTGTGTATGTTTAGTGATCCTGATATTATTAACATAACAAAGCATAACTGCATCTGGCTTTGGTCACTGTATTAGCCATGCTATTTGTTCAGTGGCCCAGACACTAGGCGATGACATTGGGGTTTTTAGTAGGTAGACACATAGTCTCATATAACCCCAATTCAGGTGTAATGTATATAGTTAAAAGTACTTGTTTATGAACATCCCACAATACCATTATTTATTACATGTTGGCAACATGATAAAAAAAAAAACAGAATACAAGGACTGAATATTTAAGGTTAAAATTTATAAAATACTGATGTTTAATTTAAATATTTTGCTGCAGTTTTATAAATATCTAATACAGGGAACTTGGAAAGTGAGTTTTAATTAAAAAAATGAGTAACTGATGGCAAAATTGTCTGAGCCTGCCGTCTTTTACCTATCCAGCATTAAAATACAGACCTTTTCCTCTTCAGATCTTCTCTTCTTACAATATATAAGAGACACTGATATATGCCTAGTCCATTGTTGCTTATTATCAACAGGTAAATTTTTATATGTGGTTAATTGAAATAACTCCTTTTTTATGGACCTTATAGGTGACCTGAAATGAAAATATTACATAGATAAGTAAAATAAATAATAAATACAGCAGCCATAACAGTCCTAAAGTAAGTAGCACAGCACTTGTGTTATTGGTACTAGACAACTGATAAATTACGTAAATACTTTTTTTTGTAAATAATTACATATTATACATAAACACCCAGATGCGAGATGAGAATCGAACCCATGACCTCCACAAAGCGTACCGAAGTGTGTTAGGCATTTACGCCATGGAGGTCATTGAAGTCGGAGGAAGTATATGCTTCCTGCTGATTATTATTAAAGTAGATAATAGTATACACGAAAAAAAAAAACATTGGGATAATATCTGCATCATATATATTGTAGACCCTCTTGGGCCTAAGGTCATAGCCAAACAGTATGACGTTTTAAATATCCATTTAATAACATAGCTATGCTTCCATAAATAAGTTCATACCTCACTATGGTTTACTAGTTCCTTTGTCACCAGGCGAGAATCTTAGGCATAAGCTTGATTATGAAAGATAAAAATTTTAACTAAAACAAGTGATAACTTACCATCTAAATAAGAGGCTCCGGTACATACTGTAAGTTTTGAAAGTCGAATGTGATTTTCAATAATGAATATTATATTTCAAAACTGATAAATAAATATTTCTGGCATCGTCATCGCTCTTGTATGGAAATAAATATATTAATAATTACATAATTTATATACATTTATTTTAAATTGATAATTTTCTTCATACCTAAATACGAAAAAATATATGTACATAAAATCTATAACCTCAAAATTTATTCAATTTGTGTATTTTCTTTCATTCTTTGAATTTCTTTGTACTTATGGCTCCAATGCTTTTGGCATTGATTTTGCCAATGTCTATGTAAATAAGTTTCTGCCATGGAGTTATACTTAATAACTCCATGGTTTCTGCATTAAATTCATTAAATTGCAGTCAGTCTGTCAGAACAGCAATTAAAATCAGCTTATTTTTTTTATTTCTGGCCTTGTTAGGTTGCAAATTGTTTGCTTCGGTAAGGACTTTTTTTTATTGCCGTAGGGCAGCAGACAGGCCGCTTAGGATTTAGCAGTTACCGTCGCCAATAAGTGTGCAATGCCAGTGGCATTGCAAACACGCTGCTGTCCCATAAGGGTACAGGAACTCGGGTCACTAATGCCGGAACATAACACAATGTTATTACGACGGCATACTTAGGACCAAAGGTGGTCGCCATCCAGATGAGCTTGAGGACCTACCACGTAGCTGGGGTGGATTGTTTTGTCGCCTTTTACGACAGGCCGACCCCGTCCGCAGAGGTTAGTATTCTTTCTCCGCCCCTGCACGGATAATATTTACTCGTTTCTCCTTTACTTGCCCACATAACGTTCATTGCTCATACTTTTGTTTATTAAATTAATTAGAAGATGAAACGTAGGCTATATTATGTATCGTTCATTGTATATAATTTTATATAGGAATGCAAAGTAAGAATGAAAATCAAAGACAATCTCCAAATAGAAAATTAGTCCATAGACTATTACTATTTATGTCCGCCATTCATTCTTTTGAGTTACTTTTTCGTTTTACGATTTGCAAGAGTACCTACGATCGTCAACCAAATCTACGCAACACCATCGCGTAATTAATTTACCTACACAACAACAGAATCAACAGGATAAATTTTTGGAGGAATTGTTTCTTGTGTAGCGCTCTGTTGGTCTGACTCTGACGTGATAGTACCTCGAGATCGTATCTTCCAGTAATGCTAGAGCTCGCCTTTTACGTTATCGGCTGCGACGTGAATTCGAGTGCCTGATGGTGTGGAAACTATGTGTGATTAACTTAATAGTGAACGAGGACTCAGTATGGGAGCGTTTTTGAATAAGCCCGAGACTAAGAAATACAACGAGAGCGGAGAAGGAAATGGTCTTCGCTATGGCGTGGCGTCGATGCAGGGATGGCGCGTGGAGATGGAAGACGCTCATCACGCGCAGCTCACTCTGAACGGTACATTATCGGACTGGTCTTATTTCGCCGTTTTCGATGGGCATGCGGGGGCGCGGGTGTCAGCACACTGCGCAGATAATCTCCTCGAATGTATCTTGCAAACGGATGAATTTCGGCGCGAAGATATAGCGGAGGCTATTCGTGCAGGTTTTCTGGATTTGGATAAGAAGATGCGTGAGCTTCCCGAACTGTCCAATGGCGAGGAGAAATCGGGCTCGACGGCCGTGTGTGCATTTGTGTCACCAAAGCAAATTTACATAGCAAATTGTGGGGATTCAAGAGCAGTGCTGGCTCGAAATGGACTTCCGATTTTCGCGACACGGGATCACAAGCCTGAATTGCCATCAGAGAAGTCTAGGATTGTGCAAGCAGGGGGTTCAGTCATGATACAACGTGTGAACGGCAGTCTGGCGGTCTCTAGAGCACTGGGTGATTATGAGTACAAAAAGGTGCTGAATCGAGGGCCATGCGAGCAGTTAGTGTCTCCGGAGCCTGAGGTGTCTGTCCACGAGCGATCAGAGGCTGAGGATGAGTTCCTGGTGCTGGCCTGTGATGGTGTATGGGATGTGATGAGCAATGAGGCGTTGTGTGCTTATGTGCACTCCCTGCTGCTGCTTACAGATGACCTTGTGGCTGTTACTAACCAAGTTATTGACACCTGCCTGTACAAGGTGAGTTGCTGCCCCACATACAATGTATAAGGTTACTGAGGAATGCTATAGATATTTAGATTATACTATATTTAGAAGTGATTACTCTGTTACATGCTTTTGCATTTTGTGCATACAAATTAAGTTTCTAAAAGCCAAATTAGTTCATTATGGTTTATATGTACATTATTATTTCCTATGTTACATTAATTTTCCTTCATAAAATGAGATTTTGTTACAATGTGTGGTATTCCCCTGATTGTAAATAACTTTTCACCTTGATCATAGAATAATGTCAGTTTTGAAAAAAATACGAATATCATTTTTTTACCATACTTGGATACTACATAGTAGAAATATTATTGCTACATTAAAGAAAAAATTATATGTATTTAGGATTTCAAATGAATCTGTCGGTAAAAACAGAGATTTGATTGGAGCACATAGTAAAATCACACTTGTATATTTTTCAAATGGCTGCCCGACTATTCTATGACTATGACGATTTGATTGTTGGTTTTGGAGGTTGTTTTTCATTCTCAGAATAGTGAAATTGATCTCATTTTATTCTGCCAAGTAGTTCATCTTAGCTGCATCTGAACGTTTGGAGAGAAAGAAAGAAAAATATTTTATTCAAAACATTTTACAATATTAGTACAGTATCTACTTATACAATATACAATTATGTATGCCTTGAATTGGACCTGACTCAGCATAATTGCTGATTAATTAAAACCAGCGCTGTTCTTCCGTCAGGCCCATCGAGCAGCATCATGGACAGAGACAAAGAACTAAAATATAGACTTAGAAATAAAAAAAAACTGGATTACATTACTGATCAACATGCATAATTTAAAACTAAATGACAAAGTAATCAACATATCAATATATTTTATACATAAAATAAGAGAGTATCACAAGAAAAAAAATACACATATATATAAATCAATAAACTGTTAGTTATAAAAAAGGGTAATTTAAACATATATAAAACAATTAAATTTATGAAGTAC
This sequence comes from Malacosoma neustria, assembly GCA_963693495.1. NCBI lineage: Eukaryota > Metazoa > Arthropoda > Insecta > Lepidoptera > Lasiocampidae > Malacosoma > Malacosoma neustria. Next base: position 16,513,417 of record OY856388.1, read on the forward strand.
ATAATATTACCTATATAAATTTTGAAACCTTGCTTTGGTACCCTTCTCTAACACAGGAAGTGTATCTTGCAAAGAGAGAGAGAGACCGAAGAACAAGAAAATGGAATTATTGGAATCAAATTCACATTCCATTACTTGATTTACTGTGAAGATTCACTAAACCTGTAAACTAATGTGCCATAGTTATAGGTGTTACCCACCTATCACCTTTATGAAAGTTCTAGGAATGAAATAGAAAGGTCCTTTTCTTATCTCAAGCTCTCTCCATAATAACCTTTTGTTGTGTTCTGACAATAAAGACCCTAGTTTAAGTTCCCATTTGAGGTCGGCAGTGCATTCACAATGCCCTTAGTGTTGCAAAAGTCCATAGGTGATGGTTACCACCTGCTATCAGGTGGTAAAAAAGATACTGGTCCATTTAGATAGTTTAACATATAATTATGATTAATTTAGGGTAAAAGAGAACCAAAAATAAAGTATTTATAGGTATTATGAATATGAGTTGTTTACTTTGTTATAGCCTTCCTCAGTACTCTATGAAAAAAATTGTGCTCTAAATATTATAAATACCCATGCTGAGAAAGAATACCAACCTCTGTGGCTGGGGTCGGCCTGTTGTAAAAGGCGACAAAACAACCCACCCTAGCTATGTGGTAGGGCCTCAAGCCCGTCTGATGGCGACCACCTTTGGTCTTAAGTATGCCACCATAATAACCTTGTGTTGTATTCCAGCATTAGTGACCCAAGTTCCTGTACCTTTATGGGACAGCTGTGTGTTCGCGATGACACTGGCGTTGCAAACATCTATAGGCGACGGTAACTGCTAAATCCTAAGCGGACTGTCAGCCTGTCTGCTGTCCTACAGCAATAAAAAAAAATAACTTTGGTTATTATATGAAGGCTATTATTTTCAGTAGACAAATAAACAGAATAAAACTACACATAGCCTGTTACAAAAAAACTTTTACTATCTAAAAATTGGTTGTACAAACAACTTTTGATCTATTTTGTTGCGAACAGTACTTAAGAAATTTAGTTGTAAACCATAACCAATACTCAAAATGAGTAAAAGTCAAATGTGTATGTTTATTTTAAATTGAATAATTTCCTAGTTTTACATTAACAATATGAGGTTCTTAAAGTTGATTATTTATTATTCAATTCTATATAAGTCATCCTTGGTGATCTCATGATGAGATCATTTATTTATCCATTACAATTACAGGGCAGCAAGGACAATATGAGCATCGTGCTGGTAGTGTTCCCGGCAGCGCCGAAACCTAGTCCTGAGGCCCAGAAGGCAGACAGGGAGCTCGACGAGACGTTACGACAAAGGCTCACAGGTTGCTATCACTCACTACTGCATGCGTGCGCACACACACACAGGGATAGACAGACTGACAGACATGATCAATATATTGATGATAGGGGTGGTATTGCTGGGTGTAGTAGGGATGCCAGTGACCCTAGGGGTTAGAGTTTTTTCCATTAACAATGCACCATGATACACACATTACAACTTTAAATAGATGCATGGAATAAAATTATGATCTAACATTTTAGCCTATGACAATACAACTCATTCGCTATGTTTATAAAGCTCATGCCCTATAGAGATATCAAATAATACGAATGCAGCATATAGTAAGGCAGGATTATGATGTTTTTAGGTCCTTCATGATTCTCTTTTCCCTGTGTACGGGCAGAGTAAGAGTACAGACTTGGCTAGGGGCAGCCTATTGTAATAAGCGACGAAACAACCCTACCTAGGTGGTAGGGCTCCAAGCCTGCCAGGATGGCAACCATCCCTGGCCTATAAATATGCCATAATAACTTTGTATTATATTACGGCATAAATGACCCGGGTTTCAGTTCCCATACGTTGGCGGCAGCGTGTTAGCGGTGTTTCTGGCGTCGAAACATAGGCGACGTTAACTGTTTAATAGTAACTGGTTTGTCAGCCTATCTGCTGTACCACGGCACTAAAAATTAGACACTAAGTTAATTGATATTTAATTTGTTGTGATATTCTAACAAATTATTAAGGATATTCAGATATTGGTTGCCAAAATATATTCAATACTGTGACATCACAATTATTAATTCAACAAGTAATAACAACATTTAATGTCCCACTCTTGGTGCCGGTCTCATCTTTCAAAGACTGGATAACATACTATTTCTCTCTTGTCAATAGGTTTAGGTGTACACTGATTAATACCAGTGTGTATGATGGATCTTTACTTCAAATTCACATTAAAAATGTCAGGTAAAGTAATCCATCCTATAACACGGTACTCTTTTATCTTTGATCTATTTCTTGCCCCCCTCGTATACCTAAAACGTGTTTTCACCCATATAACGCGTGGATTTCCCACTTTATATTTCTGCTACTGTGAAATTTATAATGATTTGTACAGTTTATAAATTTCGTGTACAGTATACAAATTGTTTCAATTGTGTTGATATAAAATTAAATTAATTAATTTATGTAATGCGAAGGCAAGTAGACATGAGAGTGGATGGATTCAGTAGCAGAGAGGAGTGGAAGGAGAGAACATGTGCCTACCCCACATAGTTTGGGATAAGGGCAGGAACAAGGTGATGAAAATTATTTTAATTAATAAACGAAATGTTTAACGAGAAATGTTAAACGTCAGTTATTTGTTACATACATGCATACTTATAATCACGCCTCTTTCCCGTAGGGGTAGGCAGAGACCACTTCTTTCCACTTGCTACGATCCTTACATACTTGTTTTGCTTCGTCCACTTTCATTATTCCCTTCATACATGCCATTCGGTTTAGGGTACTCTTGACCTGGCCTTTTTTCAAGACGTCCCTGATTTGGTCTCGAAACGTCCGCCTAGGCTACCCCCTTCCAACACTTCCATTCACACTCGCCTTATTCACTATTTTCGTCAATCGTTCTTGATTCATTCTCTCAACATGACCAAACCATCTCAGCATACCTTTCTCAATTTTTGTCACTACATCTTCTTTCAGACCACAACGTTTCCTTATATCACTATTTCTTTTGTTACCGCGTTATATGGTGTCATACGAGCGCGTTGTACGAGAATGCTTTTACAACGCGTTTTTCTGTAATAATTTACCGTGTTATAGGTAGGTTTATTGATTTAATATAGCCTGACAAAAAAAATAACTTAATATATTAGTGATTTTTAACCATAAAGTACAAATTTGAGTATATTTTCTTCAGTATTAATACACTACACCTATTAATTTAGTCACCTGTTTAAACTTTACATTTCAAGGGTTCCAAAGTATTCAATCATTTATGTAAATTTGATTTGTGGTACAAATTTGTATTATTAAGTTTACATTAGTTGATTTTGAGTGTTTTGACTAATATTTACTATTTATATTTGTTTATTTAAATGAAAGGGATAGGTGGATTAAGACCTTTGTTGGTAGAAAAGGATTGCTGATGCTGTGTCTCACACGCAAGGCAAGCCAGTCCATCTATGACTACTCTATTTCATTTCTTAGAGAGTAAAAGGAGCAATTTGTTGACCAATTTTAGAACCCAAGAATCTGCAGTCATCGTTTAGTGGCACATCATCTGAACATGAGCATATTTTGATATTCTTCTTTCTGCAGTATGCTGTATTTCTTGAGAGTTATTCACAAAATAATTAGTAGGTAGAATGTACAAAATTTACTAAAATTCTCTTGTGATTCCCAAACTGTTTTGGGCAAGAGACCCCTTTTCCAAAATGAAGTGATACCACAGACCCCCTCGTGTCCAAAATACTTAAAAATCCTATCTGTAATTTTTGTTTTCTATTAACATAACATACATAAAAGCTTTGCGATTCGAACTCGCGCACGCTTATCGACTTATATGTATAGTATATTAAAAGTACAACAATGGTTCTTCTTACTAAAGTATTAGTCATTCTTATAACAAGTTGGTACACGTAACACAACGAGTATCTTGAAAGTTTCCATTTGAATCTTAATCTGTATTTTAAGTTGTGACCTTGTGACCAAAATCAGTTTTTGTTTGTGTCGACCCCTGCGAAATCAATTTCCAAATGGGTCGATATCGATCAGTTTGGGAATCTCTGATCTACATTAACACATTTAATACCGGTTCAAATAAGGGATCCACTTAATTAGCCAGTTTATAATCTAGACATAACTACGTGTCTAAAGAATGACTGTAAGGAATTATTTAAAAAAATGGAGGGACCGTTTAATTATATGTATTAACCTCCCCACAAATAGAAGACGTGTCGTTGGCATTTAAAGTGTTAAGTATTTTTTTATCATTATTTTATAACGCTCGTAAGTCCTGTGATTAGTGAGAGAATCCTCGACTTCTTGCTGTCTTAACACATTGAACGCCATGTTGGTGACCGACGCTTACTTTGTGGCATACATTTTCCTAAATCCTTGCCAATAATAAAGGGAATGTAGGAAATGAATTTAAGTTCTTTCCGTGGCTACGAGAAGAACATAATAATCTTGAAAAATATCAATTTAATAAACAAATATCTCTCTATGTATACACAACTGTCTTTGAACTACCTACCTAAATTTGCAATTATCAAAACGGCATACTCATCATATTGTTTGACAGTGAATGTGTCAACTGTGCATGCACTCTATCATATTTAATGTTTACCGTAAAAAGTATTATTTTTACCGTTTTAAAGTATTATGAGGTACAAAGGAAACAACAAAAGTATTGCAATCTTTACGATCTATTGATATAAATAAATACGTGTTACATAACTATAGCATCGCATCGTATCGATTTATTCACGTGGCGACGGCGATGCATGTTCATAGTCTATTTTAAAAATATGACTCAACGTATACGGTGAGGGTTGATACATTGTCCCTAAGTATACCTATAGTTGAGTATTTCTATTGCCTTAAATTGGGGTCCATATGTAGTCTATTTTACAATGTGATATGAAAATTATTAAGTGGGGCGAATTAAAATTACTGACACCTGCTGTGAAGTTGGGGGATATCGTAAAAAGTGGCTACATAAACCTAAGTGGTAGGGCTCCAAGATAATCTGGATGACAATCAGTATGGTCTCTAAATATCTCGTCATAATAACCTAGTGTCATGTTCCGGTGAGATACCCATGTTTCAGTTTCCCTTCACGTGAACAGCAGGGTGTTAGTGGTGCCCTTAGTATCGCAAACATACACAGGCGACGGTAGGTGCTTACTATTAAGTGGGCTGTCAGCCTGCCTGTTGTTCCACAGCAATAATAAAGGGGACATCCATTAATTACGGGAGCTCAGAATTGGGGGGGGGGGGGGGGGTCCAATGAAATCTCACCAAATCTCATTTAAACCGAGGGGGGGATAATCGAAAATCTCACGTCACCTTCAAATAGTATAGATATTAAAAATATGTTTTTATCTGTTTTTTTACTTTGAATTTTATTTAATTTAAATAAATTAACTATAGTATACCTGAACGGTTTATTATTTTCCCGAATAGTAAAATAAATTTTAGTTTAAAATATTTTAGCACCAATCTCACGTAAGGGGAGGGGGGGTCCAGGCAAATCTCACCTAAAGGGGGGGGGGGTCTAAACTGATTGAAAAATAGCTCACGTAATTAATGGATGTCCCCAAAAGAGAAAAAACTCTAATTTTCGGAAGTTTATATCGTTATCCATGTAGTATATCCTTGTAGTAGCCACGTGGTATCGCACACTGATACTAACCTAGAGTGCCTGGCTTGGAATCCCGTGATGACATGTATCGCTTAGGCAGTTTGTCTCATAATTTGCATATAACAAGTTATTTGCATCGCGAACACGCTGCTATCCCATAAAGGTACCGGAACTTGGGTCACTAATGCCGGAACAACACAAAGTTATTATGGCGGCATACTTAAGACCAAAGGTGGTCGCAATTCAGACGGGCTTGAGGCCCTACCACGTAGTTAGGGTGGGTTGTTTTGTCGCCTTTTACGACAGGCCGACCCCGGCTGCAGAGGTTAGTATTCTTTCTCCGCCCCTGCACGGATATATCAAAAAACCAGAAGAGGAGACTATCAGATACTGAGATCATCAGTATATGTAACCTGCTAATCCGACTTAAACGAGCGGAGTGGGTATACTCTACGTTCTTTCTAGTGGAGTTACATTTATTATTTTATTAGTTAACCCGGAAAACGTTGTTCTGCCATATGAATTTTAAAAAAGTAGCCCATGCCCTTCTCCAAGTTCCAATTTATGATTATAAACCGAAATTCATCAAAATTCATTCAGTAGTTTTTGTGTGAAAGATTTATTTGTGGAAATAGACATCAAAATAGATGTGGGTACGGTTAACTTGCGGCATCTGCCATCTCACTTAATTAGCTATAAGTACCTATAAGTTACCTAAACATCAAATTGGTAGTATTCTTACTGCAAGCTGTGCCACAAGATATAACATTACGCGTTAGTGGATTAACACTGCCAAATAAACTGTGCCTGCATAATCTTGTCAAAGATAAAAACTTTATATAGCTTTGACCAGTGGTCGGCAACCCGCGTCTCTGACTGCTACGGCTTTTCCGCGAAGTGTCTCATACTAAAGTAAAACGTGTGTTAAAAATGGCTCCTCAAATAAATTTCGATTATATTATCTATATTTGGTTCTTTTAGATGATAAAGTTGCCGACCACTGGCTTAGACCATAAATAATCTCCAATATTTATTGTTTGCTCATACTATGATTGCCTAATTGATATTCATGTCGTGATGCTTTATTAATAATAATGTGCATGGATCCAATCGGTGTATGACATTAAACTATTAGTAATCTGCAAATAACTTGTTCATGCTCCTGTTTTAAATTATATGACGTAAAAATATCATGGTATTTGAAACTTTCTCCTGCTCGGCTGCAGAGACACTAAGGCAGACTTGTACAACCAATCACTAAACCGATTTAGCGCTAAACTTATTTAAATCGTCATTCTGTCTCTGTCAAATGTTGTCAATGTGACAGGGACAGAATGACGATTTAAACAAGTTTAGCGCTAAATCGGTTTAGTGACTGGTTGTGCAAGTCGGCCTAAGCTCTAAACATTATTTTAACAATTGATAGTCCATTCTTGGCATCATTCTCTATGAACCGTTTAGCACTGAGCCGCGTGAGAAGTCCATAGGTTTAGGGGTCATTTATCTTCTTTCGGAGCTGACAGTATGTTGGAAACGTTCATTGCCTATACGTCTAGACGTAGGTGACGTTTCAAAGTTACTATCAGGCTATTTGATATAATTTAACAATAAAAAAAGAGTTTGCAAGTAACTGGATTTCCAAGACTTGCAGGTAATTCCAAGATCGGTTAGATTGTCCTCCCCAAGTTCGTAAATCAATGGTGCCATTCCGTCAACATATGAGACGTGTTATTGCTAAACGCGCTATAATATTTATTTTTTTGGAAACTCTTATACTGAACTATATCCATGCTGTTTTTGTGGGATTTGATTCGAAATGCAACATAAAAGGTGAATATAATATTGTTATTAAGACATTAATGCAATAAAAAGTTGACAGCTATATGGATAGTTCAGTGATTTGTAAATATATACGAATATATCGTCTTATTTGTCAAAAAATTGTTGCGGGTTTTGTAACACGCGTTACATATAATAGTTTAATTCTCCACTAGTATAAAAATAGCAATTGTGGGTCTAGTAACCGGGAACCGGTTTCCAATTTAGGATCTTACTGTCGTAAATAATATCTTAACGTAAAACACATATTGTCTGTGACTTTAAGAATTTAATCTTTTCAAATAAATAATAAACTATAAAAACTTTATATACAGTATCGTAACTGAATGTATAGTAGACCAATTTATTACTTGGACCACAAGTATGAACATGAATTATTCTAAACTAGAAAAAACTAATATTGTATCAATATTTGAAGCTATATTTGAAATTCGAAGCGAATATATTTCATCGTTGTTCTGTATATTACTGAATTAGCAAATAAAGTCGTTGAATTTTAATATTATAACTAGATGTAAATATGGGAATAATATGATTAATTTTACGCGAACAATCTGTAGAGTATAGAACGAGTTTGATTTAAATATTTAAATTTATCAAGTGTGTTTTACATTAGCATTCGGTTGAGCTGCGCGTGCGCAAGTTGTATGACGATCCATTATAGTCATGGCATGACACGTGCGGCGTAGACAGATTGGCCAGTATAACTGTTCAGTCGACGATAATGCGTTGTGAATAAAATATTTCAGGTTTCAATAGATTATATGCTTTCCCGCTAATCATGACTCGCTGAAGGTTATACACAATGGTAAATAATTTTGTTTTTAACGAATATGATGGACCTCTTTTGCCTACATGAAAAAAATCTAAGCTAACTAACATAGTCTTATAAATTTTTCTTCCGGCCCTTAACCTACATTACATGGGGTCGGCACAACCCACTCCTCTTTGGAGGCTTGAATATTGCCATTCATAATATAGTGAGATCATTACGTACATTAGAATAATTCAAAATGATATTTAACTTAAATTTATTCATTAATTTCATTGTGCCATTCAATATTAGATATAATAAATTGCACTTGCTACTTGTTGGTAGTGTTACTGAGATTATCTAGTAAGAATAAAAGAATATCAACCCTCGCGGCCGGGGTAAGCCTGTCGTAAAAGGCGACAAAACAATCCGGTAACGGTAACTGGAAAATTCTAAGCGGGCCGTCAGCCTGTGTGCTTCTCAGCAATAAAAATGAGTCTGCTTAATCAATTTTAGAGTTTAAGTTGTGATTCGCACTCGTCTTGCCTTATATAACACGTTTGCGTTGATATTTTAGTAATTAATTAAAAATTATATAATAATAATTAAAAATTATATAATGTATTGAAATTATTATTAGGTTAGAATAAGAATATAACACTAGCCAAATGATAACCCTACACAAAGGAAAGCTGCGCAGGAGTTGATAAAAGTATTTACGCAGCGATCTATGGTTTATATGACTGGGGTTTAAGTTTGGTTAGATATGGACTTACCAATCGGAAAGGAGTGCCTATTTTAGTTTAGGCGGATTTTTATCTATACATCTTGTCGTTCGTAGGCTAGTTTATGGTGTCATATCAAATTTAGAAATCGATGTTTTAAAAGACAACTAGTGTTATAAGTAAACTGATATAATTAAAAATACCTTCACTACATTAAAATTTTGCGATATAAATTTAAAAAAAAATCGCCATGTTCGATATTTAAAAAATATTGCACCATTCTATTTAAATTTAAACTCGTAATTGTCCTACAGTGCGCTTTTAAAAAGAGAAAATACGTTAGACGAGTTGTGTTGACAATCCATTTGTACGGTAATGTCTGTTAGTTCAGTTCCCATGCAAGCCAAAACAGTTTATTCAGGTCTGAATGTACATCGTCTATTGTATATTTATAAGTCTTGCGATAAATTTCTTTACACAGGGAGGGATATTTAAAAAAAACTATATATTACGGGTAATTGATTCGGTTTTTAAAAGTTTTTTTTATTACTATTATATTTACTATCGGTCGTGATAATTATTCGTTATTATAATGAATCCATTTCGCCTACATTCGATATTAATAAAAAAAAGATATTAAAGTATTAATAATTGTTACCAAGCTTAAATTATTTATTATTTGTTATGTTTATTATATTTTAATAATTTGTGCAATATTTTTATAATTGTGAAGTTATTAATATTCATGTAGAAACTGCTATAGTATTAAATATAATATGAGAATCTCAAAACTCATTACAATAATAATTTTTTAATTCTCATTATATATATAACAGAAATATACATACTAAAAAAAAAAAACAGTTGAAATGTTCTAAAGTAGTTTTTGGAAGTCTACATTTTATCATATCGTGTTTTGCCTATATGTTTAAGTACTTATATTGTATAAATAATCTATTTACGTACTTATATAATCTCCAATATTGCTATATGAGATATGGTTATTTCTATCTATTTATTAATTATAAGTATGTATTACAGACTATATTTCCAAGTGCAAATAATGTATATTTTAATCCTAGAACTATAAACTGGGGTATATAATATTTATCCCAAAGATTTTTTTTGTATCATAAATAGTATATTGATAGCGATAATTAAACTTTTAAATACATGAATTGTTTAGTTTTTTCATGCCAAAGAGAATGTTGAAGAGCAAATTAAATTTTACTAAAGTTTAATTGGTGAAAAGACAACTAAAATACGTCGGTGTTGAAAAACAATTAAATAATTATTTCTACATATATAGATGTCTACCCCAGTTAGTGGTTTTAGGGTTAAAACATAAACATATAACATTATTTTCAAGTAAATATAACTAATACCTATCTTTATAGGTCTCAGAGTTGGTTTCCTTTCTTCAAATTCTTAAAGAATTAATTATTTTTAATTTGAATGTTTCTTGGCATTTTTTTTAATATGTTAATAAAATAAATAGTTTTCAAGCTTTAATATGTATAGAAAATAGCTTTACCTATCACGAAGGTCGTTTATTGCTCATAGCAATTTTTCACGTCTCATAAAGTTTTTAAACTTTGTCAGTGACGACTATATCTCACGCAGCAGTGTTGTTCACCCAGATTTAAAATATTTGTGATATTAATTATAGTCTTTGTATAGACCCTTTTGTCTATCTCTGATGTTTTCAGACTAAATTTTTTTGAAAAATTGTTACCCTGTTTGCTTGTATTAAATATTATTCGAAAATATGCATGTTAGTTTCATTGCTTTAGTTTCCAACCCTGTTTTTTTTTAAATAATACTTAAACGGGTTAAAGCAATGAAGCGACTGCATATGATCGTGTGTCGGTGCCGTTTGATCTAGTTTGTTTAGAATTGAAGCCTTATCAATGTTTTGAAGGTTAGGTTATATTTATATTACGGTAATAGCTGTAATTGAAACAACGTGTGTAAATAATAATAAAATTAACTTGAGAACATCAATAAATACGTAGTTTTGTAAATATATAAAGCAGTAGTTTCTATGTTGTGGGTACTAGGCAAATTTTATACTACTAATTTTTTTTTTTTGTAAATATGTATTACACACAAACTCGATCCTGTCATCTCCACAATGACATGTGTTGCGATATGCGCGAGCCTTCGGATCATGGAGGCAAATGTCCCATACGATTGCTGATGGTCACCGCCCTCACCGGCGCCTGTGAATGTTTCCAACACCCAGATGCATTGTCAACGCGCTGCCGTATGCGCAGGAGTGTTAGAACCTGGTTACTTATGCCGGAATACAAGGTTATTATGGCGGTATACTTCGAGACCAGGTGTGTTTGTTATCCAGATGGGCTTGGAACCACCTAGCAACCATGTACATACAGTTAACTAAACTAAACATTCAAATAAGATCATAAAAAGGCACATTGCCCTTAACCGAGGATAATTCCTGAATTTTTACAAAAAATAAAATTATGAAAACCTTTAGTGTACAGTATTGTTAGTTACTTTATATTGGTTCTTTAGTATATAGACCTTGATCGACCTTGAAATTAAAGTCAAATATCGGTTATGTGTAGTGCAATGTACCCGAGACTAGGGTTGTGTGCGTGTCTACAGTTTCACCAAACCCTCTCTATTCTAATCGTAAAATACTTACGATATTCATGAGAATGGCGCGACCAGAGATCTCGCTTAGTTCACTAATATAGTCACTGACAAACGATATAGGGAAAATGCCCGTAGGTACTACGTGACCCGTTCGCCGGGGTTTAGGTTTTCATCGCGTAGTCAATATCATCTAAAAGAAATCTAGCGTTTTTTCGAGCTATATTCAAATTGGCGCATTTAGCCTTTAGTTTTTACCTGTAACTATTGGTGTGCATGCACTTTTGGCATCACGCGTCAAGCTCCTTATTAATAAAGACTAATGTTAGCCAAATTATATTTTTTAAACTGACTCGGCAAAAAATAATTGGAACCGTATTCGTGATTTGCTGCGTGAAAATTAGAGGCTCTTCTCGTGTACTATACTATACTGTACTGTATACTAGCTGTACCCTGCCACGCTTCGCTGTGGCACATTGTGATTGAAAGGTTGAGAAATGAGAAACAAAAAAATAGATAAAAACAATCCTTGATGCGGATTATATATCATGCTAAAATTTCAGCTCGATCGGTGCAGAACTTTTTGAGTTTTTGAAGCGTACACAAACCAACATAACATTTATATATATATACCTAGTCAGGTCATAAATTCTGTCACATGTTTAATGTAAAATAATTGTAACAAGTTTATTCATTATGTAACCATTCATATACCAAAATGAACTTAACAAAACATAGATTCTTATGACATTAAAGTTTATTCAAAATGACCTCCGTGATTTTGAATACAGGCCTTCAATCTGCGCGGCCAGTCGTCTATCGCAGCACGAACGAGGTCCATGTCAATATCGGCGGCTGCCTTAATCAAGGATGTCTTGAGTGACTCCAAATTGGGATGAGGCTTTGAGCACGCCTTTTCCTCCAAGTGTTGCCATATCTTGTAATCTAACGGATTCAAATCTGGACTGGAGGAGGGCCAGTCTTCGTGCCGGATGAAGTCGATTTCAAGCGCCGCCAGCCAGTCTTGTGTGCTCTTCGCTCTATGAGCTGGCGCCGAATCTTGTTGGAATACCCAGTGCCTGTTATTGAACATGGTATGAGAAACAGGTTCCACAAGGTTCGTCAGGACTGTATTTTGATACACAACAGCATTCGTTTTTACACCTTTCTCACAAAAATGTACCTCTGTTAAGCCCCAATAAGAAACTCCCAACCATACCATGAGCGAGGATGGAAAATGACCTCGTTGGACTCGCGGAATACGGTTGCTCGCTTCTTCACTACTGTGTGCGTACACCTTATCATTTTGTTTGTTGTAGCTCTCTTCTACGGTAAACATTTTTTCATCCGAAAAAAGAATTTCCCGATATTTTTTTCCCGCGTACCGCTTCAACAAAGCGCGGCATCTCTTCAGTCTCAGGTCCATTAGACGAGCATTCAAACGATGTCCTGTTTTTCTTCGATATGCCCGAAGCCCTAAGTCTTCATTTAACACCATTTAACACCCTTTTCACCGTGGTTCTGCTTAACCCAATCTGAAGGGCCAACAGTTTCTGCTTACGTTTGGGATTTCTTTGAATTCGTGCCTTCACAGCTTTTATCACTGCTGGAGTCCTAACAGACCGAGGGCGACCACTTCTTGACCTGTCATCTACACTAGAGTCTTCATTGTATCGTTTGATGGTACGATAAACGAATCTTTTGGTTATATTCAAATTTTTCAGTATGTTAAAAATTTGAATTGGCGCGTAACTGCAACGATGCAACGCAATAACTGCAACACGGTCTTCTTTAAGCGTCCACTCCATATTTAAAAATGAGTAAAATTCTTCTTTCTATACATTTTTATTTTCATGAACAATTCGAAATTCGAATTCAATAAACTTTTTTGTGGCCAGCATTCTAAAAGAAAAGTTTTTACTGTGTGACAATACTTATGACCTGACTAGGTATATATATATATATATATATATCTAAACTATTCTCGAATTCACTTGAACACACACAATAAATTTCAATAAAATCACTCGATCCGTTTAGGAGGAATTCAGTGACATACACCCGCACATAAGAATTATATATATTATTAGCTGACCCGGCAAACGTTGTTCTGATACAAAGATCCCTCTTCGTCGAATTAGACATCAACTAGTAAGAGCATTCGTGGAAAATAGACAAAAGTTTACCGTGACGACTTTTCTTTCGGAGATTAATATGTCTAACAGCATTTGACAACATCAGCAGATTATGTCATTTAATTTACTCCGAAACTTAAGATATGATTTACAACTCTGTCACAACTATATTTGCCACCATTATGGGCGCTTTTATATATTTTCATTTATTCAACTAGAAATAACAAAGGTACTACTAAATGCAGCAAAAAAAAAAGAATGAAGTGGACCATTTTCCGCATGTGGAAATGGAGCAACATGCTCAAGAGTGAGGATTTTATGTCGAATGAACTTTAAAATGACACTAGAAACTATATTGATATAGTAAAATATTGTATTTGCAGCCTTGATCGAGCGCCAGGCGAACAGCGCAGGGGGCGCGGGCGGCGGCAGCGAGGAGCGCGAGGACTCGAGCAGCCATTTCTCGTGGGTGTTGCGGCAGCTCGTCGAAGAGAACATCCCGGGCCTGCCGCCTGGCGGAGGCCTCGCTGCCAAGTAAGTATTTTACCAAAAACTTACTCTCACACGCACACGGTAGCAAAAGTCAACTTTTGAATTTTTTTTAGCATTTATCTGAAACACCATACTCGAGTCCATAGTGACCAACTTGTTGAATATTTTGTACAACTCTATAACTAAAGTGCACAATTAAAATTGAATAACAAATATATATATATATGTGTATATATATATGTATATATATATATGTATATATATATATGTATATATATATATGTATATATATATATATGTATATATATATGTATATATATATGTATATATATATGTATATATATATGTATATATATATGTATATATATATGTATATATATATGTATATATATATGTATATATATATGTATATATATATGTATATATATATATGTATATATATATGTATATATATATATATATATATATATATATATATATATATATATATATATATATATATATATATATATATATATATATATATACATATTTTTTTAGATAGAGTTATTACCGCCGTCTTTGGATGTTTGCAACCCCAAAGGCATCACCAACGCGCTGCCGGTCTCTAAGAAATTTTAAAACGGCTTTTTTGAGAAACCTCAGTCGGAAGCTCATTCTAAATCCGGAGAGTACGCAACATAAACGTTCTCAACGTTGCCAAGGAACAGCAGACGACGACGCTAGGGACACCTCGAACTCGCTGCCGTCCCATAGGGTCAATTATACAATTAAATATGGTGATCAGTCTTATGTGTATAAATATACTGGGACATTTATACAGCGCCATCTAGTGCTAAAGTAAGTAGCATAGCACTTGTGTTATGGATACAAAACAACTAATATACTACGTATACTTTTTCTAACAAACACATATTATACACATTTTGGTTTATTATTTTTTTATGTTATACGCACCACAATTGTTTCATTATCACATGTGTCGCGTAAGAGTTGCAGGTGTGTGCGAAAGAGTGAGCAGGGCTTGACACTAGCGGGCAGTGGGTGGCTCCAGTGTGAAGTGTGTGAAGATGTTTCGTTAACGAGACTCGACTTCGACTCACACTAAATAAATTTCTAATTCAAATAATTTCTTTGATGAGACGTAAAGATTTTGCTAGCTATCTTTATATATAATTCTTCTGTGTGTGTTATTATGGCTGAACATCTAAATGTGTTGGACAGAATTTGATGAAATTTTTCGAGTATGTTCAAATGGATTCGAGAATAGTTTAAATTCACAATTCGATCAACTATAAAATGTTTATTTTGATCAGCTAGTAAATTATAAAATGTCAGAAAATGGGCCACATATGTGGCCAACTACCATTACTTTTTGTGTCGGTAATTTTTATAAATAAAAAGAATGTCTTTCTGATATCTAGCAATAAAAAAAAGATTAGAATTTTATTTCTTTGTAATTATTTCTTTCAGCTATATATTAAATAATCGCACGGTATGAAGAGTGACCATAGAGTTTAATTAATAGCATTAACATGTTAACTTTTTCAGGCAAGCTCTTTTGGACAAAATATACAGGGAGTTCTACCCCGAGCACGCGGATAGTTCGGAAACGTTCGAGTGTCAGGCGGAGCCGAACGACAACTTCGGACCCAACTAGGGCACCCATCGATGCCACTCGCGTGAAATGCGTGCGTAAGTCACATGTCAGCCCGAGGGCAATATGCGGTTAACACTCGCGCGAAACGCCCCTTGCACTGCGCCGACGCAACTGAACTCGATTATTGAAATGTTTATAATAAATGCGTTTTAATATATGGTAGAAGTTATAAAACACAATAATATATATTGACACGTCAAACGCCTCCACAGAAAATTAAAAAAAAATTGCTCTTGAAATTGACGTATTTTAAAATATGTATCCAAAATGTCCATGGTGTGGGGTATAAGGATTTATCGTGGGGTTTCGTAATGGGACAAGACAAGTAAAACCGTTTGAGGGCACCGGTGGTCTCCATGACCTCCCCATGTGTTAACACATTTTTATTTGACAGATGTAAGTAAAGAGCAAAATAATATACACAAAGATTTCTTGAACATTTCGAATTTTCTCATAATTAATATTATTAATTGGAATTGGAAAATTCAAATATTTCCGTTTAATATTTTTTTTTCAATATTAGCTAAGCACTCCTAAATATAAACATTTCAGTAATTAACGGATATAGTTTCTAGGTTTCGCTTACAAACCCTTATTTATTGTATTTTGTGAATGGGGTGAGAATATATTATCTTATATCATTTGGTCTAAACATAGCATATCATATGCAAATACTATCTTCCAGTTTTTACCTAAAATTGTTAAAGATTTTTGAAAACGGCAACCCCATAGTTTTTATTTACGGGGTAATTTACACCGATGGCGGAGGCGCAGTGCACGAAGTGGTCTCTTAAATTAGTTGAATAAAAATTAGTACAAATCAAATAGAATTGCAGTTACATTACTATTACATAATTACCTCTTAAAAGTTGGCAACACTGACTTAAGTTTTCGTCTTGTAAATAACATAAATATGTAATGTATGTGTGATTTTATTTGATTGATATTATTTGCTATATATTAACACTTCCGTCGTGTTGAGTTTCGTTCTTTCTAATACAATCATTTTTAAATATGTACTTACATATAAAAATGACTACATTACTACATCCAATCTTTTTTTTAAACTTAAACGCAGGACTCTACATAATTTCAAATTAAACTCTATATCATAGACAAGTTTCTTTATGTTTCCACGAAAATTAACATGGCGGAAGATAGACTAAGAGCATAGACAAATTTAATAAATATATCTTTTTATCTCAACATTTTCTTCAGTAGCATTTATTTTTCAGTTCATTTACACAGTTCTTCGTAGTCTGGTAGACTTTATACGGCCTAGTGTTATAAAGTATACATTTTAATAAAATTTAATTTCGCCTACCTGCTTAACATATTCCAAAGTATTATTGAACATCCGCTATATTTAAAAATACTAATGAAGATATACGATATATATGTATATATGCTGTTTTTGTTTGTTATATTTTGTCAATACGTCGTCCTTATCTATGTTTGACATGCGACTGTTGCAAATAATGTAGTGCCATTTGTAAAAAAAAAAAACATTCTAAACATACGCCATTGTAGGTGACGGTTTACAAACGACATTATAAAGGTTATTTATTCTACATTTAAATCTTTTGTACCTGATAATTTTTTTAACAGCGCTGTCAGTATTATTGAAAAGTGTTTTAAAGCTTTTGCAACGTCTATGCTTTTTGTCTATGTGTGAATTGGACCGGATAAATAGGTGTAAAGCTACATAATGTAATACTCTTTTCGATGCTGCTTACACGCGGCGATGTTTCAATGTGTTTTTCTTTCTTTCGGACGAGTTCTTTTATTGACTTAGCTCGAGTATACTAAGATCCTCATGTTTGGGTAAATTTTTATAACTGGCAACACAATGGTAGGGGACAGTGGTTGTTTAAAATGAAAATTCCTCATTTAATGAAGAAAAAATACATGTAAAAAATTCATTTCCGTATATATGTGCATTTTGAAACAAACTCGTAAGATTGGTGACGAAATTTCATTAAGTCGCCACTTTTTTACTTTTAATTTACAATTAGTTGTCGAATTAAATAATTTGTATATGGCCTAATTGCATTAAAATAAGTCAATAAACGAACACGTCGTCTTTATTGTTGGTGTACAAACATGTAGTTTCTTATTGTTTTCACATTTCATATAAAAATAATTATTCATAGCGTGTGGCACAAGCGTAATATACGATTGATTAAAAAATCTTTTTTTCTCAGAGTATTGTATAGCGTTGCACACGTTTTATTTGGTCGGATATCTTTTTAAAATTTTTGGTAGTTTTTAGTATTTGTTTCGTGTTAACATTGGCCATTGATGAATGTCATAATAACGATAGATTACTTTGTAATATAGATTTGAATGGATTTAAATAAAAAAAATATCTTCTACAATAAAATATGTTCTTTTTGTGAATTATTCTTTGATTCAAAATGGCCAGTTATTTTAAAAATTAAACATTTTCTTTGAACATGCAACATTTAACTTAAATAGTTATCTATAAATTTATCTCGTTGTGAAATAAATGTCTAGTAATTTTTCCATTTGTACATATTTTTTCTTTACAACAACATAGTCACTGTCCAAAATGTCAAAACCGACATTTTTGTATTAATTAGCAATTAAAAACTTAAACGGGGTTGGAAACAGATTTCAGATTATTAGTTTATATTTTTCAAAATTTGTATTTTGTTTTTCGTTAATAAAGTTTCGAGGTATCGAATCAGATTGCTAATTACTGCTCCGAATAATCCTCTCATGATAATTAAACAATTTATTCATCCATTTTTTTAAATACACTTTTATTAAATACAGCTTGTATGTTCTGGTTTTGAATGCACACAATATGAGGGTTTCCGCCAGTTTAGGGAACATATCTATATTACGTCACCTATTTTTGACAATTTTTTTTACCCTCGCTCTGGTTACCATCTTTAGTATACCTGTAGTTTTCATGTAGTAAATAATACGGTTTTCAATTATTTTTACCAGATAAAAAGTTAGAAAATTAATTTGGCTCAAAATTTTCACTATCACAGCGTGACGCCATAAGTGTATGCATACCTATAGTTACAAGTAAAAACGTAAGGCCAGAGGCGACAGACATATTTGCTTAATTGAATATAGCTCGAAAAAGTGCAAGTTTTTATTTCCTCACCCCAGTGCTGGGTTAAGCACGTAGCAAGAGTTCACATTTAAATGGCTTCATCTCTGCCTGAACGTAATTTATCGAGTGAAACTTTTTTTTATTGGTGTACGACAGCAGAGGCCCTCTTAGAATTTAGCAGTTACCGTCGCCTGTAGGATTCAACGCCGGTGGCATCGCGAACACGCTGCTGTCGCATAAGGGTACAGGATCTTGTGTCGCTGATGCCGGAACACAACACAAGGTTATTATGGCGACATACTTAAGACCAAAGATGGTCGCCATCCAGGCGGGCTCGGGGCCCTACCACGTAGCTGGGGGTGGGTTGTTTTGTCGCTTTTTACGACAGGCCGATCCGACTGCAGTTTAGTATTCTTTCTCCGCCTTTGCACGGATAAAGAAACGAAATTTCAAAGAAAAGAAATTTATTAAGACGTGATATATTGTTATATATTGTTTACTTGATCTCATAAAAACGTGAGAAGTTACACTTTTTCGAACTAAGACACGTCAGAAGAATTTCATACGGTAAACGCTCAATGTAGAATTTGAGTCGGCTCGACAGCTGTATGGTACAAAAATGTATGCGTGTACCCTTGCGCCTTCGAAAGAATCTGCTGCGGGCCCCGCGCTTGCTTGACCAGGCACTGCCCCCAACCCCCTTCTCCTTGTGACCAAGTCGTGGTATTTTGAAGAACTTTTTTTTTTACATTACGCTCAAATCATCCAAGGATGTATTCTAACAAACATCCTATCGCAAGCAGTGATCATAATTTTAATTTTAAAAGTAAGGAAATAATAATTTTTTTTTCTCCTGCAAACAGGAATAATACCTGACATTTTACCTACTAGCGATAATAAAAGTTTATGCAAGCTGATGTCGAGAATATGAAACCTGTTACCTGTCAAAATTCCCATAATCCAAACTCTATACTCGATGATTGTTTTCACTTGTGGAGACATGCACGGAGAAACTTTCAGCTTTTATAAAAAGACGGTCTCACCACCGCGGGCTCTTAGGCCATTACTATTAAATGGACCGTCAGCCTGTCTGGTGCCCTTCAGTAATAATAATAATAATTTATTTATTTCATAACAATACTTATAACTATATACATAAAGTTGACAACTATACAATCAAACAATATTAAGGTCATCAAATAAAATTCTGTATAGTTATGCTATGAAACAAAAACATCAGCCCTTCAGTTATAAAAGCGTGACGGTAGCCATGTTCTTTTTATGTTAGCACCAGAAAAGGGAGTGATGCAAATAATACTGATGCAAACAGTAGCCACTAGTGTCGCCCAATCAAAGTACCTAACAGGAGACCCTCGGCCTTGGAAGAAACTAGGATTAGCTACTTTTAACCCTTTCCTTACCGCTCCGTTCTGCCGAAGTGACGCCACTGAAGCGCGCCGCGAAATGTTCACATTCAATAACTAAATTAATTGCGCTCTCAGAGGAAAGTGATACACACGGATTGTCAAATGGATGAAAAAATTCGGCGCCAGTACACACGGATGATTGCAAAACTGAAGTGGCAGTGGGCTGGGCACATAGCTCGAAGGACTGATGGCCGTTGGGGCAGAAAAGTCCTCGAATGGCGACCGCGTACCGGAAGACGCAGTGTTGGTAGGCCCCCCACAAGATGGACCGATGATCTGGTCAAGATCGCCGGAATAAGTTGGATGAGGGCAGCGCAGGACCGATCATCGTAGAGATCTTTGGGGGAGGCCTTTGTCCAGCAGTGGGCGTCTTCCGGCTGAAATGATGATGATGATGACACACGGGGTGTCCAGTGGATGTCCAATGAAAGGGTTAAAGTGACTAAGAGATCAAAAAGAGAAAATAAGGTAAAGAGGAATATGATAGTTGAATTTTCAGTAAGTACCGCATTAAATCAAGCAACAGTTTTATTTCAATTAAAAAGTTATTATATTATGCATAGAAATAGTCTTGAGATATAATTAATTGTTGGTCATTGCGGTAAGTATCGAGGGCTGCCCAGTGCAGCGTGTCGTCGGACTCCTCCGGCTTGCGGCGCTGCACCTGTTTCGCATTCCAAGCCTTGCTGGCGGACACCGCTTTCTGTAAATTGATATTCCATCATAGTTATGAATAGACATTTTATTTTTGAAGGCATACTTTCTAATACTTTAATCCGTGTAGGAGAAACATTACTGACTTCTGCCGTCGGAGTCGGCCTGTCTTAAAAGGCGACCAAAACAATCCAAGCTGAATGGCAAACTATGGATTTTTAATATGCCGCCATTTAACGTGTTCAGGCACTAGTGACCAGGTTCCAGTACGACTACGCGGATGGCGGCGTGTTAGCGGTGCCCTTGGCGTTGTAAACACCCATAAGCGATGGTAACTGCTAATTACTAAGTGGTCGTCAGCCTATGCTCCAGTAGTGTCCTGAAATAAAAAAAAACTATTTTTTTCTTTATTGAAAAGGAGTTTCCCGCCTAGCGTTAGCGAAGCTAAACGTCACCAAGTTAATCACATTAATTTACTTAATTATAATGGATTAAAAATGAATAATATAGTCTCCAAACCTTTTTAACATCCTCGGGCAAAGGACATGATAAGAAGCCAAATTTACATCTATTTTCTAAGTTAGTGTGGCGCGCTTCGGTTCGCACCGCTTGCCATCTTATTTGATCGGGACAATACCCTTAGGCGCGGACGCCACCTTCTGCTGTCTGGGAGAGCAGATTCGAAATCGCTCGCGACAGCACAGCAGTCGTTAACCGAAGACCGAAAGCCACCACGAGAGGCTACGCGCCCGCCGTATAACCGACAACCGCAAACGCCATTAGTTTTATCGAAGATCGTATTGTGTTATTGTGACGTATTTTCTATCCGTTTTCGTACTTTCTATTCTTTTGTTATTTTTAACTCTTGACAATACAGTGCATTTTTTAGTAATTCCTTTGTTTAATTTCTATCTTCTTAAGTTTTATTGTTTTATAATTTTGGGACTCATAAAGCGCCCACAGTGGTCATTAATATAAATGCGTGACAATGTTCAATAAATAATTACAAGTTCCCAAAGTAAAAATGATGGAACCTGATGTAAATGATTGGTAAAATATATTTTAAAATTTATTTTATTACCTCTCTTCTTTCTTCATAAATCTTCTTCTTAAATTCGTCTGCTTCTTTACTTTTTTTACGAAGCTCATAAAACGATTTGTTATATCTGTCGGAAGACGAAAAATACTAAACATTTAGGCTAAAAATGTTAAATGATAATGTGAAGGCTTTTGATGTGACAGACGAAGCTTGCCAATTTATAACTGAATAGAAATACTTTGACGATCCCAGGTAAAAAAAAGCAAATATTTTTCATTTATATTTTAGGATCAGTAGAAGTTTCAGTATAGTATGTCAAAAGTATTACTTTAATCCCTTCAAATAAATAGTTTAACGATTTCTTTTAGACAATATGTTCCTATCAGATGTACAATATTTACTTGCGGCTTGTAGATTACTTCTTTTTGGAATATTACCTAACAATAAAAATAGTCATCCCAATGTCTAGTTACATTTAGGCCGACTTGCACAACCAATCACTAAACCGATTTAACGCTAAACTTATTTAAATCGTCATTCTGTCCCTGTCAAATGTTGTCAATGTGACAGGGACAGAATGACGATTTAAACAAGTTTAGCGTTAAATCAGTTCAGTGACTGGTTGTGCAAGTCGGCCTTAGTATAGTTTGCTAAGCTCAACAGAAACTCGGAAAATATGATTCGATCTTATGTCAGTTGAATTTATTATAGTCGCATACTCACACGGGCTTGGGGCCCTACCACGTAGCTAGGGTGGGTTGTTTTGTCGCCTTTTACGACAGGCCGATCCCGGCCGCAGAGGTGAGTTCTTTCTCCGCCCCTGCACGGATAAAAGGCGAGCTTCTTTAAACTGATATAAACTAGAACGGCGTGGATTGGGCCGCCGAAGCACGCACGCGTGAGCGGTGGGGATCCGTCGATGGCCCTGAACTTGGGCGCTGACAGCCTCGGTGGGTGTATGAGTGTAGTTGATAATACTTACTTGTGTGCCAGCAATTTATGGGCAAGAACATGAATAGGGTTCTTCGGTGTTGCCATTCCTACATCGAACAACGCATCCGGGAGGATACTGCCGAAGGATTCCCATAAATACTGTACCGTTTCGGAATTTAAAGTTCCTACAAGAAATTAATTTTATAAGGTTCCTGAGTCATTAATTCTTGTTTTCCAATTACAGCACTAGAGCGCATTATGCGACATAATGCTCAACGTTGAATGTATCAACTACAGCAACGCTTCGCACAATCGAGCACTCTCAAAAGTGATGCATGCAATCGAATACCAACTCAGTGACAGAAAATTAACAAGTGTTTTTTCTTTAAATTGGCATTGATCGAAATTTTATTTATATATTTTATCCTTAGTTTCGTTTCATCGTAGTTTTTTTGGAAATAATCAAAGTTAATAAAATTAATATAAGTATGGATGGTGCCCTCTGGTGGTGTATTTGAAAACTAATTCACGTTCCAATTAACCATAAGCATAATTCGGCATTGTGCGCCACTCAGTCGCATTATGCTCTGTAATTGGAAAACAAGGAATGTTATATGTCAATAAAACGGGTAACCAGGTCTTCAGTGTTTTTTTCGATACTAAATCATATATCCGTTATTTATTTACTAAAGAAAAAAAAAATAATTAAAGTTAAATAAATGAAATATACTGTGACAATTCACACGGCGCCTTCTAACCCCAAAATAAATAGCCGAGCGCTTGGGTTATGCGTACTAAACGACTGGTATTATTAAAATGCTTTTTTTAAATAAATGTATATACATTAATACGGAGTCCAGAGGGCAATGTAACCCCCGCAGGCGTAAGCAGTTACCGTCGTCTACGGATGTTTCCAACACTAGGAACACCGAGAAAACGCTGCTATCCCACAGGGGGTACAGGAACCTGCATCATTAATGTCGGAATACAACACAATACAAGGTTATAATGGCGGGATATACTTACTTATACACCAGGGATGGTTGTCATCCAGACAGGCTTGCAGCTCTAAATACCACGTTAGCTGTTACGACACGGAGGTCGTCGTTCGTCCGTTTATTTTTTTAAACACAGGCATAGATTTAATCTATTCTGACATAATGACAGAATGGAAAATAAAACGCATTTGTCTTTAGAAATCAGCCATATTTTTATGTCGATGTTTACATGAAACGTTCTCGATTTCTCGTTTAGTTTTCAGCAGTCATTTTAGGTAACTGGTAGATCCGTGTTATTAAACTCTGAGACTAATATAAAGGCCACGGTTTCGAATCCCACGGTGGCATATACAGCATAGGCTGTTTATCTCGTTTAACGTGCATAGCATAATTGCCATATACTGACGATGAAGAAAGATATCGTGACGAAACCGGCATACTGAAATCACCAATATGACTATCCATCTTGGACAAGCCTGGCGGGTGTACAGTCCGTTCCGTCTAGGCGGAGACTGGAGCCCAACAGTGGGACGTTTATGGGCTGATATTATTAGTTATTTTGCGGAGATAACCTCTGCGGCCGGGGCCGGCCTGTCGTAAAAGGCGACAAAACAACCCACTCTAGCTACGTCGTAGGGCCTCGAGCCCGTCTGGATGGTGACCACCTTTGGTTTTAAGTATGCCGCCATAATAACCTTGTATTGTGTTCCGGCATTATTGACCCAAGTTCCTGTACCCTTATGGGTCAGCAGCGTGTTCGCGATGCCACTGGCGTTGCAAACACCCATAGGCGACGGTAACTGCTAAATTCTAAACGGGTCGTCAGCCTGTCTGCTGTCCCACAGCAATAAAAAAAAGTTATTGTCACGATCTTCAAAACAGTACGATATACACGCGTTTAAAATCCAAAGTTTCTTTTCATTACTTTAGTCTTATATGTTCAATTGAAGTTTATTAAGGTCTAGAAATAAATGCGATACGCAGATATTAAAAACATTATAAATATTTATTAATACGCTATTTAGCGTTTTTTGAGTTCAGCAGACAGGCAAACGGCCCATCCGGTAGCAGGTCACCGTTGCCTATGGACGTCTACAACAACCAGCAACAACAAAATTTGATTTTTCGGATCAGCAAAAAAAAAAATAACCAATTTGAAGAGTAACGTTTATAGTCTTGAGATTTTTAGTTAAAAAGAACGCCAAAGCAACATTCAACGCACAATCCTAACGAAAATTATTATGTCCACTAGTGTAATTTTATATCATTTACCTTTTATATCAGTAGGTTCCGATGTAGGTAATATTTCATCATTATCCAGATCATTGATCGCCATTTTGCATTTTACATTCCCTGAATCAGTATGGCCACAATCCTTTGTGACCTTTACGAACAATGTGTCGTCGTCTAATTTGTATTTAATAGCACAAGGAGCGCTTTGGTATAACTTCTCGCCGTGTTCATATATATATCTGCCGTTCTCGTCGTAGTAATATTTGTCTTGTTCTGAAACCTAAAATGATCATCACTGTCACATAAGCAGTACTTTTGAAGTTATATCTACTTCTTTTGACGCGTTTGGATAAGAATATGAGTAAAATAGCAGAGAGTAAATTTTTACGATGCGCGTGCACACGTACTGCCAAAAAACGACATGACGATGACGAAGTTAGCTGCTAACTGTATGTCAAGTTTCCGTGAAAACTGAACTACTATATTTAAAGGAGTTTCCAAATATTTATAAATCTAAAACTCGTATATTAATTTTACGTACGTAAACTAATTAGGTAAACCAGAAGATCCTCAGCAGACCGACCATGCGAAAACCATATTGGCGATCATTTAGCAACTGGGAATCCTCCAGGTAACCCAAGGGTTGCGCGTTGATAATCCGCTTCATCACTTTTGAGAGCAAAGAAGTTATCACTATAGGTCTATAGTTGGACGGTTTCGTCCGGTCACCCTTTTTGGGAATAGGGTGAACATGGGCCACCTTTAGGGTGGGTAGGTTCGCACAGGTGCGATGAGTCGGCCGGAGCAGATATTTACGTTTTCGTCAGAAACAATAGAAAATGAATATTTATTCATAAATATACCATGTGTATCAGGGATGTTATGGATATGATATTTCGGATCTGGATACGGATATGGATATAGGAATAAAATTATATCGGTTTCGGATAAGATTACGGATATGCAATTATTTCGGATTATCCGTTAGTTTCGGATAGTTTCGGTTACGGATATTAGATTGAAGTAAAATATAAACACAAAATGACACAAATATATCGAAACATGTCGTTTTATTTAGATTCCGCCCTTAAACGAAACTATCCGAAACTTGTGAAACGGATACGGTTACGGATACGGATATAATTTTATTTCGGATATCCGATAGTTTCGGTTACGGTTACGGAGCTCCATAACATCTCTGATGTGTATGTGATTTTAAATTGTATATGGTGGTTGTAAAAATTCGTGACAAAAGTGACTTTTATCTTAATTTTTTTAAGTGTATTTATAGATTTAAGGTTAGTTGTCGGTATGTATTTTTTATTATTTGATTATATATATATATATAAATATTTGTTTATAAGTGTTGTGTCGGGGATGAAATCTTTAGCTATAATTGTTCTGTTATGCCAATTAAGTAGAACGTCTTGCGTGCGTACATAAGTACACACACAAGTTTTTTTCTATCTCTTTTTTATATTGGCAACATGAGCATCTACGCTACTGAATATAACGCTACTGAATATCGTTTTTGGCCCTTTTGTCTTTTTTGTGCATAAAAGAAATATGAAATTGATATGTCTTCATTTGATATTGCATTCGCTGTCATCTGCTCTAAAAAAATTAAATCGACGTATAAAATAATCAGGACATGTGTGTGTCCAGCTGAATTGAGGACAAGTTCAAGGAATGAGACTGTTTTGATAATTTTTCATTATTTTCTTTTAGTTAATTTTATCCTCAAATCAATCTTCCCAGAGTTGGTTCCTGCATCTGTTTTTATGTCCGCATACGCTTAGAATGCAGACTCACAAAGATAAGTAGAAGAAAAATGCATAAGCCTTTTCACTACAGCATTGTCAATCGCGTTTTGTTTTTTTTTTGTTTTTTTACTTTTCCTAATTGTTGCCGTGGTACCACTGGTGTACGCTCGAGGCAAATTTGGGCACAGATAATTAAAACGGGCTAGATCAATTAGATATGATCACTCATAGATATAAATAAGATGAATATTTTTTACCTCTGTAAATTTGCCTTCACAGGTTAAATGGTATACGTGCATGCTGTGGTCGAAATGATACACTTGGTGGTTTAACTCGTCCATTAGGTATGAACCGATGTTATTTTGGTAAAATATCCGATCAGTTCCTACAACATTTATCATTAATATAGATATGATTGTAGACTCGTATAGAGAACTAAGGCTCTCTAGTCACGATACACTAAGCAACAACTTGCTTGGTATCGTTTCGGCTTAACATGATGAGACGAACGCTCCGTA
This sequence comes from Malacosoma neustria, assembly GCA_963693495.1. Classification (NCBI taxonomy): domain Eukaryota; kingdom Metazoa; phylum Arthropoda; class Insecta; order Lepidoptera; family Lasiocampidae; genus Malacosoma; species Malacosoma neustria. The sequence goes on from OY856388.1 coordinate 16,540,969, forward strand.
TACCTTGGACGGCCAAGAAAACATAAATCTACTCTGGACCAGTTTCGCATTAAAGTCAGGCTCTTATTTTGGTCACATTGTCCGACGACAGCCGGATAACTTGGATAAGCTGATCGTGACGGGCAAGATGGAAGGAAAGTGATCTCGTGGCCGCAGGTAACCGCCCTTACTGGACTCCCAATAGCAACCGCTATTCGAGAAGCTGAGGACCGGACGAAGTGGAAACAGCTTATCAAACAAGACATGGTTGATTTTCAAGGATACGACCTTCAATAACAAATAATTCAACCACGAAGAAGATAAATAATAGTCAGTAAAATTACGAAACATATACTGGTAAATGGCCAGTTTAGGATAAAAGGGTAATAATAATAAGTAACATAAAACTTGAAGAGTTAATTTGATATTTTATTGCAAAGTCTACCTCGAACACAGAAGAAAGAAATTAGCGGTCTGCTCTCTTCTACGATTTTCTCTTGTAGGTATTCTTTACGCTCTTTGAAATTTTCACCAAGGGTCTGCCAACATAGATGCTTTGGGCCGGGCAGCTCAGTTGTTCTAGAAGATGCGTTAAAAGGCTATATAAATAACATCGTTATATATATAGCCGTTATAACATAGGCGTTTTAAATAACATCTAAATCTTAATAAATGTGAGAAAGATTACTGCTAAAAGTAGTTCTGCAAAGATTCT
>OY856388.1:18709162-18726662 GCA_963693495.1 Malacosoma neustria
CCATGTGATGTTGGGGACTGTCCATTCGTCCAAGGGTCTGCCTCCAGCAGAGACGTCGGTCAAGGTTTTAGCCTTGTCCGATATCCTGTCGTCCAGCAGAATCCTTGTGAATTTTGACACCACCACCACTGGGTCGTTTGAGGGGGTAACGAATTTGAGTGGAGTGGCCTCTTTCCCTGCTTCCTCCTCCCGGGCCACCAGCCCACCGGTCTTGTTATAGGCTGCCATGTATTCCCCCGTCACCTCCCCCGCTAACACGGTGGAGGTGGCGTTGTCGTACACAGCTGCCTCTGCTTCCTCAAGTTTTTTGTTAAGCACGTTTGCAATCCCTAGATTGTAGGCGTCCAAGATGGATTGGCCCGCCCGTTTACTTAGGGTTAAGTTGGCTTTGCAAACTGCCAAGAACTCGAGGAATGCGTTGACCCAGTGGTCTTTAGGCTCCTTCGGATTTAACAGGGTTGGGGGTTCCACTATCCCCATGTCGGCTTTGAACCTCACTTGGGTGGACTGTGGAAGTATGGGGAGTGGGAGTTGGGTTAGGGTGGGTTTTAAAAGTAGATGGGGGAGAAGGGGATCTCCTTTGTTTATATGTTCTAGCGTCTCTGCCGCCAGTGAAAATTTTTGGGGAATGGGTTTTCTCTGTTTCTGTTTCGCCTCTTGGCTTGTTGTAGTGATGTCCCTTTGGAGGCGTTCAGAGCCACTGAGGCCGTCCTGAGTTGGTAGTGGGTGGCCGTGGCGGTCGATGGGGTGGGTTACTTCGGCTCCGGGCCGGTAGGGTTTAAGAAAATTGAGGTTTTGTCCTCTGTTTTCGTAAACCACTACCTCATGAAACTCTGAGGCGCATATAGCTCCCCAGTAGTCCCGGATTCCGCCGATTTCGTAACCCACTGCCATGACGTCCAGACTGATTCTCCTAGGGACGTTTGAGTGTTCCGAACTGGTTTTGGTGAGGGCGTGTAAGATTTTGCTGGCTTTGGCGAAAGGACTGAATTCGTCATCAGTGTCGTCGCCTCTGTCGAGCAGCAGGATTAGCTTGTCGCTTTCTCTGACTACTCGGCATTCTACGCCAGCTACCAGAGCGGACGCCAGTGAGTTGTAAACGCGGCGCCGCATGATGTTTTTGGTTGTACTGCCCTTTAGTAATTTGGCCAGTCCGGGAGAGATGGTAACGTTTTTTGGCCCTTGGGCGTTGCAGAAGCAAATCCCCGTTTTTTCTTTGTTTGTGTCCATGAAGAGTGCCACCCCCCGCAGTCGTATGCCCGGGGTCCCTATCTCACCATGGTGTTGCAATTGAATGCGGTTTACCACGGCGGGTTGTTGTACGGGGCTAGTTGGAGTTGACTGTAGGGGGTTTTGTGTACTTTGTGGTGTTATTGTTGTTATGCACGCTGATGGTTTACTCAACGTGCTATTATTTTTGAAGACTACTCTCATCAGATGGTCGATGAAGTTTAGAAGGTGTTTCCTGGTTTCTGCGTTGGCTAGGATGATGTTGAGCCGATCCTTGGCTAATTGTTCGCCGATTTGGATCTCGCAGTCTACTCTCTTCGCCTCGAAACGTGGGCACTGTAGGATGAGGTGCCATACGGACTCTACGACGTTGGGGTCACACTCACAACCGGGGCTGTCTTTCAACTTGAACCGGTGTAGGTATTCCGCCATCGCTCCGTGTCCTGTCAAGATTTGCACGTGGTAGGGTGTCAGTTTTTCTGTCCTCACCATGCGGTACGCTTGTACCACGTTTGGGAGGAAAGTCTTCGTGACGGACCCTGTGCTGGAAGAATCGTATCTGTCCTGCCATATGCGGACTGATTCCTCTCTGATCTTGCGTTTGACGTAGGACACGGGTAGCTTGTCATAGTCGTATGTCTCCCCCTCCCGCAGCGCCGCTTGCTTAGCCAGTTCGTCGGCTCGCTCGTTTCCGGCGGTTCCTATGTGGGCTCGGATCCAGAAAAGACGCACTCTTCTCCCCTCTGCACTGATCTCTTTTATGCCCTCCTGGATGGATTTTGCGAGTGGGTGATATGGTTTGGGGTTGGACAACAGCTCTAGTGAAGATCTTGAGTCGCTCAAGATATTCACGACTGGGTCGCTGCTGTTCTTTGCCATTGTCACCGCCTCGAGGAGGGCGAAGAGTTCCGACTGGAATACTGTGCACGAGGGGTGCAGACTGAAGGTCGAGTACCTGGTCTCCTTGTCCTGTTCCCACCATGTGAGGGCGGCTCCTACCTTGCCCTCATATTTACTGCCGTCCGTATAGATATACGGGCCGGCGAGTTGGTGGGTTTCTCTGACATCGGAGTCCAGGTTCTCGAGGAGCTCGAACTCGGGTGTTGTGAGTTCGGCTGGATGGGGGAGGTCGTGAAAGTTTACCCTTTGCTCCATTATACCTTCGGGTGGTAGGTAGTCTGTCGTTATTCCTTTTTTGGATTTGAAGAGAAGCGCCGCCTCCCGGACCCTGAGATCCATAGGGAGTGTTCCCGAGAGGACTGCTGCAGAAGTGAGCGAGACCGTTCTGTACGCTTTGCAGATTTTTATGGCGAAGCAACGATGAAGAGCGTCCAGACGGTCGCGGACCGTCTGGAGTTCCGTCGCGTGATGCCATGCGCTCGCCGCGTACAGCACGATCGGCTCAACGACCGAGACGTAGATCGTCCTGACTATCTCTCCGTTTAAGCCCCAAGTCACCTTCGCCGCTCGCGCGAGCTGCTTGTAGATGTCTGCAGACTTTTTACACACTGCTGACACATGCGAGATGAAGGTGAGGTTATGGTCGATGGTAAGGCCGAGGATTTTCATCTCGGAGACTATTTTTAGTCTACTCCCTGACATGTGGAAGTTGGGTTGGTCGTACTTAAGCTTCTTCGTTAAGAGCATCACGTTGGTTTTGTGCGCTGCGAAGTTTAGCTTGTTCTGACCACCCCACTCCTCCACTGCCTCGAGGGCCGAGTTTACTGGAATTTCCAAGGCGGAGACCTTTGTGGCAGAGAAAACCAGGACGACGTCGTCTGCGAATGCTTGACAGTGAACTCCCAAGCCAGTGAGTTTGTGGAGCAGCGAGTCCAAAATGATGTTCCAAAACGTTGGGCCTCCAATGGAGCCCTGGACACATCCCTTAGTTGTTGGTCTCTCGCTGCTCGCTCTGGCGTAATTGACCACGATGCTACGGTCGGTGAGATAGGAGTTCACAGTGTCGAACAAGTTCGCCGGACACCTCCTGACTATTAATTGATGTTGTAGGGCAGGCCACCACGCGTTGTCGAAGGCGCCCTCTATATCCAGTGAGACTAAGACCACGTCCCGGCTCTGCTCGAGCTCGGATCGTAAATGTCCCACAAGGTGACAGAGGGCGTCCTCGGTGCTGCGCTGCGGCATGAAACCGTATTGTGCCGGATGAAGTGTGGGGAAAATGTGATGTTGTATACGTCCCACTAGTAGCTTTTCTACTATCTTGCCGAGTACGGGGAGTAGGCCAATGGGTCTGTAGGACTTTGGATGGGTATAGTCTTCTTTCCCTGGTTTTCGCAGGATGATGACGTGTGCGACTTTCCACTGTTTGGGGAAGTGATTCAGCGACAAGCATTTATTTGCTATCGCTAGAAACACTCCACCGTCCGCTTCGATCGCACATCTGCAAATGTCGGATGTAAGTCCGTCCGGACCGGGGGCCTTCTTTGGATTCTGTGCTTTGAGCACCGTGTCCAATTCGGCCTTCCGGAACGGCGGGTCGTTTTCCGACAGATTTGCTTCCTGCAGGGCTTTGTCCTTGACTCTCTCCCTAAGATGACTGTGTGATGGTTTGTCTGTCGATACAGAGTCTTCTGGATAGAACGTGTTGGCCAGAAGGTTTGCCGAGTTTTCGGGACTCAATGTGGTCCCATCGGCGCTCCGCAGGAGCATGTCTTCTTGTCTTCTGGCTGTTCTCCTTATTACTCTGTATATACCATCCCACAGACTCTCTTTCTCGTGTGTGGTACAGAACTCTTTCCAGCTCGTGGTTTGTGCTGCCAAGACAGCCTGAGTGTAGTCTTCTTTTTCTTTTTTATATTGTTGATAGACGGAGGGCTTACGATGGGGGGCCGCGTTTTTGATTCTGCGCTTTTTGCGCAGGACTTCCGCTTTTTGCTCTTGGAGAGCAGCGGTCCACCATGGTGGCTTGGTCTTCCCTTTGTAGGTACCTATTTCCCTTATCGTGCTGGTGTTGTTGCACGCGTCATGGATTGTGTGTGTGTAGGCACCCACTACGGCGTCCAACTCCTCTCCGGATGTTACGCTTCCGATGAAGTCCGTGGTGATGTTGGCCGCTGAAAGGCGGGCGCGGAAAAGTGACGCGAACTCGGACCAGTCGGCTGACGCTACGTTGTACTTGCGCGTTGTCACCGTGCCGAGAGGTTTCAGCTCGGTTGACAGGCGCAGCCCAAACGTTATGGCGTTGTGGTCAGATGTTATTAGGTCGCGATTCACTCTCCACGCCTCCACCCTGTCTAGCAGCGGCGTACTACAGGTTGTAATGTCAACTATGCTGGTGCACAGTTGATTCCTCCTGTAGACCTCGAACGTTGGCGTGTCTCCTTCATTGAGAATGTGGAGGTCTTGGCCGTTAAGGAAGTCGACGCAAGCTCGTCCCACCAGTGGCTCCATGCGTTGACGTCGCCGCCTATTATTAGATTACTCGTGTTAAGGCCTTCTACAGCCGTTGTAGTTGATACGATATTGGCTTCAATATCGTTGTCTCCCTCAAAGTAGACCGAGATGGCTCCGAACTTCAGGTTACCTGCTACCAGTAGAACCGCCGCTTCCGTTTCCGTGACAAGTTGGGGGTCATGAATGACCTCCAAGTAGTCACGGAATACTAATACGGCGGCCTTTACCGGTTTTTGGCGATTGAGAGTGCACTGGATGATCTTAGTGCCGGGGTAGTCGGACATGCATCCAGTCCTTCCCACGTATGGTTCCTGGACTAGTGCAACGTCAATTCCCCTCTCACTCGCGACTTGCAGGAGCTCCTGTGTGGCGATTTTGGAGCGTTGGAGATTTGCCTGTATGAACTGCAGGCGTAACTTTCTCGATCCGCTTCGAGGTGTGTTGGGCTGGGTGTTGGTGCCCTTAACAACTGTAGTTGACTCTGGACCGCGCTATAGTGTCCCACCGCTGTCGTTCGGGGCAATCAGAGTGGTGGGCGTGATGGTTTGTCCACCTTGGGGAGTCTGGGGTCTTGCTCCCAGCTAACTTGCAATTCCTGCATGTTGGTGGTAGCCCTTCCTTCCTCTTATTGCACTCCTCCCATGAGTGCTTCCCACTGCAGTAGCTGCAGTAGGTGTCACCTTCTGGGCAGTGTGCTCGAGAGTGGCCGTACCCCAGGCACTTTGCGCACTGAGTGAGGGGGGACTGGTCGCTTACCATCCTCTTTTGTATGCCGATGTACAGCATACCCTCCTCTGTGAAGCGCTTGTGGACCGGGGCGGACACCTCCAGGATGACGTTACATTGTAGTGGGTTGCGCGTCCTTTTACGAGATCTAACTCGGATGTGAATGGCCGCCGGGGTTAACATCTTGAGGAGATGTTCGTTCTGTTTAAGGAGTTGTTCTTCGATCTCCTTGTCCGAGTGGTAGGCCATCACGTCCTTGATGATTATTAGTGGCAGCGACGTTTTCGCTATCTCCGCTTTTAGTGTAGTGTTTTGTTGTACCCTTTCTCTTACCAGCTGCAGGTCCGCGCTCGTTCCGCAGCTCAGGATAACCTTTTGGTTCCGAGCGGTCCGCACCTTTTCCACACGTGCCCCGGTGTTTTTGGGGTCGATGGTTTTGCGAATCTCCTCAATTACTTTTTCGCCGGTTTTGTTAGGATCTGTCGACGAAATTATGAGGGTGTGGTTTGGACGTAATACGGGCTTCCTCCGAGTGGCTTCGGCGTAGGATTTTTTGGCCGTCGATGAAGGTTTAAAGGCTGGGTCTTTTGTGAGGGCCAGTTCCTCCGCAAGGCTCAAGCTGGGCTGCTCTTGCGGGCTTTTTTGTTCCCTCATGGCCTTAAGTTCGGATTTGACCGCCTCTAGGTTCTCCGTAATGGGTTGTAATTTTACTTCCAGGTCGACCGCTGGCTCGCGCTGGGCAGTTGATTGGGCACTAATGATATGTTCGTGTACGTTTGATTTTAATTCTTGTAAGGCACCTCTCATGTTTTCGAGAGTGCTCTTTAGGGGCTCTGATGTATGGGAGGTTGGACTTGTGGGGTCTTGGGACCGCTCGGCTCGCTCCGCTTGTTCCTGGAGCTTATGGAACGTTGACGCGGATGTTTCCCTTATGGACTCAGTTGTTTTTTGAAGTCCACCTATGTCTCTGCGCATGCAGTCCAATTGACGGGAGATCGTTTCTACTCCACTTTGGAGTTTTTCGACCGCCTCTTTGGTCTGAAGCCCTCCCTCCTTGGTCTTGATTGGGGAGGACGTGATATGCTGCAGTGACGTCTGGAAAGAACTCATCCGCTTGTCGATGGTTTTAACCGACTCGGAGATCGCAGATATTTTGGCGTATGTCTCCGAGGTTTCACGGCCAAGCAAGTCCCGAACCGCACCGGTCGACTCAAGGCCGGACTTGATGTCCTGGCGGGCCAAGGCAACTTCTCCGGAGAGTGACACTGTGATCCTGGTGAGTGCATCCGCGTGAGCTCTCTCTACGCGGACCAGCTCCTGGGCGTGTCTCGATCTTTCTTTCTCCAGATTGTATTTGTGCCTGGACCTGGAGTCGGCCAGCGCGAGACAGGTCTCGTACAACACCTGGAGCGAGTCCAACACTGTGGTCTTCAGCTCCGATTTCATGTTGCCGGACCGCTCCAGCGCCTCTTTTCCCCTGAGGAGCATCTCGTTTGCGAGTTTTGTGGATGCGTCCATTTCCACCCCTCTGACTTTGGTGGAACTTAGGGGGACCATGCTGAGCCGTTTGGCTGGTCCCTCCTCTATGGACGCATCTGAGTCCTCTGCGTCCGAATGAATTGGTCTAGGGGAGATTTCCTCCGCAGACCACTCCTGAACCCTCTTTATGATCGCGGGCGATGGACCCTCGTGGACACTTGAGTCGTCGCTCGCGATGGATCCCGCTGCCGACTGGGTTTTCTTGGTGAGAACCTCTTTGCGTAGGGATCGAGAGGAGGCCCTGCTGGCCTGGGCCGGACGTGAGGTTGAAGTTTTGGAAATTTGAGACATTTTAATTTGTTTTATTTGGTAAGTTAAAGTGAAGTTGGTGATTTAAATTTAAGAGGAGTGGGAGGGGAGAGAAAAAAAAAAAAAAAAAAAAAAAAAAAAAAAAAAAAAAAAAAAAAAAAAAAAAAAAAAAAAAAAAAAAAAAAAAAAAAAAAAAAAAAAAAAACCAAGTCTGGGAGCGGGTGCTCGTCGCTGCGCTGGTATCAGCAGTCTTAACCCCGTCTCCGTGCGACTGATACTTCAGGAGATACAGCAGTCCAAAGTTTTCCAAGATGGCGGCCTAAACCTAACCTTGGAAAACAAACGCAGATATCTCCGGAAGTACCCGGCCGATTTACTTGGGGGAAGGTTTATTGGGAAGGGGAGGACTTACTGAGGGGGAGGGGTATAAAAAATAGGGGTGGTTTTTGGAGGGGTGGTTTTTGATGGGAGAGGGTGTATAGTGTAGTGGGTGTACTAGGGTTGAAAACCCCGTGCTGCTAGGACCAGTATTGGCCGAGATATTGAAGATTTTCTAAAAACAAAATGGCGCCCAAAAAATTTTGATTTTTCTATCTCGGCTGTTTATAGGCCAAAATTCACCGTTTTTGGGCTCAAACGGTGCGTAATATCCTTTGGAAGACAATGGGGGGGGTTTAAAATTAATTTATTTAATATTTTAAGTTTTATTAGTAAAAAACACAATTTAAATTCTAAAAAAGAAAGTATTGAATTTAAAATATTTTTAGAAGTGGGGGGGGGTACTACTGGTCCTACTAGTATTTATAAGGTGTGTTTTGGTGGTGCTGATTTTTGTTAACTAATTTTAAAATAGAAATTTGTATATTTTGATTTTTTATTTTTATATCCACCCGGGATAAAAAATTCCAAAATATTTTTTGGTAATGTTGTTAAGTAGGCTAGCGCGCAGCTATAGCAACAACTTATCACCTTGTCGTGTATAACTAGCCTTAGAAATAGCACAGTGAAATTGTCAACTTATAATAGCTATAGCTTATAATCTATATTACCTAAAATTATTCTGGAACCGGTTCGGAGGTCCTTGCGATGTGGGCTGTGTAAATCCCTCGCTGACGGCCTCCCTGGGGCAATATTTGGAAACGAGGTCGAAAGGTCAAACTTGTTTTTTTGCCTTTCCTGAGTCCGGTATAGGCGGGACCTGTTCGACCTGTATTGCTAAGTTGTAGGGTCCGGGTGGGCGATGATGACTGTCGAAGAAAAAGAGGGGGTTGTCGATCTCTATCCCGAGATATTCGTCCCGGAAGTTTTCAAAGTTTTTTGAAAACCCGGTTTTTTTCGATTATCTCGGCAGATCCTTGTCCTATCTTCTCCTCCTTGGTGTCCTCGTGTTTGCCTGGACGGGGCGCGTCCTATGATATATCGCACAGCTCTCTATGTGTCCTGGTTCTGTAGAAGGTCACCACGTGGTTTTTGTTTTTCTGTCTTTTATTCCCTGGATTCCGAGAGTAGGAAAGGCAGACTTTGTAGTCTTGTAGGGCGCGATGAGGCGCTCCTGGCTGCACTTTCGTAGATATAGGTCACTCGATCGGTTTCCGAGAAAATCGACTTTTTATAACAAAAATTCACTTTTTTCCACTTTTTTTCCTGACACTGTGATCCGATTGCTGCGCGGTTGGTACTGGTGCTTAGAGCTCGCGTTCGCGCTTAAGATGATGTATCGCACGATGTGTTTATCTCTAAAAAACCTATTTTTAGGAATTTTTTTAACGCGGAGCTCTTGTTTTTTAGGTGTGTTCGCGTCGAAGTGCGCGGGGATACTGGTTAGGTTAGGTTAGGTTAGGTTAGGTTAGGTTAGGTTAGGTTAGGTTAGGTTAGGTTAGGTTAGGTTAGGTTAGGTTAGGTTAGGTTAGGTTAGGTTAGGTTAGGTTAGGTTAGGTTAGGTTAGGTTAGGTTAGGTTAGGTTAGGTTAGGTTAGGTTAGGTTAGGTTAGGTTAGGTTAGGTTAGGTTAGGTTAGGTTAGGTTAGGTTAGGTTAGGTTAGGTTAGGTTAGGTTAGGTTAGGTTAGGTTAGGTTAGGTTAGGTTAGGTTAGGTTAGGTTAGGTTAGGTTAGGTTAGGTTAGGTTAGGTTAGGTTAGGTTAGGTTAGGTTAGGTTAGGTTAGGTTAGGTTAGGTTAGGTTAGGTTAGGTTAGGTTAGGTTAGGTTAGGTTAGGTTAGGTTAGGTTAGGTTAGGTTAGGTTAGGTTAGGTTAGGTTAGGTTAGGTTAGGTTAGGTTAGGTTAGGTTAGGTTAGGTTAGGTTAGGTTAGGTTAGGTTAGGTTAGGTTAGGTTAGGTTAGGTTAGGTTAGGTTAGGTTAGGTTAGGTTAGGTTAGGTTAGGTTAGGTTAGGTTAGGTTAGGTTAGGTTAGGTTAGGTTAGGTTAGGTTAGGTTAGGTTAGGTTAGGTTAGGTTAGGTTAGGTTAGGTTAGGTTAGGTTAGGTTAGGTTAGGTTAGGTTAGGTTAGGTTAGGTTAGGTTAGGTTAGGTTAGGTTAGGTTAGGTTAGGTTAGGTTAGGTTAGGTTAGGTTAGGTTAGGTTAGGTTAGGTTAGGTTAGGTTAGGTTAGGTTAGGTTAGGTTAGGTTAGGTTAGGTTAGGTTAGGTTAGGTTAGGTTAGGTTAGGTTAGGTTAGGTTAGGTTAGGTTAGGTTAGGTTAGGTTAGGTTAGGTTAGGTTAGGTTAGGTTAGGTTAGGTTAGGTTAGGTTAGGTTAGGTTAGGTTAGGTTAGGTTAGGTTAGGTTAGGTTAGGTTAGGTTAGGTTAGGTTTTTTTTTTTTTTTTTAATTATGGGCTGCTTTTTCTACTGGCGTAACCAGTAACTTTCGCCAAACATTCTTTTGGGGACTGTGCTTTTTTCGGCTGTCTTAATTTTCTTTTTTGCCCTGCCGTACTCTTTTTCCCTTGGCTTCTTTTAATCTTTTATTTTATTTCCTTATTGCTATTACATTTATTTATATTCTAATACATTATTTCTTATACTAATAATACATTTATTCTCACTTTAATGAATGACATTTTTATTTTCTTATAATAAATTACAATTATCCTTATATTTATTTGTTTTGTTTTCTTTAATTTATTTATTTTATTTTAAGCGCCAAGTATTCTTTCTTTTAGGGACTTCTCTTTTCCAGCTTCTTTTATTCTTGTTGAATGTTTTCTTTTGACTTCTTTTACTTTTGTTTATGATTATCAATTTCTTTCCTTTTTTTTTTTTTTTTTTTTTTTGTATTACATTTCTTATATTTGTTTATTACGTTTTGATTACATTTATTTTCCATTTATTATTTTTCCGCAGCCGTTAACCTTTGTTATTATTACATGTTTATTAAATTTACCATTTTTAATCATTCCGTTATCGAGTTTTGTTCCTTTTTATTGCAGCCCTGACTACTTTGAGGCAGAACCGTTCCAGGTGCGGCCTGGAGTGCTTGTTCGCCATGAACTCAGCTATGTTTTCCTCCGCGAGTTTTGCGCCTACAGCATTCTCCAGGTCACACCTGTCCCGGTCGTGCCTCACGCATTCTAGGAGCAGGTGCTGCACTGTTTCAGAGGCTTGGCCACACACGCAAACAGGATTGTCCTTCAACTTAAACCTATGGAGGTACGCAGAGAACCCCCCGTGTCCGGTCAGAGTTTGCGCCCATTCCGTGGTCTTGTCGATGCTCCTGAGGACCTTGTACGCTCGCGACGCATCCGGGAAGAACATGCGCGTGACCTCCGCTGTGGCTCCACCAGCGTACCGCTGCTGCCATTTTCGGACCGCCTCGGTCCTCAGCCTCCGTTTGACATATGATACCGGACACCTATCGTAGGCCGGAGCACTCCTAGTCTGCCTGGCCGCCTGCCTCGCCAACTCGTCGGCGCGCTCGTTGCCGGGGATTCCCACGTGAGCGCGGACCCAAAAGAGCCTGAGTGTATTGCCACTCCCCTCAATCTCCGCTATATTCTCGCGAATATGGGTAGCGAGGGGATGGCGCGTGTCCGGGTTCCTGACCAAATCCAGTGAGGACCTCGAATCACTGAGCACAGCCGCCCCTTGCAGCTTTGCTCGGATAACCAGGTCCGTGGCCTGGCTGATCGCGAGCAACTCCGCCTGGAAGACTGTGCACAGTGGCTCGAGCCGCATCCGTTTGGTCCTGATCTCGGCCCCACACCGCCAGTAGGTATATGCCGCCCCGACCCCATCATCTGACTTACTCCCATCGGTGTAAATCAGATGATCGGGTAGCTGTAGTCGAGCCACAGTCTCAGGCTGCACATCTTCCAGACATTCATAGTGAATGTCCGGTTCCTCGGCGGGGTGGGGAGCCTCCCAAAAGGCAACACGCTCCTCCAGCTCTCTTCGGTCCAGCTCAGGAATGGGACGACCCCTTTTGCACTCATACAGCCGAGCGGCCTCCCAGATCCGAAGATCCAACGGGAGGAGACCCGACAATATCAGTGCCGCATTGAGCGACACCGTACGGTGGCATTTGGCGATCTTCTGTGCAAACCCCCTCTGCACAACGCTGAGGGCCTTCTGCACAGAGATCTTTTCAGCAGCCTTGGCCCAGGAGCTTGCACCGTACATGATGATGGGCTCTATCACCGCGACGTATATGGTGCGGATAATCTCCGGACACAACCCCCACTCGACTTTAGCCATCGTCGACAACCGCCTGTAGAGGTTCGTCGCCTTTCGACAGACGAACCTCACATGACTGTTGAATGTCAGCTTGTTGTCGACGATGACGCCCAGGATCTTAAGTTCGGGCTCCATCGCGATGCTCTGCCCGCCCATGTGCACGAGTGGAGTGTCGTACTTGAGCTTGCGAGTGACCAGCATTGCTTTGGTCTTCTCAGCGCTGAAGTTGAGCTTGTTCCGCTCACCCCACTCCCGCACACAGGCTAACGCGGCATTGGCATCACGCTGGATGTCGGTGGCGCTGTGCCCCGAGAATACCAGCACCACGTCGTCGGCGAACGCCTGCACGTGCACGCCCAGCCCCTCCAAGGTGTCCAGTAAAGGGTCCAGGAGGAGGTTCCAAAACAGCGGCCCCCCGATGGAGCCCTGGACGCAGCCTTTGGTCGTCGCCTTCTGCGCAGTTCTCCCGGCATACTGCACTGTCACGGTTCGGTCCCTCAGGTAGTCATCGACCAGGCGCCGCAAGTTCACAGGGCATCCCTTCTCAATCAGACGGCACTTTATAGCTGGCCACCAGGCGTTGTCAAATGCCCCCTCGATGTCGAGAGAGACCAGTAGGGCGGTCTCCTTCCTGTGCAGGATGCCTCTGACGTGCTGCATAAGATCATACAGCGCGTCCTCCGTGCTACGTTGGGGTGTGAAGCCATACTGCCTACCATTTGACTTGGGCAAGATATACCAGCGTAGTCTTCGCACCAGCATCTTTTCCAATATCTTGCCCATGATGGAAAGGAGTCCAATGGGGCGATACGACTTCGCGCGACTGTAGTCCTCCCTCGAGGGCTTCCTCAGCACCACGACAGATGCCTCCTTCCACGGCGCTGGGAAGCACGCCAGGTCAAGACACCGGTTTGCGATGCTCCGAAAGAGCTCGATTTCAGCGACAATGGCCGAAGCACATATGTCGCTGGTGAATCCATCGGGCCCCGGTGCCTTTTTGGGGTTAAAGCTACCCAGGGTCCTTCGCAATTCCCCGCTGGTGAAGTGCGGGTCTACGCGGTCTTCCGGGAGCTGCACACTGGCCAGTTCCGCCCGGCTTCTGATGACCGCGTGAATCTCATCATCCTTGCTAGTATCATCGTCCGGGAAGAACGTCCGGGCCAGGAGCTCCACCGATTGTTCCGGACCGAGGGTTACTCCCCCCTCCACGATCAGACGGTCTTCGTGGCGGCCTGACGCCCTTCTCAACACTCTGTAGATTCCGTCCCACATGGATTCCCGCTCGTGCATAGAGCAGAAGGCCTTCCAGCTTTCTGTTTGGGCGTTCACAACCCTACGCTCGTACTCAGCTTTAGCGACCAGGTAGTCGTCGACAACATACTGACGCCGTCTGGGCGCTGCGCACCGAATCCTACGACGCTTGGTGTTTACCTCGCGCCGCAGTTCCTCCAGTTCGCCGTTCCACCAGGGAAAGCCCTTGCGCGGTTTGGGAGGTTTCGCCGCAGGGATCACCTTGAGGCTCGCGGCCTCAATACAGGCGAGGTAATCCCTAACTATCTCTTGCAAGGCGTTTCGATCCCGTAGAGCACCCACCCGCTCAGGTGTTAAATCGCGCGATGAGTACTCTTCCCTGACTACCCTGGTGAAACGATCCCAGTCGACATCTTTGGTGTTGAAGCGCCGAGTCGTCCGCCTGGTGGTCCCTCCAGTGGGCCTTTCCAGACTCAGGCCTACACGTATTGCCCTGTGATCTGAGCTAGTCACGGAGTCGTCCACCGTCCAACTTTGAACACTACTTAATAATCCGGGGGTGCAGACAGTCACATCGACGTGACTGGTAAATCTTCTACCCCCCCGGATCGTGTCGAAGGTCGGGACGACTCCCCTGTTCAATACGTGCAGGTCCGAGTCGTCGAAGAATCCCCTCAGAGTTTCCCCCCGAGCGTCCTCCTCAACACTTCCCCACCACGGGCTCCAAGCGTTAAAATCCCCACCCACGAGGACCCTGTTGGTATCGACCTGGTCCAGCAGCCCCCGCAACTGCATCAGGTACGGTTCAATGGGCTCACTGCCCTCCAGGTACGCCGAAACCACTACCAGTGTCCACCTGCCAGTTTTGAGGGTTACGGCCACAATGTTCTCGGTGACAATTCGAGAGTCCATTAGGACCTCGATCTTGTCGTCGAGAACCATGACCGCGGCCTTAACCGGCTTGGATCTGGCAGTCTCTTTTTGGAATACCCGGACGGCAGGGAGACCAGCGACACGCCCTTCCGCTCCCACGTATGGTTCCTGGACCAGGGCCACACCAACGCCCCTCTCGTGGGCCGTCATGACCAACTCCTGTGTCGCTAACCTTTTCCGTTGGAGGTTTGCCTGGTATACTACAAAGCGCTCCTCACATGCATCACCATCCGTTGTCATCGCCGCGGTGCCCTCAGCAATACGCTACCGAGGCGCGCGCTATCCCTTCCCACCTTTGCCGGATTGGGCACTCCTCACCGAAGGCAGTGTGACCCGTGTCCCGAAGTCCAGCCCGGTCGCAGTTCCTGCAAACAGGCGGTTCTCCGGCGTCCTTGCGCGGGCATTTTGCCCGCACGTGTGGTCCTCCGCAATGGCTACAGAGATCCTCCGCCTCTTTGCACGACCTGCGCCCATGGCCGAACCCTAAGCAGCGGGTACACTGAGTCAATGGCGACTGGTCCTCGGCCACCAAGCCCTGTATATCGATGTAAATGGTCTCCGCCTCGGTGAGCCTTTTCCAAACCTGAGGGGAGACCTGAAGCACCACGTGTGCCTGGTGGGGGTTGCGCGCTTTCCTGCGGTAAACCTCCTTGACCCTAAAGTGCTTCGTCTCCATGCTGGACCATAGGCGTTTATTTTGGGTCTTGAGAGACTCGATGATGTCCGCCTCGGTGTTGTAGGCGAACAGGTTCCTAATGAGCACTCTAGGGTCCCTACCTACTGCGGGCTCTGCCTTCAGGTCCTCCCTATCCCTCAGTCTGTCCTCAATTTTCGCGATTTCGTCCCGGTTTCCGCAGCTAATGACTATCTTTCCGTCCTTCACCTTTCGTATCCTGCTTACCTGGATGCCCGTTCGCTTTGCGTCAAGTGCTCCTCGGACCTTCTCCATGACATTCTCGCTTGTGTCCTTATCGATGGTGGAGGATACTATAAATGCGTGGTTGGGTGCCATTCGGTTCGGAGGAGTCGCCGTCTTCCTTGGGACTTTGGCCGTTTCAGCGTATGATACGCCCGATACTTTGAAGTCCACCATGGCTTTACCGGTCTCCTCGATGGCTTTCTCCGTATCTGCCACCTTTTTTCCTACTTCCCCAACCTTCTCCTCTAATACTTCCATCTTTCCTTTTGTTTCCTCTGTTTTCCTTAGTACTTCTTCCACCCTGTGTCCGCTTTCCTCCATTTTCCTAATTGTCTCCTCCACCATTTTCCCTGTCTTATCCGTAGTTGTCTTTATTTCCTTTACGTCCTCTGTCAGGCTCTCAAGCTTTTTGACGTTTCCGCACAGCGCACGCCCCGGAGGATATTCGTCGAACCGGTCCATAACGTCGTGGGAGATCATCTTACGGATGATTTCCGTATTAGCGATGACCTCCCTAATAAGTAAAGTCGTATCATTAAAGGCCAGTCTCTCAGTCAACGTCTCCACTTTCCTCGCCATTTCCTCAGCCTTTTCTTTTAATTCTTTCTCTCTCTGGCCCTGTGTACGTTCCAGCTGAATCTCCAGTTCCTGAAGACGCTCGTGCTGATGGAGCACCGTCTCATATAGCCCCATAAGGCTAGCCAAGACGGTTTCCTTTATCGTGGTCTTCAGGTTCCCGGAGAGTTCCAGCTGGGCCTTCGCAGCCTGATAGAGTTTATTGGCGGATGCTGTGACTGTCAGGTCCTCTCCGGGGGTCACTGCTTGTCTTTGAGTTTGTCCGAGGGGCTCACTTACCTGCGCCTCCTTGGCTTTGTCCTTAATTTCCTTCTTTGTTGCGTGTGTGACCACCACGTTCTTTATATTTTTGGCAATTGTTGCCATGTTGGTCTTCCACTATATATTAAAACCTAACCTAATTTAAAATCTTATCGCCACCAATAAGGGTGGCGGTCAAAATGACAAAATAAAACACTAATACAATTCGAAAAATACAATAAAATCAGCCTTACGATTAGAATAAATTCTTGAGGTCCCAATAGGGGACTGTCACACACAGACAACACAATTATAAAATTGCCCCAATAAGGGACACAGTCAATATTTAAAGATATAGTACTTAAAACTAAGTAAAACTAATACAATTATTACTATTACGTCTCCAATAGGGAGACGGTTGGTCAATAGACCTTAAAACTAATTAACAATAGCAAAACTTAAAACTACTCAACAATATTTTGTAACTTACAGACTAGACAACAATTTAAGGTGCCCAATAGGGGTCCACCGTTAACCTAAATTACACTAATTAGTGCCCCAATAGGGTACACTATGTCTAATACTACTCTAAGTTTAGCCGCTCTCTGTTCCAGGTGCCTGTTCTGAGTCCGAGCCTTACCGCAGACAACTATATGCCTGATCGTCGCTCGGGGGTGGGACCAAAATCGACCTAACTTAATTAACTAAAGGTTGGGGGGCTTTGAGAAAGAATATATTTAAATAATACAAGTAAATAGTTGGTTTTGATAGTTATAGTTCTGTTTATATCAGACTTTGTTTAAGATTTCAAATTTTTATACTGAAAAAATCCCAATAAAATTTACGGATATTAAAGACGAAAAAGCATAAATTTTTTTACAATTTTTGTGTTCGGGTTTGAATCTCGGTAAATCCTAATCTAAATACCCAGAGCTCTATACCACTCGGCTGGCTGAACTTAATTTTAAGTGTTCAATCTTCCCTACGTATGAAGTGTTGAAGAGCTGTGACGTATTTGTAAATGTAACTTGTTTTTGATTCTGTTAATTCTGTTAATTTCTATTAAATTGGACTTCCTATGTTAAATTTTATGTTAAATTTCTATTTATTTCTGGGTTTAATTTTAGTATTGTGTTTTATGTTAAATTCCCCAGAATTTCTGGGTTAACTTTTAAATTGATTTGTTTTCCTGTATTAAACTTTAAAATTGATTTTTAACTGGATATATTTGGTATCTTCTCCCAACAAGTGTCGGAAACGAATTGGCCACCCCAGAAATGGGGGGAAAAGTTTCCTTAAAGTCAGGAATCGAACCCAGGTACCCCCAATAGGCCGCGACTGAAGCCACTGACTGAACCACTAGGCCAATCGGTACTTACTGTTGGGACCGAATTTCTCAATCTTGTTCGGCTCCTCGGCGACGACTATGACGTCAGTGTCACGTGACCGAAAAGCCGGATGATAAAGTTATATTATTTACCTTTTAATTCAATTATTCAATTTATCCAAACACTTAATTCAATTATTACATGTATCCCCCCAGACCCAGAATTTATTTATTTATTTTATTATTTATTTATTAATTTTCTAACGAGTTCAATTAATTTTTTAAACATGGATTTTTAGCAGGATTTAATGAATGTATTCCCCAAATAAATATCAGGAACTAATCGGCCGCCCCAGAAATGGGAGGAAAAGTTTCCTTGAACACAGGAATCGAACCGACCCCCAATGGCCCGTGATCGGCACCATTAACCACTAGACC